>CM041788.1:18265200-18297543 GCA_023375725.1 Nephotettix cincticeps | reverse complement strand
CCCGGTTATACGGGCAGCTAAAACGCGACGTATAAAACGCTGACGCTGAGCGTACAAACGGAGCTGTTATACGAGCGACAATAACGCCGCGTCGTCGACGCTAATGTTCGGTGGCGGAGCTGTTAACAAGCAGCAGAAACGCCGCGTCGGCCACCGAGTGAGCCCGAAGGTCGCCGAACGTCAAACATCCCCACCCGAATAGCAGGCGTGTTGCAGGGTGCCGTCTGCTTGATTGCTGCCGCGCCGAAGCTGCCCGTATAAAATCGACTCGCGTCAAATACGCCGCGTGTTTTTGGGCCTGTACCGGTCCGAACGCGTTGGCGACACTGACGCTGAGTTTACAGGGCCCGACGCGGCAGCTAAAACGCTCGTATAAGTTGCACACAGGTCCATTGCCCGGCTGACTTGGAGTCCACGCGACGTAAAAGCTGTCGCGTTTTTGCTGCCCGTATAACCAGGCCCTAATAGTTTTATTGTTCATACTTACAATCAGATCAGACAGGGAGGAAAACTACTTTCAAATTTAACCCACCTCCGACAGGATTTGATGAGCTTGATTGGATTAAAAAAGGTTTCTCACAGCTGGTTGAAGAAATGAAACAGAGCTGTGTGGGAACAAATGACTATTTAGGATTCACATTAAAAAGCTTAAATTTTAGGAGCAAAGACCCCGGTTACGTCAGCTTTCGACCAAAAGAGGAGGTGGATGGTCATGTTTTATGGATCATTTTTTCAGGTATTATATAGAGCAATGAAAAGTCTATTACCTCCAGAGATACGTTTATAGTAGACTGTACTATAATCAGCCTACCTGTAGGTTCTGGAGGGAAAAGGAGATCGGGATTTTATAACAACTTTAATGAAGAGTGTCGTAGCAGAAGCGGGATCGTAACGATTAAGAATTTTGACAACTTATGATTGGTTCGCGCATTAGTAGTAGGTAAGGCTCATGCTAAGAAAGATCCCCTTTACAAGTTAATATTACAAGACAAAGGGAAACGACAGACACAGAGAGCTGATAACAAAACTCCGGCGCCTCCGCCGATTTGTAACGAAACACCGGCGCCTCCACCAATTTGTAACGAACCCCGGTGCCTCCGCCAATTTGTAACGAACCCCGGCGCCTCCACCAGTTTGTAACGAAACCCCGGCGCCTCCGCCAATTTGTAACGAAACCCCGGCGCCTCCACCAGTTTGTAACGAAACCCCGGCGCCTCCGCCAATTTGTAACGAAACCCCGTTGCCTCCGCCAATTTGTAACGAAACCCCGGCACCTCCGCCAATTTGTAACGAAACCCCGGCGCATCCGCCAATTTGTAACGAAAACCCCGTTGCCATCCGCCAATTTGTAACGAAACCCCGGCGCTACCAATTTGTAACGAAACCGGCGCTCCGCCAATTTGTAACGAAACCCCGTGCCTCCGCCAAATTTGTAACGAAACCCGGCGCCTCCGCCACTTTGTAACGAATCCTCGGCGACTCCGCCAATTTGTAACGAAACCCCGGCGCCTCCGCCAATTTGTAACGAAACCCCGGCGCCTCCGCCAATTTGTAACGAAACCCCGGCGCCTCCGCCAATTTGTAACGAAACCCCGGTGCCTCCGCCAATTTGTAACGAAACCCCGGCGCCTCCGCCAATTTGTAACGAAACCCCGGCGCCTCCGCCAATTTGTAACGAAACCCCGGCGCCTCCGCCAATTTGTAACGAAACCCCGGCGCCTCCGCCAATTTGTAACGAAACCCCGGCGACTCCGCCAATTTGTAACGAAACTCCGGCGCCTCCGCCGATTTGTAACGAAACTCGGCGCCTCCGCCAATTTGTAACGAAACCCCGGCGCCTCACCAATTTGTAACGAACCCCGGGTGCCTCCGCAATTTGTAACGAAACCCGGCCGCCTTCCACAACAGTTTGTTAAACGAAACCCGGCGCCTCCGCCAATTTGTAACGATAACCCCGTTGCCTCCGCCAATTTGTAACGACAACCCCGGCGCCTCCGCCAATTTGTAACCAAACCCCGGCGCCTCCGCCAATTTGTACGGATACCCGTGCCTCCGCAAAATTTGTAACGAAACCCCGGCGCACTCCGCAAATTTGTAACGAAACCCCGGCGCCTCCGCCAATTTGTAACGAAACCCCCGCGCCTCCGCCAATTTGTAACGAAACCCCGGCGCCTCCGCCAATTTGTAACGAACTCCGCCATTTGCGAAACCCCGGCGCCTCCGCCAATTTGTAACGAAACCCCGGCGCCTCCGCCAATTTGTAACGAAACCCAATTTGTAACGAAACCCCGGCGCCTCCACCATTTGTAACGAAACCCGCCTTCCGCCAATTTGTAACGAAACCCGGCGCCTCCGCCAATTTGTAACGAAACCCCAGTGTCTCCGACAATTTGAAACGAAACCCCCCTTCCTCCGCCAATTTGTAACGAAACCCCGGCGCCTCCACCAATTTGTAACGGAACCCCGGCGACTCCGCCTTTTTCTAACGAAACTCCGGCGCCTCCGCCGATTTGTAACGAAACTCCGGCGCCTCCGCCAATTTGTAACGAAACCCCGGCGCCTCCGCCAATTTGTAACGAAACCCCGGCGCCTCCGCCAATTTGTAACGAAACCCCGGCGACTCCGCCAATTTGTAACGAAACTCCGGCGCCTCCGCCAATTTGTAACGAAACACCGGCGCCTCCGCCAATTTGTAACGAAACCCCGGCGCCTCCGCCAATTTGTAACGAAACCCCGGCGCCTCCGCCAATTTGTAACGAAACCCCGGCGCCTCCGCCAATTTGTAACGAAACTCCGGCGCCTCCGCCAATTTGTAACGAAACCCCGGCGCCTCCACCAATTTGTAACGAAACCCCGGCGCCTCCGCCAATTTGTAACGAAATCCCGGCGCCTCCGCCAATTTGTAACGAAACTCCGGCGCCTCCGCCAATTTGTAACGAAACCCCGGCGCCTCCGCCAATTTGTAACGAAACCCCGGCGCCTCCGCCAATTTGTAACGAAACCCTGGCGCCTCCGCCAATTTGTAACGAAACCCCGGCGCCTCCGCCAATTTGTAACGAAACCCCGGCGCCTCCGCCAATTTGTAACGAAACCCCGGCGCCTCCGCCAATTTGTAACGAAACCCCGGCGCCTCCGCCAATTTGTAACGAAACCCCGGCGACTCTGCCAATTTGTAACGAAACACCGGCGACTCCGCCAATTTGTAACGAAACCCCGGCGCCTCCGCCAATTTGTAACGAAACCCCGGTGCCTCCGCCAATTTGTAACGAAACCCCGGCGCCTCCGCCAATTTGTAACGAAACCCCGGCGCCTCCGCCAATTTGTAACGAAACCCCGGCGCCTCCGCCAATTTGTAACGAAACCCCGGTGCCTCCGCCAATTTGTAACGAAACCCCGGCGCCTCCGCCAATTTGTAACGAAACTCCGGCGCCTCCACCAATTTGTAACGAACCCCCGGCGACTCCGCCAATTTGTAACGAAACCCCGGCGCCTCCGCCAATTTGTAACGAAACCCCGGCGCCTCCGCCAATTTGTAACGAAACCCCGGCGCCTCCGCCAATTTGTAACGAAACCCCGGCGCCTCCGCCAATTTGTAACGAAACCTCGGCGCCTCCGCCAATTTGTAACGAAACCCCGGCGCCTCCGCCAATTTGTAACGAAACCTCGGCGCCTCCGCCAATTTGTAACGAAACCCCGGCGCCTCCGCCAATTTGTAACGAAACCTCGGCGCTTCCGCCAATTTGTAACGAAACCCCGGCGCCTCCGCCAATTTGTAACGAACCCCAAGCGCCTCCGCCAATTTGTAACGAAACCTCGGCGCTTCCGCGAATTTGTAACGAAACCCGGCGCCTCCGCCAATTTGTAACGAAACCCCGGCGCCTCCGCCAATTTGTAACGAAACCCCGGCGCCTCCGCCAATTTGTAACGAAACCCCGGCGCCTCCGCCAATTTGTAACGAAACCCCGGTGTCTCCGACAATTTGAAACGAAACCCCGGCGCCTCCGCCAATTTGTAACGAAACCCCGGCGACTCCGCCAATTTGTAACGAAACCCCGGCGCCTCCGCCAATTTGTAACGAAACCCCGGCGCCTCCGCCAATTTGTAACGAAACTCCGGCGCCTCCGCCAATTTGTAACGAAACTCCGGCGCCTCCGCCAATTTGTAACGAAACCCCGGCGCCTCCACCAATTTGTAACGAAACCCCGTTGCCTCCGCCAATTTGTAACGAAACCCCGGCGCCTCCACCAATTTGTAACGAAACCCCGGCGCCTCCGCCAATTTGTAACGAAATCCCGGCGCCTCCGCCAATTTGTAATGAAACCCCGGTAACTCTGCCAATTTGTAACAAAACACCGGCACCTCCGCCAATTTGTAACGAAACCCTGGCGCCTTCGCCAATTTGTATCGAAACCCCGGTGCCTCCGCCAATTTGTAACGAAATCCCGGCGCCTCCGCCAATTTGTAACGAAACCCCGGCGACTCTGCCAATTTGTAACGAAACCCCCATAATAATAATAATATATGACTAGTTTCATCAATATCTGTCAATAAAAATGAGTATTATTTGCCTAATGTCCATAGATAAACATGGGAAATAGTATGGAGGTTTGCTGCTGTGAGAAACGCTGAAAGTAGATGTTTCTAGCGTAAACAATTAATTTTTTTAGCATTTATATCAACTTTCATCAACATCTGTCCATAAATAAAGGAGTTTGCCTATTCACTATATAATTAATATGGGAAAAGAGTATGCAGGTTTGCTGCCTTGATAAACACATAAACTATGATTTTTAAGCATAAATAAGCATAAATGGACCTCAACCACATGATGCTAGTTTCATCCAAAAATATTGATTAATCTCGGTAACCATTGGAGATAGAGAAAAACTTAAGGGAACTTAATTGTGTAGTTTTTTAAGCTAATTCCAATGGTGAAATATAACATAAACAATTTTTAAAAATTACATGTGAAAAACGCAAAAAACCCCATTTTGGGGTACAAAACCCCCCCCCAAACTACCCGTTCCCATCGACCGATATGTCTGGTTTACGAACTCGTCCGAGCATTTGTAGGAATACACGTTTCTACCAAATTTGGTCTCGATCGGACCATTTTTACGAGAGTTATCGTGTTCACACACACACACACACACACACACACACACACACACACACACACACACACACACACACACACACACACATATATATATATATATATATATATATATATATATAAATTTTAACGACTATTGTTTTTGGACTCTGGGCACCTAAAGAAGAAAAAATAACATGGTCCCGGGCTTAAGTCTCACCATGAGACCTACGGTAATAGCTTCTTCCCTATGGGAAATTCGCTAAAATAAAACATTTGTATAAACATTCGTATATATATATATATATATATATATATACATACACACCTTGATAGTGTAATAGTATCGGATAATCGCTGCGGCAGGCTGTGGGGGTCTTAGCGGCCGTATTGTCATATTGTGACAGGGTCACGGTTTTTATATAGTTTGTATAATATCGCTCATGTGTCCCAGAGATTGTAATTCAACATTGTAATATTGAGGCTTGTGTAATTAAATTGTGAATTAGTCTACCAGTACATATTTTTATTCTTCCTTTGAGTTACGTCCCCATTGTATTCGAGCGAGGTCCCTAGGTTTTTTGGGAGGACCAGATTGTTGGAGATCCCGCTCGTTACAAATTGGCGGAGGTGCCGGGGTTTCGTTACAAATTGGCAGAGTCGCCGGGGTTTCGTTACAAATTGGCGGAGGCGCCGGGATTTCGTTACAAATTGGCGGAGGCGCCGGGGTTTCGTTACAAACTGGTGGAGGCGCCGGGGTTTTGGCGGAGGCCCCGGGTTTCGTTTACAAATCGGAGGCGGAGGCGCCGGGGTGTTTCGTTACAAATCGAGCGGAGGCGCCGTGGGGTTCGTTACAAAATTGCGGAGGCGCCGTGGTGTTTCGTTACAAATGGCGTAGAGGCGCCCGGTTTCGTTACAAATTGCGGAGTGCGCCGGGGTTTCGTTACAAATTGGCGGAGGCGCCGGGGGTGTTCGTTACAAATTGGCGTGAGGCGCCGGGGTTTCGTTTACAAATCAGGCGGAGGCGCCGGGGTTTTTCGTTACAAAACGGCGGAGGCGCCGGGTTTTCGTTACAAATCGGCGGAGGCACCGGGGTTCGTTACAAATTGGTGGAGGCGCCGGGGTTTCGTTACAAATTTGTACATACTTGGCGGAAGGGCCGGAGTTTCTTTACAAACTGGGTGGAGGCGCCGGGGTTTCGTTACAATTGGCGGAGGGCGCCGGTGTTTGTTAAAATCGGCGGAGGCGCCGGAGTTTCGTTACAAATTGGCGGGGAGTCGCCGGGGTTTCTCGTTACAATTGGCGGAGGCGCCAGGGTTTCGTTACAATTGGCAGAAGCGCCAGGTTTCGTTTACAAATTGTCGGAGGGCCCACGGGGGTTTTCGTTTCAATTGGTGGTGAGGCGCTGGGGTTTCGTTACAAATTAGCGGATGCGCCGGGGTTTCGGTTACAAATTGGTGTGGAGGCCCCGGGGGGGTTTCGTTACAAATTGGCGGAGGCGCCGGGAGTTTCGTTACAAATGGGCGGAGTCGCCGGTTGTTTCGTTACAAACTGGTGGAGGCGCCTGGGGTTTCGTTACATAATTGGCTGGAGGCACCAGGGTTTCGTTACAATTTGGCGGAGGCGCCGGAATTGGCGGAGGCGCCGGGGTTTCGTTACAAATTGGTGGAGGCGCCGGGGTTTCGTTACAAATTGGCGGAGGCGCCGGGGTTTCGTTACAAATTGGCGGAGGCGCCGGGGTTTCGTTACAAATTGGTGGAGGCGCCGGGGGTTCGTTACAAATTAATGGAGGCGCCGGAGTTTCGTTACAAATTGGCGGAGGCGCTGAGGTTTCGTTACAAATCGGCGGAGGCGCCGGGGGTTCGTTACAAATTGGCGGAGGCGCCAGGGTTTCGTTACAAATTGGTGGAGGCGCCGGAGTTTCGTTACAAATTGGCGGAGGCGCTGAGGTTTCGTTACAAATCGGCGGAGGCGCCGGGGGTTCGTTACAAATTGGCGGAGGCGCCAGGGTTTCGTTACAAATTGGCGAAGGCGCCAGGGTTTCGTTACAAATTGGCGGAGGCGCCGGGGTTTCGTTACAAATTGGCGGAGGCGCCGGGGTTTCGTTACAAATTGGCGGAGGCGCCGGGGTTTCGTTACAAATTGGCGGAGGCGCCGGGGTTTCGTTACAAATTGGCGGAGGCGCCGGGGTTTCGTTACAAATTGGCGGAGGCGCCGGTGTTTCGTTACAAATTGGCGGAGGCGCCGGAGTTTCGTTACAAATTGGCGGAGGCGCCGGGGTTTCGTTACAAATTGGCGGAGGCGCCGGAGTTTCGTTACAAATTGGCGGAGGCGCCGGGGTTTCGTTACAAATTGGCGGAGGCGCCGGGGTTTCGTTACAAATTGGCGGAGGCGCCGGGGTTTCGTTACAAATTGGTGGAGGCGCCGGGGTTTCGTTACAAATTGTCGGAGGCACCGGGGTTTCGTTACAAATTGGCGGAGGCGCCGGGGTTTCGTTACAAATTGGCGGAGGCGCCGGGGTTTCGTTACAAATTGGCGGAGGCGCCGGAGTTTCGTTACAAATTGGCGGAGGCGCCGGGGTTTCGTTACAAATTGGCGGAGGCGCCGGGGTTTCGTTACAAATTGGCGGAGGCGCCGGAGTTTCGTTACAAATTGGCGGAGGCGCCGGGGTTTCGTCACAATTGGCGGAGGGCGCCCGTTACAAATCGGCGGAGGCGCCGGGGGTTCGTTACAAATTGGCGGAGGCGCCAGGGTTTCGTTACAAATTGGCGAAGGCGCCAGGGTTTCGTTACAAATTGGTGGAGGCCCACGGGGGTTTTCGTTTCAATTGGTGGTGAGGCGCTGGGGTTTCGTTACAAATTAGCGGATGCGCCGGGGTTTCGGTTACAAATTGGTGGAGGCGCCGGAGTTTCGTTACAAATTGGCAGAGTCGCCGGGGTTTCGTTACAAATTGGCGGAGGCGCCGGGATTTCGTTACAAATTGGCGGAGGCGCCGGAGTTTCGTTACAAACTGGTGGAGGCGCCGGGGTTTCGTTACAAATCGGCGGAGGCGCCGGTGTTTCGTTACAAATCGGCGGAGGCGCCGGAGTTTCGTTACAAATTGGCGGAGGCGCCGGAGTTTCGTTACAAATTGGCGGAGTCGCCGGGGTTTCGTTACAAATTGGCGGAGGCGCCAGGGTTTCGTTACAAATTGGCAGAAGCGCCGAGGTTTCGTTACAAATTGTCGGAGGCACCGGGGTTTCGTTACAAATTGGCGGAGGCGCCGGGGTTTCGTTACAAATTTGCGGAAGCGCCGAGGTTTCGTTACAAATTGGTGGAGTCGCCGGGGTTTCGTTACAAATTGTCGGAGGCACCGGGGTTTCGTTACAAATTGGCGGAGGCACCGGGGTTTCGTTACAAATTTGTAGAGGCGCCGGGGTTTCGTTACAAATTGGCGGTGGCGCCGGGGTTTCGTCACAAATTGGCGGAGGCGCCGGGGTTTCGTTACAAATTGGCGGAGGCGCCGGGCGTTTCGTTACAAATAATGGTGGAGGCGCCGGGGTGTTCGTTACAAATGATCGGAGGCGGAGGCTTTCGTTACAAATTGGCGGAGGCGCTGTGTTTCGTTACAAATCGGCGGAGGCGCGGGGGTTTTCGTTACAAATTGGCAGAGTCGCCGGGGTTTCGTTACAAATTGGCGGAGGCGCCGAGGTTTCGTTACAAATTGGTGGAGGCGCCGGGGTTTCGTTACAAATTAGCGGATGCGCCGGGGTTTCGTTACAATTGGTGGAGGCGCCGGGGTTTCGTTACAAATTGGCGGAGGCGCCGGGGTTTCGTTACAAATAGGCGGAGGCGCCGAGGTTTCGTTACAAATTGGCGGTTCGTTACAAATTTGCGGAGGTCGCAACAGGGTTTCGTTACAAATTGTTTGAGGGCGCCGAGTTCGTTAAATTGGCGGATGTCGCTGAGGTTTCGTTACAAATCGGCGGAGGCGCCGGGGGAATATTCGTTACAATTGGCGGAGTGGCGCCAGGAGTTTCGTTACAAATTGGCGAAGGCGCCAGGGTTTCGTTACAAATTGGTGGAGGCGCCGGGGTTTTGTTACAAATTGGCGGAGTCGCCGGGGTTTTGTTACAAATTGGCGGAGGCGCCGGGATTTCGTTTCGTTACAAATTGGCGGTAGGCGCCGGGATTAGTTTCGTTACAAATTGGCGGAACGGCGCCGGGGTTTCGTTACAAAATTGGTTGAGGCGCAGCCGGGGTTTCGTTACAAATTAATGGTTACAAATTAGCGATGCGCCGGCCGGTTTCGTTACAATTGGCTGGAGGCGCCAGGGGTTTCGTTACAAATTGGGCGGAGGCGCCGGTCTACTAACTAGGGGAGGCGCAGTAGTTTCGTTACAAATCGGCGGAGGCGCCGTGGGTTCGTTACAAATTGGCGGAGGCGCCGGCGGAGGCGCCGGAGTTTCGTTACAAATTGGCGGAGGCGCCGGGGTTTCGTTACAAATCGGCGGAGGCGCCGGGGTTTCGTTACAAATTGGCGGAGGCGCCGGGGTTTCGTTACAAATTGGCGGAGGCGCCGGGGTTTCGTTACAAATTGGCGGAGGCGCCGGGGTTTCGTTACAAATTGGCGGAGGCGCCGGGGTTTCGTTACAAATTGGTGGAGGCGCCGGGGTTTCGTTACAAATTGGCGGAGGCGCCGGGGTTTCGTTAAAAAATGGGGGAGACGCCGGAGTTTTGTGCTTTCGTACACAAAACTTCGATCCGGGTTTTTTTCGCTCTAAATTTTTTTTGTTTCAAAATTATCATTTTATTTCAAGAAGGCTGGTACACTGAATCACAATGGTTGCCAATTAATTGTTTTGAAAATTGAACAGTTTGTATCAACACATTCTGCAGATGTAATGATTATTGAACTAGTTCATGTTTGTACTTTGGACAGGTTAGGTTGCCCAACACGGGAAGAAGTGTCAACTGAGTAGCAGTTGAAACACTTCTTTTGCAATAGTGATTAGGTTAGCGATATTTAACATAAATGTTTAACATTCTTAGGCTATATTAAGAAATTATTTTACTGCACAATTTTTTTTCTCCTCTGGATTTGTTTTGTTCTATTTATAAAATGTTCATATTACGAAAATTTAAGTTAAGGATCTAACGCTTTCGGATATAAAAAATTTGAATAAAGAAAAAGCTATTGAATTATTTACACAGCTTAGACTACCAGTACCACAAGGTGCGGATTTAGAATTTTTGCGCTCAAGTTTAAGATTAATTAAGATAGGTGAGCAGCAGAGCGAGGGTAATAAGTTTTACGACGACATCGCAAGATGGAACTCGCAGGCTGGAGCTATACAGAACGAACTCTCCGTTTCCGATCAAAATTTTAGAATTTATGAGAACGAGCACGAATATGAGGGTATAGACGATTGTACCGATTCATCAATAGAACAAGAGTTAAAAAAGAGATTAAAATGGCCCTATCCCATAAAAAATTGCCTTTTTTAATCCGGGAATTTTTTCGGGGGCCCCGTCGGAATCTGTAGAGACCTTTCTAAAAAGATTCGAAAGGGCAGCTACGGTGAATTCTTGGGAAGATGCAAAGAAAATTACATACTTTCCCATTTACCTATCGGGCGCAGCACTATATATTTTCGAGAATTTGGAAAGAAAAAACCCGGGCATAAATTGGGTTGGGATCAAACAAGCATTCATTAACGTCTTCTCACCCTTAGAATCTAAGGAGATAACATTGGCTAAACTAAACTCCAGGGTACAATTACCAACCGAATCGGTAATCCAGTACCTGGCGGACGTGGAAAAACTGTGTGCAGGGGTAGATAAAGATATGGAGGAAGCACGTATATGCTACGTGCTAAAAGGATTGAACCCAGCATTGCTACAGCAAATAGCAATGTTGGACAATTCATCTCTGGCACGTTTGCGGGATTTCAAGGTATGAAACGTCAGCCTTTTTGATGAGGCAACGGCTTGGTTTTGAAGGGGTGACTCAGATGGGGCAAAACAAAGGGTTAGAGGACAAGCTGGACTCAATAACTCAATTATTGGTCCAGCAACTCCAAGTAAATACAGTCAGAGAGGACGAGAATATGAAACACGAAACACAAGAGCAGGGCCGAAGCCGTGACGGGAACAGGAACGCATATAGGGACCCCTCCAGGGATAGGAACTCGTACAGGGATAGAGGTTCGTACGAAGATAGGGAATCGTACAGAGTCAGGGAATGGTCTCGTCCCAGAGATTGGTCACGAGGTAGGGGAAGAACTCCGGAGAGGTACGATAGTCGCTCTCAAAATATGGGTGGATACAATAGTGAGGGAAACCGACCCAGAGGATATAATAGGGATCACAGTAGAGGGAATATACCACGTAATGATAGTCGTGGTAGGAACGTCCGATTTGCCGTGTCAGGAACTAGGGATTGGTCGTGCTGGGCATGTGGTTCCAGTAAACATTTCGCCAGAGATTGTAATGAAAAAACTAGTTGAGCTGGGAGGGTATGTAGTACCTTCCCAGGGACCAGTTAACACTTGTGTGGAAATTGAAAATTGGAAATTGACATAGTGATCAGTTCATTAAAGAGAACATTTTAGTTTTGAAAAGTAAACCGACTCCACTGGAGAAAAAACAGCTTCAAGTCATTTGTTTACAAGAGATGAGTCAATGGACTGCAAAGGTTAACATGCTGAATCGGAGACTAAGTGAAGTAGAGACTGGTGGCATTGCTGACAGGACAATGTCAGCGACACTCAGCGCCGAGGTAGACAGTGTGCGTACACATGTCAACCTTGCTGAATCAGTAATCACCACTAGGCCTGGCAGGTCTGTCAAATTGGCACTTTATACTAGTGGCTGGTTAGGTGATAAGGAATATAGAATATATAGAATAGAGTATAGGAGTATAGAGTTAAGGAGAAGGTGGAAGAAGGGGGACGTGTTCCTGCGGAGACGGCAAGCGCATCTCTTCTACTCTGTCCACTTCAACTTGGACCGGGAAGTTCAAGGTGGTTGTTGACACAATATGCTGCCTAGTTTTTTAGTTGAAGAGGACGCCCTCAGGGCCGACATCAGGGGGCATTATCTTCGAAGGTCATAGGTACGGGCTACATGGTCGCTGTGGACGAAAAGGACCTGGACCGCCTCTACACTCTGCCATTGACGACCTGTGCGTTCTCCCCGACGAGGATTGTAATCACACTGAAGGTTCCGGTGGTACAGGCAGGGTCGTCCTGGCGACTCTACACGTACATCCCAACACCATTGGCACTTGTTCCTCAATTACACTTATTCCATGGCTGAAGAAGAGCTGCTTGTTGCGGTTTCGGGGGAAGAAGTGCGGACCATCACTGGAACCCAGCAGGGCGTCTGCGGAACTGCAACAAGGGACATCTACCGACTGCCGAGGGAGAGACAGGGGTCCAGCGTGTCAGCAAGGTGTGCTGCAGGGCTCCTTCGAGGGGATGGTGTCGAAGCTCTACAGCGGGAGTGCCCGAAGGGAGTGGTAACGAAGGTCGCTCCTGAGACATATGTCATCACTCATCCTAAAGAGGACACCAGACACATTTGTGGGGACTCCCAGGAGATGTTGCCAGTGGGGTTGCCTGGAACTGTGGAGGTTCAGGTACCCTGCCACTGTTTTGTCAAAGCGTCTGATATTATTATATATAAATTTATCCTTGTTATTTAAATAATTCTTTGTTTTCAGTTAAGCATATATTACCTTTAGCATGGACCACCAATTTTAGTTCCTTTAATTTTGATTTTGCTAATTCTTATGTACACTTTGATACTAGTAACTTTTCAGAGATAATAAATGATAACTG
Organism: Nephotettix cincticeps; assembly: GCA_023375725.1. Taxonomy (NCBI): domain Eukaryota; kingdom Metazoa; phylum Arthropoda; class Insecta; order Hemiptera; family Cicadellidae; genus Nephotettix; species Nephotettix cincticeps. The sequence continues at coordinate 18,284,625 of CM041788.1, read as the reverse complement.
GGCTGTTGACACTCCAGTTTTTTTAATTCATGATCAACTGCCTGTATTGACTAAAATGAAACTTAGTACTTGGGAGGAGGTCCTAGACTCAGTTTCTTTGAGATATATTATAATCTACGTCATTATCTTCATTCAATTTGTTTTGATTGTACTTTGTTGTTACAGTATTTTTAAAATTTAAGTTGGTTTTGCGAGTATAGGGCCTCAATGAAGTTTATGTTCAATACTGAAAAATTTTGTAACGTTTAATTCGTCTCGGAGATTTCTGCCGATAAAATCATTTGGCAGGAGGACCTGATCTGAAAGATAAAAGTTTTAGGCTATATTTTTGTTTAGCTTTTGACGATGCAGATGAAATTTCCAACCAGTTAATTCAGCTAAGTTTGGAAAAAACATAATTAAAAATACATTGCTAACTTTTGTCTAGGCAAAACGTGTTAATGCTGATAAAATTATTCAATATTCATGAATTTTTACATCGTCATAATCTCCGTTGCGAACAGGGCAGGTCAGCTAGTTTTACTACGAAATAAATTACACCTTCCATTGGATTCGCTGATATTTTTATTCTCTCTTTATTTTGTACCGCTTTGCTTTGTAAACCACACGTTTTTAATCAGCTGATTTCAAATCAACCTTCAATTACACAAATATTTTAACAACATTTTAAAACATTGTTGATTTGTAAATATTTACCTATTTTAAATTGTGCAAAACACTCATTGATGTACGTAGATTCGAAAATCGATCGTGTGTAAGTATTTATATTCTTTTCTCAAAAATTCTAGTTATTTCAATGTTAGCACTGTAACGATAGTTTAGTTTTATTTATTGAAATAAGGTAAAACTTAATTTTAGATATAATTTCAGAGCAGAATGTTTGAAAACTGTTTACAGTGTTACCGAGACTTAACACGTAGAGTCCATATCATGTTTTACCCAATTCGTTAAAGATTGAGGGAAAATTATAAGATAAAACACCATAAGTCCATTTGGTTATAATGTTTATATAACAGATAAGTTAAAATTCTACTCTCGATACCAAAACGTCATCATCATCAAATCATCAATCGTATACATCAATCGTATATCGTATGCGTATGTAATAAGCAATATACTAAAAAAATACAAGATATGACTCTGTGCTAAAGCAATTTAAATTCAATTTCCTTATTTTGTAGCTTATTATAGATTCTGACATGCATAAAATTATTACTTGTCAATAATTTTCCTCTTCTATTTTTGAGTAAGATAAGGTCAATACATTTATTAATGTGATACCTATGAACATTGTTCCTCATCTCATAAGTCCCTACTTATTTTTTAATTTATAGGCTTGTTAGAGTCATAGCTTTTCATCACTATATATAAAATTGAATGTATGTCTGTATGTATGTATGTCCTTTATGCGTTGCCAAACTACTCATCCGATCGCCATGAAATTTTAGGAAGTTACTCTATATGTGTCCGGGAAGGTTTTAGTGAAAAAATATTTTCGAAAACCCCATAAGTTTCCATTTTATGGCGTTTTAAATTTCTAATGTTAACCTTATGGAGAGTAAGTTTGTTTACAAATTGTCTACAATGAAAACATTTGATTTCTTAGCTACAGCTGATTGGTTTACTTTCCATTAGCAATACCGTATGCTTTACTATCCAATGCCATCTGAACCATTCATCTAAAACTAATGTAATGTAATGTAATGTAAAACTATGAAGTAAATGTGTACTGTAAAAAATGAACAGCTTTATTCACCACGATAATAGTTTACGGTTTTGGGGGATTATGTATTTATATTTTCATTTTCTGTCTGTTTAAAATCACGTGTTTATATGATAATTAAAATATGTAGGGCCTATATTATTAAGTTTATTATAATGATCAGCTTTTATATATCTCTCCTATAAAAGCCGTATTACAGTTAGGTTTGGTTTGGGTTTTGGATTTGATTTGAAAATTTTAAATTAATCCTCTCAGATTTATTTGTTTTATGGGAATGTTATTAGTATGTCTTATCGTTTCAGTATTGTTATTCTCTATGACGCGACCCTTAATACATAACCTTTCACAATGAAGCCGTTTTCGGGTAATGTGAAAACACAATATACGTTAAGACAACAAATACATGACATATTATAGGAACTTAAATAGCAAGAAACTGATGTCGCAGACGGAACAACAGTGTTGCCGCTAAGCTGGCTAAAAGCTGCTGCCAGATCCTGCTCTCCTGATACTAGTCGCGTCGCTTTCGTCCAATACTCTGGGTTTATAGCCCCCCCTTAGGTGAGGGAATAAAAATTCTTGGGTAAAAATGTTTCCTAAGGATTTCTGGTAACCTGCCCTTTATTCAATCTAAACGCAATTATGTTTATTAAGTTTTATTTAGAGTAAAAAAACTACTTGCTGGGTTACTGGGTTTGTTAAAACGCAAAATTTAATTTTTATATTTTAATCTATTCTACTTATTTATCTGTTTTTTTACTAATTTAGAAATTAAAGGAAAAAACGAAACCTCAGTCTTGATAACCTTTGTATAAAGCATTGATTTGTATTTACTACATTATATTGAGACATATTCTGAAAATAAAAATTTTAAACTCTTTAACAATACAATACAATTTATTAGACAATTTTAAATACAGTATATATCTGTGGAAGACTATGAAGACATTTTAATTTTGAATTTAATCCCATATTTATGGTGGATTTTTTTAAATTTTCATTTTCATTAATTTATAATTTTTAGTTGATTGCATTTAAACCCAGGTCGGTTCCATTTCAAATAATAATTCCTGGCTATGTTTACTTCAAAATGCAATCTATAACGTGGACGAAAATGCAGTCGTATAAATTTTCCATTCGCATGAGTCAGTCACACAGTAGACATGCTATGAGTAGTTTAAAGATTGCATAGTTATGCAATCTTTAAACCGGTAGTTACCGGTTCTAATCGATACTTTTGCGAGTTGGAGGGGAAATAGAGAAAGTAAGCGCATGCGCGAGGACTAGAATGGTGGGAGCGCGAGAGGGGCGTGAGGGGTATATAATATATCAGCCATCTTGATTGTGTAGGGTGGGAGAAAGACGCGGCCTTCGACCATCGACGCTCACGCGCAGTCCCGCTCCCGCAGTCGGTTCTCTTCACTCCACTCAGTTGGCATCCAGCTCTCGACTCGGTTGGTTCGTCGCGACGTGTATTTCACAAACCGGTACAGGATTATTCTGCATTGTTAATCAAGACAATACCTGTTCCAGTGCGAATCGGCGAAACAATGGACAATAAAAGAGTGAGTATCGGAAATGAAACTTATAAAGAATGGCTCAAGAATCAAGATACACAGGCCAGATTTCAGAGGATGATTGATGTAAGTATTATACTGTAATATAAATCTATTTAATTAATTGTTTTCCCTATAACTAATAAAATATAGCAGTTTTTTAATTACTATTAACAAAATTTCTATTCATTTTTAGAAGATAATTTATTTTGCAGCATTGAGATTTAATGGATGACTTGCTGAATAGTAATATTGTACTTTTACTTTCTCCCCTTATACATAGTATATGGAGAAAGTATTGTTTTCGTCAAAATTTTCGAATTTGAGTTGAGGGTGGATATATCCGTTTTGGGGTCCCCTGAATCCAAAAAAGTGAGTTTTGACGTGATGTCTGTCCGTCCGTGTGTGTGTGTGTGTGTCTGGATGTGTACAGTGCCACAGCCTACCCCGTTGGTCCAATTTAGATGAAATTTGGCATGTATGTATATATTCACGGTATCTCCAGGCGTTTTTTTCATTTTTTTGATTTTTAAGGGTAGTTCACCCCTAAAAACCCTTAAAAAACGTGAAAAATCCAAATTTCTCAAAAACGGCTCTAACGATTTTTATTAAAATTTGACAGTTTATAGTGTACAAAGTACTAAATAATTTGACACCACCCGCATATCTGTAAAAATGACGGTTCAAAAGTTATGGGCTTTTAAATGTCAAAAAAATCAAATTTTTAAATTTTTAGCGAAAACAATAAAAGTAAAGTATAACTAGACTGGCACCATTAAAACCAGCTTAAAAAACTAAACAAATTAGTAATTTGAATTATTTGTCTACGACTAACGGTTCCAGAGAAAAGTTAAATTTACTGTCCACGATAAACGCAGTACGTTGTCTGAAAGTGCCCAATGTTATTCTTATGGAGGATAAAAAAAAATCAATTTCTTCCTTACTTTCCAACCGTTTTCCATGAAACTTAGTATGAAGCGTAAGGTCAAATCACCGAACAAAACCAGCTCAAAAAAGCTTGGTGTTACGGGGGGGGGGTAGTCCAACCCATACAATTAATTTACCTTTGTCTCTCGGGTTTTTATTTTTAGAAATTGTATGATTATTTTTGAAACGATAAATTATTAAATGATATTTAGATTAACTTTGTAGAATATGATGGTTTTATTACAGATTGTCTTTTTCTAATTTACTTAAGGGAGAAAGTATGTGTCAGTCCACTGGTACCGTTTATTTAGGAAGAAATTATTTTTTCATTAGCCGTACTGATGAACTATCTGATTTTCGACTAACATACTTTTGATTAATCAATTCCTTTTTTACTAAACGTTCAGTTGTTACATGTATATTATTAAATTTCGTGAAGTTGGCAAGCATGACGTAATTCCGGAAGTAGGTGTTTTCTGAGGTTATTGACGTTCTTTCTAGGATTATTTTATGTTGAAACTTTCTTTTCTCTCGTATTTAGACGAAAAGTAATCTTGTAAAGTGATGAATATCTATCTTCACCATGGTTTAATATGACATCGCTGAGAAAATTGTTATCGAGGTTACATGACGTAGTAAATCACAGGTATTTTAGATTTATTTTTTTTAAGTAGGCCTACCTACGTTAACCGTATAGAGAAGACTTAGTAGGTATATTGGGTGAGTGTCGAATTACGGATGCATTTTAATTTTTTTTTTTTTTTGTTATATAACTCATTTTTGCTCATGTGTCATTGATTATGAATGTGTAGGATTTATATATTTTTTGGAACTGTGCTCTCCTTCATGTACTTCATTCATACTTTTTCACTCAATTTTTTATGTTTACGTTTAAAAGTTCTATATTATTGTGTTGTATGTATTAGCACTGCGAAATGAATATTTTTTGGGGACCATTCAAATAAAATCTTATATAGTATTTCTGGATATTTGGTAATCATATATAACTTAAACATATACGCGGTGTAGATGAAAATATGTAGGCAAGTCTCTAACCCCCAACACCTCAGAGGGAGGGACGAAATCTGAAAAAATCAACATTTGCGAAAACATACATAACTTTTTTGTATTATCTATAGCATGTATATTATAGTCACTTTCCTCTTTTGATATGTGATGTTGTGTATGAATTTGTGAATAAGTTATTCCTTTTATTTTAAAATTTACATACCATTCACTTGTTTATATCTAACTATTTTCTATCATAAGTCTTTCTGGAACTAAGATAGTCCTGCTCCATAAGTAACTCATTACTTTTCCTTCTTTTTAATTACTTTTTAATTTGTTCAACCGTAAGTAAACTGGGAATGAACGTTGAATGAATCCCCATTTCGCCTATGGGACGTCCAACACAAAAACATTTTTTATTTATATATTTGCACATATTTGGACAACCAAAAGTCATAAAGGTATTCCTAAAGAAATTTATAACAAAATACAAGAACAAAAAATTTATTTAATGTTTTGGTAGAAAATTCCCCTTAAAATTTATATAGGCTATTGGCGTTCAAAGTGAGATGTCTAATTATTTAATAGGCTATTGGTGTTCAAAGTGAGATGTCTAATTATTTAAACTTCATTTTCGGGAGTGGCTCAAAAATCATTATAGCAAAAAAAATCAATATTGTTTTATGTTATATTTTATTGTTTGCTTAACTTTTTTCTTTTTCCAATATCTTTTGACGGGCAAAATCTGATTATTGCACACACTTTACACCTGGTGGCTACAAATATGACGATGTCCATCTTGAATGGTTGTCAGGCCGGAACTATTAGACGTACCGAGGCATAAGACATGGGGTGTTGCCAAATTTCTCTCAGCACTTCTCATTTTGTCTCGAAGGTATCGGGAATCTTATTTTGGTATCGGGAGGCTGGCAGAATCGGTACGTTGCCCTCTCTATACTGCGTATGGGCGCCGAACCCCCGGCAGCAGGCTATTTATAATCCGGATACTACTGCAACAACTGTTCTCGTGTTGTGGATACCTTATTTACTTACGAAAACTATTTACTATCGTTAAATTACCATAACATTTATAACTTATTGATATATGAGTAGTCTTCATGCCTAAGTCAAATTGCTAATTTGTCATGGCCTAGATAATGTTATAATGGTTCCTAGGTTTTCTAACTTATCTCAACGATTTAAAGCTTCAATTCATGTTCTTGATACCTAGTAAAAATAGCTAACTTCTCTTTATTTATGTACATGATTATGGATGAAATTGTAAAATGGATACAATTTATTTTTTTAATGCTCTTTTGCGACATACTGTGTATTAAAGGTACTAGTTGTAGATTTTCCTGGTGGCATTTAATAATCCCATGATGTTGTTTGCCCTTCAGATTGGACAAACTCTTCACAAGATGGGTGTCTGTGGAACTGATATATTATCTATGTATACGCAGCTATCCCAGTCATGTAAAGTGATGATTGTGAGGCTAACAGAAAAGGAAATTTATCATCATACAAGGTAATAATACATAATGATTTAAAACCCTCTCTATAATAGTATTTGAATCATATATGGAATACCATGTACCATGTATGAATACTTCTATTCGTGGTAGATGAACAGGCTTAACACCAATATGGCAAAGATTTTAATAAGCTATTCGTGGTAGATGAACAGGCTTAACACCAATATGGCAAAGATTTTAATACCATATAAAACATTTTCTGTTTAAATAGTTTATAGGTATTTTGAAACCTATAATATGAACCTATACTATGAACCTATTCAACCCTATGAACCTAGGAACATACAAACCTATGAACTTCAAGAACTAGGGTATAACCTGTGGAGAAAATTATGGAAAAACTTAAGTCTTACATTTTCTGTATGGTTTCATTGATATTTTTTTTCTAGGCGGATACCAAATCAAGAACATAAAAATCCAGACCGTGCACTTCACCATCAAGATAGGAACCACAAGACAAGGGTTTACATTTCTAAAGATGAAGTTAAGATCACTACTTCTAAGAAAGGAAAAAATTTAGAATTAATGAAAGAGCTCTTTGGAGAAGAGGATACTGAAGATGTAACTTCAAAAGTTAGCAAAATAAAAAAAAACAATTGTATAAGGAGTGAAAAAGAAGTAAACCCGTGTTTAGCGACGGTTAATGTTAATTATTACAACTACAACATTATTAATCCGTCACCAACCAATGAAACATCAAGTAATGACTATTCTCGTAAGAAGAAGTATACAGACAATTCGCTGTTGAGTACATGTTCTGTGCCATCAAAAAAAATAAGAATTGACCTGTCTCTTCCCAATGATAGTGTTTCTGATATTCATAAGGATACACTAGTTAATGTTCGAAAATCAAACGAAGAGTTGTGTTCAAATAATAATCAAATATCTCCCAAGAAAATGTCTTCTAAAAAGAGCTCAAAACGTAGATCTTCAGGAAAAAACAAAACAAGGATGGATTCCTCTCAAAAAGGGGCTAAAATGTCATTACAAACTAAAGACACTGAGGAAGATCCATCAATAAAAGAATTATGGTCTATACTAGGGATGGAATCTCCAACAGATAGGAAAGCCAAGTTTTTATCTGATCAGTCTAATTTCAATTTCTCTAATAACTTAGAACAATCGTCTTGTAATACAAACCCCTCAGTGAGTTCACTGAATAAGGCAGACCAAGATCCTAGTATACTCGTTATTGAGAAATCAAATGAAACATGTAATAAAAGTATACCTACAGGTAAATCAGTGGATGATATTCAACATAACAACACCACTGACACATTTGACACTTTCCTGAGAATAAGTGAACCATTTAGTTTAGCCAACATAGATTCTAACAGTGCTATTTCTGATGATATTAATTTTTCAAATACAAATGAGGAAAACATTATTTTGATCCCTAATGTTGAGAGGAGGGAAGATACAAATTCAGTTGAAACAGGAGGAAAAACTTCTTCATTTACCGATCCTGATGATTTTACTGGGTCAACTTCTTTAGAAAAAGGTGAAGAAGTCAAAAGTGACAAGATGGTGGACCCGAGAGCCATATGTGAAATGCCAACGCAAGGTACCTCTTCAAAGAAGAATCCACAAGAAGATAATAGTAAAGTGGGGACTATCAGAGTTAAAAGTTTAGGTTCATTAATGAATCCACAACTCCAACCAAGCTCTAACGAAACCAGTGTTACCAGCACAGACGTAGTGCAAGGTGTGAGTAGTGAAAACCTGCTCAAAGAAATGTTTTTCAAAACCTATACATATTACTTTGATGATTTGGTGGAAGCAAAAATTCCAAAACTTGGTGAGTTGTTACACCTTGCTATAGCTGACCATACAAGATTGACTGAACGAGCCAAAAGAGCAGATCAGTTATCATCAGAGGATTTGATAAGGGAAGAAAAGCAAAGAGCTTTAAAAGATTTTTTTGAAATGATGAAATTAAGAGGTGAGGGGTTTAGTGCTCTATGTGATACGATAGTAAAAAAATTTGAACCTCTATCAAAAGTTACGCTGTTTTACGCCCTGTTTTATCGAGTTTTAAAACATGCAGGCTCTATTGATCCAGTCAACGAAATTCAAATATTGTCAGCAAAAAAAGTTTTTCGTTTAATGCTAGAAAAGCACCAGTACAAAGACAAACAAATATTGGAATCATTACAAAATGATGTCGTTGACTTTCTAAATGATTATAAAATCGTTAAAGATAGGGTAGTTGATTGTATGCTGAAAATTAACAGCTTAACTGCCCGTATGAAATCCAATAATAGCAGTAATGATAGTCGTAGTAGTGTTATTTGCAAACCTGCACCTAAGACCCAAGTAACTAAGGCACCCCAAAACATAACACCAAAGACAACAGTTGTAATGAGTGAGGAAGATTTAAAGCGTCGTCAATTTGTATTAATAGACCCTAGTAGAGCAAATGGAACAGTGAATCAGCGAATTGGATCTAAACATTCCACTACCAAGATTCTCAACAGGAAAATAAAGGAAACAACAAATCAACAAACTATTCCGCCCCAAAAAACCTCAACTTCCAACACTTTTTCCACAATGCAAGTTAAAAATGCTAAAACTGATGTTAATATTCAAAGTCATCTTCTTCAGGCAGCAATAGAGAAAAATCCTAACTTCAGTGATAAAGTGAGTATCCCTAGTCTCATTGCTAGGACTAACATCCAACCAAAATCTCGGCCAAATGTACCTCAAAACATCACAATTCCCCCAAATAGACCTATGCATGGTCCGAATAACCAGTTAGGCCCTGGTAAAGAAAAGGAGCAACAGTCGGGATCTCAATACCATCAACAGCCTTCAAAAAATATTCATATTCCATCCCAAACTATAAAATCATGCAACAACGCTGGAACTTCATCTAAGACGGTAACGACCCCCATTGTTCATAAACCTTCACAACATTTAGCAACATCTGGGCAGTCATATCAGACAATCCTACCAGGGATTAATGATATTAAAAATAGTTTACCAGGCGTCAGTATAACACCTATTTTGAATCCATCAGCACCAAAACAACTAGTTGGTACAAGCGCTCAGCGTTCATCTACCGTTAGACCTAATGATGTACTACACAGAAATGGTTGTTCAGTCTTACCTGGAAGAAGAAATATTCTAATTAACCAGCAACAGAGCCCTAATATGTCAGCTAAAAATGAACGTGTACCAAACTATTTAAACCCCTTTGGATGTCCCTCACTCACTCTCCAAAATATAGTTAACAATTCTGTAACAGCTTTTATGAGAGCTGAATCTAATAATAATCAAAGGTCTGGACCTCATAAAGGAAACACAACAAACATCGGATCCAAAGTATCTGTGGAAGATGGAAAAATATTACCCACTTTACTATCAGGAAGTTCCAGCCACCAAACCACTTCTGAAATGTCTTCCAATAATACAGAGGTAAGAGCCAGTTTAGATTAATAAATTTTCCAACTACTGTTTTATTTAAACTTGCAGTTTATTTTCTAATTATAAATTATTAAAAATTAAAATGTTAGTGAATGTTGTGATATTGAAATTATGTCCAAATTGTTAATCACCGCCACCAACCACAATGGGTATATGTCACCATTAACCTATAAATAATACTGTTCCAACTTTATTTTGAATGTATTCATAACATTTCTCAACATCAAAACCTTTTTTGTTGTTAAAATTTATCCCGCACAGCAATTTAAGTAAACGCCTTTGCTAGTTCTCTTAATTTTCACTATTGATTTTATAAAATTCATTGTTCTAGATGAATCTACCATCATCCTCTCACTGTCATCCATTCACTGTGAGAAGGCCAATCAACGGAAATGAAAATGTCTTCTGGAAATGATAACCGTAATTAAAGTAAGTTTTGTAGGTCAAATCTTTTCTATTAGAATCATAATTGTGTTGTAGGATTTACCAATCATAGTTAGAGATAAAGTAATCACTTAATGGTAGAAATAAAATTGTGAAAAATTCAACATCATTCTTTACTTAAATATTAGTGTATTTCAAATGTTAGCACATTCAGTCAAATAAGTATTAGGTCAAATAAGTATTAGGAGTCAAATAAATTTTTATAATGTTAAAGTCATTTATGAAAAAAAATAATTACCAAGACAAATTTTATACATGATGTGACATTTTATATTTATCATTTTAACACCACCATAGACATGGTCAATAATAAATTGTAATTACAGTTGGGAATTTATGGGTGTGATGATTTATTATACGCAAAATTAAATAGTCCAATAATTATTTTACACTATTTTATATCATACGCATTTAACATGTGCTGACATTCATCAAATGCATAATGAAATGCCCCAATTAAATTAAAACTAATTATAACCTTTCATTTTAAAATAATTATTATTATAACCCTTTTTGATTACTTGTTAGTAATTGCAATAATCTTGATAAGAGTAAGCAATGCATAGTCACAACACTGTGTTTGGGCACATATTTTCAACAAATTTCTGTTACATACTCGGCGGCGTACCTTTTTTAAGGGAATATTGAGATATCCCCGAAAATTATAAAGATAAATCCTAATATATGTATGTATATAGATGTAAAAATATGCATATCATAAAAAATTCAAATTAATAATATTATCCCCCCCCCAATTAAAAAAGAAATTGGGTATGACACTGTAAAAAATATTCATAAAATGAACATAAGTATATGTATGAATGAATTTATTTTTCTCACTATTCTGGCACTTTTCACTGTAGTGAAAAGTACTTTTGACGTGGTGAATCCTACACCGAGGTGGAATGCATTTTTTAAACTGTGAGAGAAAATTCATATGCCAAAACATTTCTCTGAAATCGACATATCTATTTAAATGAAATAGTTTTGTAATGGCTTTTGAGTTTGCACCAGTGGGCTTATTAGACAATTTTGGTTCTTTTGTAGCTCTAAACTCTTTTTACTTTAATCAAAAATTATATGATTTATAGATAATACAAATTTTAAGTTCTTAAATCAAAGTTCACCAAATGTGTTGCAAAAAGGAGAAAAATGCAAGACAATGAATGAAAGTTAATTTTACTGAAATTTACTTCTCTTAGTCTACTATCGATATACCCCTTTAATTAAATTGTGTTATAAATTAGTCTTTAATATATAGTAAACTTTTTCCGATAGTGAACATTTAATTATGTTCTTAATGTACATGGTCATTCTTATGTAATTAAGAAATCATAGTAATGATTTCTACTGTTTAGAAAAATTCCTGTGCTTAGTAATGATTTCTTAATCATCCCATTTTATTGTGTCCTATATATTACAAAAAAATATTTGTTTCAGATGTTTACTGCTCCCCCGGTGTGATATTTTACTCCTCCAATGTGAAATTTCGGTCCTCCAGAGTGAAATTGTTTCAAAATAATAATTTTAAACAATAAGTGATATTGTTCTTGTTACTGTAAGGCTATTCCATAAATGGTTGTCTTGTAAAACTTGTAAGACTGATTGTTAGGCTAGGGTAAAGTTAAAGAGTGATATTTTTTAATCTGTGATAATATTGATGTCCAAATTTAAACTTTGGATCTGTATAGTTTTTTAGTTCATAGGTTTTGTATGTATGAATAGGTGTTTAAACGGCTCCAGTGCTTAGCTTTATCCGTGCTATGTAATATTCCATAATTATTTTAAGTCAAGGTCATGTAATCTTAATCCTAAAATAAACAGTAAACTTTTGATGTAAATAGTTATTGTAAAATATAATTTTGTTTTAAGCTAGCTATTTTGATTCATATCATATTTTATTTATAAAAAAATACTATTCTGTTGTTCAAATTTTCATGAGACCACATTACTTTTTATTTATTATAGAGCAATCAAGGTAGTGATAGAATTTTCACCTTTGTATAAAGTTGCATAAAGTAAAATAAAGTTTTTTGTTTAAATTGCTTTTCTTATTGTTTCCGACATACCTGTAATTATATATATTTTGATCCGATTTTCTCAATCCAACTTCCTTGATCATGAAACGTTACCTACAATAATTAGAGCATGCAGGAAAAAAAGTCAAAGTGAAAGGGCTTTGGAATATTCAATATAATTGGGTTCATTTTAATTGGAATTAGGGTAAAAATTATTTGGAAAATAAGTAAACTGGTGATAATAGTATAATGATTCAATGATTTTGGTGAAGCCATCTAATAAATTTCTGTACGTGCACAGTAAAATATTTTGCAAATATTAATACCTAATATGAATACTTCAACGCGCATCACCACGTACATTACATTCAGATGTAGCATAAAATACAGGTCAGTCAATCGGCAATAGCACAAATAGTTGGAAAACCCCGAAATCGGAGCATAATCTATTCCCATGCATAAGAATATGAAGGTCAGATTATTGTAGTATATCAAACAGTATTCAGTTTAATAGGAAAAGAATAAACAACATGCTGTAAATAAATGTCATGCACATTCGATTCTAACTGGTGAAATGGGGAAGACAACAGAAAAAAATTAATTTCGTAATCTATGTCACCAGTGTTGGAACAATAATTATAGTTTCATAGTGATTGACAAGGAAAGACAAAAAAATAATGGAAGATACAGATATATGTTTGACAAGTTTTTTATTGAATGATAACAGGTGTTGCCAGCTAGCCAGTGTGGGCTCCCGCTCGTCGGTGTGTAGCTTGGCTGTCGGGTTGAATGGCTCCGGCTGTGACCTCCAAATTATACTGCCCCGTCAGTAGGGATCTGCCAATGACCCAATGCCAGTGTTTTAATGCCATCCTCAAGAATAAATCTTTTGTCATCGTTGTACGATAGCACCTTCTTGTTTAAAGTTGTGGTTTTAATGTGATGACTAGATGACTGGATTCGTGTGACGCCCTCAAAATGATCTGCTCCTGACTTTAAACAATTAAGATAGTGTTGATGTCTTAATACATGTTTAACCGTTGCTCGGTCACAGCCTTTCGAGCACTTGGTCTCGAGTTGGGGATCATGAGACTCAATCCACTCTAGGGGGATATATGAATATAATTTTGGTCTTAGTCCACAAAACTCAAACATTATAGACGAGTTGAGTTCATCTTTAAATTTACCAGTAACTTTGGCATTCATTCTGGAGTATAGAAAGTGGTCTTGTGGATATCCTGATGTATCAAAATGCTTCAAATCAGCTTCAATATCTCTGTAAAAGTCCTCAACGTAAATACTGTCGATTAATGAATCCGTATCAGTAAGTAACAGGTTCTTTTTCTTAAATTTTGACATGTAACCATAGTGAATGTTATACATGATTCGCTTACTCAAGTCCAGAATTGTCATTCCCAGATATATTGGTTTGTCGAGTTTTAAAACAAGCTTGTTCAGATGAACTGCATGGAGATTATTATCAAATTTCTTTGTACAGTCAAACCTAGTCATATTGACATATTGTTAGTTTGGACTCAAATACAAGCTTAATATCTCGAAACTTTCTTTGGTTCATAATAGTCCGACCAAACAGACTGTTATTCATTAGCTTGTAAAAGTCCTTTTCAAAATCATTTCTAGCCTGTTTCCTCTTCTCTATCTTAAAATTAACATAAGGTGCCATCCAGTTGGACTGTCTAAATTTTAAAATTCTATGATATTTAGTAACAACTAAACCCAACTCTTCATATTTTTGTAGAGTTTTGTAGTGAAGAATGTACTTTGTCTTGTTATGTAAATTTGGAATTCATCTTCTCTGGGGCTAGTGGGTAGTCATTATGCAAATCATGTAAGCTCTGGGGATATGTAAGGTCCACTTCAAGAATATATCCGAACTGCTCATCAGTCAGGTCATAAATTATCTGTCCAATGAAATGTGTCGACGGGTAATTTTTCACACATGGCCGTGGCATAAAGAGAATTACAGTCAAAATACATTAGAAATACACTTTCTTTATTAGGATCATAATGTTCACCCATGTACTTGTGAGATTTTAATTCGAGTCTGTTTTGAACGGTTAACTGACACATTTGACAACTAGATTTATGTTTTAATTTAAAGTGTCGAGTTAAATTACGTTTTAAGGAAAATTGCAAGTGTAGTTCATTTTTTTATATAGAATAAAAAACCTGATTGCGCACAGATGATGTTGAACACTGACTCCACTGACTTCACTGGTGTAATTCACTTGTACTGACTGTTGGTTAACAGCGCGGGGTTTTTAAACCTGTACAAATGTTGAATTGCAAAGTAACATTTCAATGACCTGATTGTAAATGTTTGAAATATTTTTGGTTTGGGTGGGGACAGTGAAATAACCCCAGGTATGGAGGCCAGTGTGGACAGTACAGTTGTTGCGCCCGAGCCAAGCGTGCCGAGCCGTCTGTCTCAAGGACACGAAGCGAAAGTGATACACGGTGAGCCGCCGCGGGCCCCGGAGCTGGTACGGGTTTACGAGACGCGACACTACGCGACATGTACGCGCACGGTATGTGTTTTACGCGGCGCGGTGCCGGGAGCTTAGGATTTTAAATTATGAAAGGTATGTAATGTTGTTTATAATGATGTTGTATCGTATCAAGCAATAGATTTGATATGAATAAAGGCAAGTTTTTTTATAAATTTTCAATCTGCGCAAAAATGCTCCCAATTTTGCTCTGCGCAAAAATGCTCCCAAAATGATTTTGAGCTTAAAACGGTGTTTTTTCTATTAAAATGTGAAAAATATGCTGATTTTGGGTTAAAAATGATGGTTTATACCCTATAATGTGCGAAAAATGTGACAATTTTGGACTTAAAATGGTATTTTTCAATAATTAAAAATGGTGAAAATGCCGATTATGGCGCCTCTTTCTGGTTTCCCCCCTACTGTGTGGTGCAAAAAAAACTGTGCCGGAGCGGTCCTTTCCAGGAAGGCCATTACTCTTTGGGCGGGGGGTAATGGGTAGCCAAAGTCTGCAAGTTCCTCAGGAAGGTCATTGCGTGGTCAATCGCGTGGAATTGTGTACAATGAATTTATCTATTTAAAATAAACGGTACCAGTGAACTGACACATACTTTCTCCCTTAAGTAAATTAAAAAAAGACAATCTGTAATAAAACTATCATGTTCTACAAAGTTAATCTAAATATTATTTAATAATTTATTGTTTCAAAAATAATCATCCAATTTATAAAAATAAAAACACAAGAGACAAAGTTAAATTAATTGTTCAAATTGTATGGCGAGGACAACCCCCCCCCCCCTAACACCAAGCTTTTTTGAGCTGGTTTTGTTCGGTGATTTGACCTTCATACTAAGTTTCATGGAAAACGGTTGGAAAGTAAGGAAGAAATTGATTTTTTTTTATATTCTCCATAAGAATAACATTGGGCGCTTTCAGACAACGTACTGCGT
The DNA here is from genome assembly GCA_023375725.1 of Nephotettix cincticeps. Classification (NCBI taxonomy): domain Eukaryota; kingdom Metazoa; phylum Arthropoda; class Insecta; order Hemiptera; family Cicadellidae; genus Nephotettix; species Nephotettix cincticeps. The sequence continues at coordinate 18,268,531 of CM041788.1, read as the reverse complement.
TTATCGTGGACAGTAAATTTAACTTTTCTCTGGAACCGTTAGTCGTAGACAAACAATTCGAATTACTAATTTGTTTAGTTTTTTAAGCTGGTTTTAATGGTGCTAGTCAAGTTATACTTTACTTTTATTATTTTCGCTGAAAATTTAGAAATTTGATTTTATAGACATTTAAAAGCCCATAACTTTTGAACCGTCATTTTTACAGATATGCGGGTGGTGTCAAATTATTTAGTACTCTGTACACTATAAACTGTCAAATTTTATTAAAAATCGTTAGAGCCGTTTTTGAGAAATTTGGATTTTTCACGTTTTTTAAGGGTTTTTAGGGGTGAACTACCCTTAAAAATCAAAAATTCAAAAAAATGAAAAAAAACGCCTGGAGATACCGTGAATATATACATACATGCCAAATTTCATCTAAATCGGACCAACGGGGTAGGCTGTGGCACTGTACACATCCAGACACACACACACACGGACGGACAGACATCACGTCAAAACCCACTTTTTTGGATTCAGGGGACCCCAAAACGGATATATCCACCCTCAACTCAAATTCGAAAATTTTGACGAAAACAATACTTTCTCCATATACTACGTATAAGGGGAGAAAGTAAAAGAATTACATCAACCGAAGTTTAATTTTGCTAAAGCGACTAGTGATGCTCCTGGGGTATCTGTTGTATTCATGCAAAGTATTGCAGTCGAAGGCAAACGGACCCTTTTTAGTAAGGGTCCGCTTTCTTTTTCAAACCAAACTGGCGAGTGCAGGTGAAGGAAGAAGAACATATTTGTAGATGGGTTTGCCCACCACATAATACGGAGGAAAATCTTCAAATTTTATTTTGTAAAAAACGTCGTTGAAGAAAATGTTTGTGAAAATGGAATAAATGTTTGTGGAATTCCGTATATTTAGAGAATTACAGTCGGATGATCTGCGCCGCAAAGCTCCAGGACTCGCTGCCGCCCGCCGGACTCCGGATGCAAGTTTGGTCTTGAAGTCATGCACGTTGTTAGTGTCAGCTGATTTTCTCCGCAGTTACTAAGCATCTTGATCCCATATCGTTGTTTCCACCTTGACAACCAACCATTGCTCGCTGTAAATCCAGGCTCTCCTTCATCCTTAAATTGTTCATAAAACGGAAGAGCTTTCTCCTGCAGAATGGGTCCTGATATATGCTTTCACTTCCCCGGTGCACACGGAACCATTGGTAAAGGGTTTCGCCAACAACACCACGATTCAACTTCAGATTTCTTTTTCTTCCAACCGAGCACTGTAGACCTACCGATATTCAAGTCCAACACTATTTTATTTAAGCTTTCACCACGCTCAAGTCTTTGTAGGGCAGCTAACTTTTCTTCCATTGGCACTGACACTCTTCCTCCTCTTCTCCGCCATATTATCACCCTACATTTCAGCACAAAACTCGTATAATCAATATTAGTTATATATAGTTTACCTTCCCGGGAAACCCAGGTCAACGCACGGCCTCACAATATGGAAGGTGGGCCACAGGAAACCCCTAACGTGAGCAAACAATAGCCCGGCCCAGCTAGGCAGGTAAAGGGTGCGCTGAACTATTTTGGAAAACCCATAAACCTAGTTTGAGTTCCTTGCTCTCTTGGGCGGCCTAAGCACTGGATTTAGTTATTGTTTTAAAGTTATAAACAAATTATTAATTCGTCAGCCCTGTCGAGTTTTACGGAATGTCAAGTTTTCGGGAGTTCAGTTTGAAAGGTTCTACTGCAGTATACAAAATAATTGTTTACCTATACATAAACTGCATTCAAATTTCAAAACGTGCATACCTTTTTTATGTGGATTTGAAAGAAAATAATTAATCCAGACTGAACTCTAGATAAGATATAATCTGAGGCTATCATGTAAAATAAGACAGATAAGATAGTTTATCTTACAATTACTTTGACGACGCCGACGCTCTTATATGACAAGGAAAATTTTGTGCACTCCTTTAGCTATATTACTATAAGAATATTCCTAGAATATTTTCAACCAACATTTTCAATAGTATATTTTTTTACCAAATTGGTTTTGATCGTCAACATAATTTTCAGAATATTGGTAAAATGTCGTAGAAACAATACGTTATCGAAGAAGTGATTTTTATTTTATTCTATTTTTATGGCGTTTAAGAAGAATAAATTTATTTTTAAGAGATGAAGGTTATTTTGAGCCCAAGAATACTAGTTGTTTGAGAAATGCTGGGCTTTGCCAAGTGGACTATTGCCAGCTGTGTGGGCAAGAATATTTATTGTAGAATTAATAGATATCAAAATATAAAATGTATTTGAAAATAAAGCACGATTTTACACAATATCTGAACTCTGGTGATTACTAATTTACCCTTATTAAAAAGTACTGAAATTCCTAAAAATAATACTTAAAATTTATATATTTACTTCAATTATTAATCTATTTAGCAGTCATAAACGCACGTTATACAGGAACAACAAATATGGATAGATATTAGAATGAAGAGATACTAAAAAAAAATATTAGAGCTTGATAAGGTTGATAAGGCGGATCAGACGTTCGACATGTGATAAGAGGTCACGGCTATCATAGTAATTAACTGAGAGGTCAGATAAATGACCTACTATCGCAACACTTGTCATGTCATGTCTTCGTTACTAAGACGTTGATGTTAGATTAAACTATGGAAACTTGAATCTGCCTCCACTGAAAGGACATTAGGAATCCCCAGTTGAGTGTGATACGCATGTAATTTTTTTAGTTTTGATTAATAAAAAGTAAATAACACACTCTTGAGATTCATTACATTACTTTTAATAAAATCTTGCATTTGAAAATAATCCTTTAATTGCCGGTTAAGACTTCCTTTATTTTATTCCATTTACATAAATTATATAAGTACCATAAGCTCTAGAAAAAAACAAATAAGTTAATTATTTATTAATTATATAATTTTAAAAGAAAAATACCCTTCAGAAAGAAAATAATAATGACACCCAAAAATTGGGGCACTTGAAAATTTAGTAGGTAACATTACGATTTGACTTTTTTTTAAACAATCACTACTAATTCCGAACTAAAAAGGAGGAGCACATGGCTCTGCACCTCTATATATAACTTCGGTGGGTTACAGGATTCAGGTTACAGACTGCTTGGACCCTGTGAATCCAACATCCAATCAGAATCGTTCTTTAGGGTTTACAATAGTGAGTCATTCTACAACAAGTTCGAACAAAACTACTTGGCTGTCTTAACCGGCCTCCTTATTAGAACTTAAATGACAATTTTTAATATATTTTTTTATTATTTTTAAATACGGTACAACATAATTGATTG
>CM041788.1:18228120-18265100 GCA_023375725.1 Nephotettix cincticeps | reverse complement strand
CTTTTTTGATTTAGATTTTAAATTTAAACTTTTCGACTTTAAGAGTTTGCGTGTGAAATCTATTTATTTATTTATATTTCATGGGTGAACTATATGCAATTAGATATTTAAATTATGAGTATGTATTCTGGATTTCACAATATATGCATAGCCCATCTCAATTTTAAAGCAAAGCAAAATTATCTGTTGAAATAATTCTGTGTGATTGAAATAAAATTACGAGTCAATCTAGTTTAATTTCAATACATACATACCGTACCAATATAGTAGTAGTTGAGAGTGGATTTATCTTTAAAGAAAAAAACATTAAAATTCTATTATTCAATTCAGTGATGTGACATCCTCCGAAAAACTGGAGATCATTTATTTTAAAAATATTAGATGGTTTACAAACCTTAACAACTTTTACCAATTAATTACCATTCATGGAACAACGACAGTTGCGTATTTTAAGATGGATCAGTAATAGGAAAATGGAATCAGATAAGTGTATGGTTTTTGATAAGGCGATATTAATAAGTTTTTTAACTTTGATTTGAAATTACCATTTGAACAGAATATGAAACAAGCCATTGTTGTGAAGAGAGTCGCAGGAATCGTGCAGCCGGTGGCAGCCCTGCACCACGTGCCTATATTTCAACAATTGGCAAGCCTGACACAACAACGTAGCAAGTCATCAGCTGTGGACGCGGACTTAGCCCTGCAGGACGAATTCACAACCGCAAGGCCTTACCATGAGATGCCCGGTCCGACTCCGCTACCCCTGCTGGGCAACACGTGGCGGTTCATACCCTTCGTCGGTAGGTATCGACTCGAGCCGTCACTAAATAAAATAACCTTCAAAATACAGTAGTAACTTAATTTAACTGAGTGCTGTAAACCCAGCGCTGGTCTCTAGGGGTAGAGCGTGGGAATTTGGTGCCCAAGGTCCCGGGTTCAAATCCCGTCCGAACACCAAGCTTTTCGCCAAGTGATAATGTTGCAACCCACTAAGTCTAGCCTGAAGTAATTTGTAAAACGGTTCCGAGCAATGGCCTGGATAAAATAAGACCTGGGATGAGAAGGTAGGACAAAAAATCAGTAACAAGTAAAATATTTAACATTTTTCTTAAAATAATGTGAAATGTCTATTGTATACATAAAATCTTTCTTTTTTTAGGAAACTATAGCATTGAACATATAGATCAGGTATGTCAGCGACTGCATAAACAATACGGCCGTATTGTGAGGTTGTCAGGCCTGCTAGGGCGACCAGACATGGTGTTCCTGTTTAATGCAGACGACATTGAGCAGGTTTTCCGCAGTGAAGAGCTCATGCCTCTTCGACCATCCATGCCCTCCCTCAACTATTACAAACATGTCCTGCGCAAGGACTTCTTTGGTGACGATGCTGGTGTCATAGCTGTGTGAGTTAGTCACAATTATAATTTCATCAGTCTTCAATTCACGAACGGTAATCTTTATAAAATATTTTAAATCAAATTTCATGTTGAATACCCATAATTATAATAACCCTGTTATAACAAGTAGTAATTTAAATATATAGCTTAAACTAAATTTTATACATAAATATTTTTATGAACATTATAAACTCCACAGCTTTAACATCTTTCATTTATTTTTAACTGAGTCAATTTTCATTTGAACTCTGATTGCGTGGTGATTTTTAACCAAACCAACCAGGGGAATACTCTGTTAAAAATACTCGGACTTTAACAGGTTTTAAATTATTGACAATTAAAAAAAACATATTTATGAAACTTCCCTTGTAACTTAGTACGTCTTAGAACTTCTTATAACTTAGTAAAGTTAAAAATTCCTTTTGTTCACACAACTTTCACAACATTCACGTTGAAGCAAAAACAGTAAAGATTCGTTAAAGTAATGGCTGCTTTTTTATATTTATTGTATTTTAGTACTTATAAAGGTCATTTTAAAATTTATAAATATGAGAAAACATAATAAGTTTATTTTCCTTTTAAATATACAACAGTGTATGATTAGGACTTTTACTGTACTCTAAAACAATATCTGACCCCACCAGCCATGGGGAGCAGTGGTACAAGTTCCGAACCAGGGTGCAGCAACCAATGTTACAACCGAGAACAGCCAAACTCTACGTAACTCCAATTGAGCAGACCGCTGAAGCCTTCATTTACAGGTTTTTATACAGATTAAAATATTAGTTTGGAGAATAAATTCACAGACAAATTGAATTGAGAAGAGTTAGGTTTATTGTACAAAACCGATTAATAGATACAAAGACAAAGGTTTGACTCTCTTTGTAACAAGTATATTGACTCACAAATTTAGATGTCTTGCTTGTTCATATATTCACATGGATATGTCTTAGCTCTGGGGGTGGGGGTATTTGCACTTTGTAAGACCAAACATTTGAAACATAAGAACGTCTGTTTGAAAGAACTGATAACATTCCCCTTCGACATATTCATGATCTAACCTATTTCCCACAGGGAAGTAAATAACAACTTTTTTTAAGACATGGCAAATTCATTTCTAGATGAATATATGTGATTGTAAGATCATTTGCCATTACTGGAAATAGATTTTTGACATTAACAACAGCTTATTCAACAGAACTACAGTAACAACAGTAACTACAGTAAAATTATACACAACGGGAATTTAAGTGCTCCGATAGAGGTAAAGTTGGGGGTGAGGCAAGGCTGTGTCCTGTCACCGACTCTTTTCCTGGTTGTGTTAGACCAAGTGTTGAGGAACATAACCAGAAGAGAAGCAAAAGGTATTTCCTGGGGTCTCCAGCAGAAGCTTGAAGAGCTTGCATTTGCAGATGACATCTGTTTCTTAGCCCATAGATTTCAAGATATGGAAGAAAAACTTGAAGACCTTGAAAATGAAGAGAGAGTTACCGGTTTGAAAGTTAATGTTCAAAAGACAAAATCTATGAGAATTAACGCAGTAAATAACAACAGGTTTCAAATGGCTGGAGAAGAGGTAGAGGAAGTGGACTCTTTTACATACTTGGGGAGTGTGTTGACAAAAAATGGTGGTGCAGATGAAGATGTAATGGCCCGAATTAAGAAAGCAAATGCTGCATTTGTCCAACTATACCCAGTTTGGAGAGCTAGGGAAGTATCGACCAGAACAAAGCTGAGAATATTTAACACCAACGTTAAGTCAGTTTTACTTTATGGCTGTGAAACATGGAAGGTCTCCCTAGCGATCATAGGCAAGCTCCAGGTATTTGTAAACCGGTGTTTGAGAAAAATTTTAAAAATCCATTGGCTGGACATAATTTCAAATAAAGACTTGTTGGCAGCCGCCAAAGAGGAACCCATAGATTTTGAAATAAAAAAACGAAAGTGGCAATGGATAGGGCACACTCTGCTTAAAGATCAAGATGCAGTAGAAAAGCAGGCTTTGAGCTGGAATCCCCAGGGGCAGAGGAAAATAGGAAGACTGAGAAAAACATGGAGGAGAACAATTGAAGCCGAAATCAGAGAAATGAGGAAGACCTGGAGAGAAGTAAAGGCTTTGGCTGCCAATCGTGTCCGCTGGCGTTGTTTCGTGGAGGCCCTATGCTCCGCCAAGGAGTGAAAGGAAATAAGAAGATTCAACAGAACACTTAATTATTAATCTTACTCTATAACCCTTGATCCTAATAAATAAATCTTTGATATTGATAGTAATCAGTAAATTTGTTTTGTTATCATAAATGAGACACGTCTTTTTGAATAGTAATTATTATTTTGCCTTTAATTAACCATATTGTGTTTTAATTCACTGCCCAGATAAGTTGCACATTTTTCAAAATTACTGCAAATAATAAGTACTGTACTAGAAAAATAATATTCTTATTTTTTCAGAACACGGACCATTAGGAACTCTTCAATGGAAGTTCCAGATGATTATTTAAATGAGATTCATAAGTGGTCGCTGGAATGTAAGTAAAAATTTATAGTTAAAAATTAGTTACCATAACATAGTCATGGTAACATATGATAACATATGATTTTATTTCATTTTCTGCTAGAGAGCTAGAGCATCAAACTCAAGAATAATTTTTTACCTAATTATTAAGAAATAAATTTTCAATTGTCTATTTATAAAAATATCATTGACATGAATATGTCTTAGATTTGGGGGGGGGTGTTGGTGATTGTAAGATGGAAAATATGTAACAGGTTTCCATAGAAACCACCAGAGCTATTGTATTGATTTGCTAATATAAAAGAATAAGAACAGCTGTTTAGATAAAGTGAAAATATCACCTTTAGACATATCCATGATTTTTCTTATTTCCCACAGGGAAGTAAATACAATATAAATATTTTTTATAAAATCTTGCTATCAACTCAGTTGTCTGTTGGAAACTCAAGTTCATCTTCGATGGTTTCCAAAACTCCCAGAGCAGAACGTTTTGTTAATCTATACAAAATCAATATTGTCCAACTTATTGAAATCGTAAACTCTTTCCCTTATCCATCTAGGTTGATGAAGAACATACTCATCATCACTATAACTTACAAAAATGCTAAAAAACGACATTCTTATAACATTTGTCCTTTCCATAATAACATGAAATTAAAATCTAATACAATCTCTATACATAAAATTGAATGTATGTCTGTCTGTATGTATGTCCTTTATGCGTTGCCAAACTACTCATCCGATCGCCATGAAATTTTAGGAAGTTGCTCTATATGTGTCCGGGAAGGTTTTAGTGAAAAAATATTTTCGAAAACCCCATAAGTTTCCATTTTATGGCGTTTTAAATTTCTAATGTTAACCTTATGGAGAGTAAGTTTGTTTACAAATTGTCTACAATGAAAACATTTGATCTCTCAGCTACAGCTGATTGGTTTACTTTCCATTAGCAATACCGTATGCTTTACTATCCAATGCCATCTGAAACATTCATTAATGTTAAACTATGAAGTAAATGTGTACTGTAAAAAATGAACAGCTTTATTCACCACGTTAATAGTTTCGGTTTTGGGGAATTATGTATTTATATTTTTATTTTCTGTCTGATTAAAGTCACGTGTTTATATAATAATTACGGTACAATGTTTATATTATTACGTTTATTATAATAATCAGCTGTTGTATATCTTTCCTATAAAAGCCGTATTACAGTTAGGTTTCGTTTGTGAATTAATCCACTCAGATTTATTTGTTTTATGGGGATGTTATTAATATGTTTTATCGTTTTGTTATTGTTATTCACTATGCCGCGACCCAGAATAAATAACCTTTTACAATGAAGCCGTATTGCTATTCGACTTCAAACATGGCCAATCTTAAAGTTAACATGTATTTACTGTCAGGCGTTACGAAGTTCGCCGGGTCAGCTAGTAATAAAATAAAAATATCATATAAAAATGAATTTGTTTATAAAAAATATGAAATTTTAATATAATAAATTAGTATACAATTTATAATACTAAAACCCCAAATTAATAATTTGTATTAACATACGGCAGGCGACTTTCGACTCAACCGGAAACAGAACGCTGCCATATATTCTTATTCTTCCCTTATTCTCTTGTTACTAGTAAAATTTGGGCAGTTAGTATCTATTGGCTGATTGGTGAAATCCGATTTCGTCAGTTACGGGGCTAACTGCAGTTATAGTTGAGGCTTGAGAAATACAGTGAAATCGGACCGAAGTCAAGTCAAAAGTTCTCTTAAGTCGTTTGATCGTAACCAGTGGCCTGCGAATTCTGTTTGATCTTGAGGTGTCACCTCTAGCTAGCCCATGTGGCTTTATCTTCTACTCCCAGTTTTTAATTTACCATACAGATCCTAAGTTTATGATGGGCAGCAGAGGGTTTTTAAGTAAAAAAGTGAAGAGAAATAAGGAAAAATTAGTAGATTAAAGAAAATTAATAGTATATTTTATCTATTGTCTTCTTAGTGACATTTTCCATTACAATATTACATGCTATTCATTTTTTAAGCAGATCGATGTTTTTTCTTCTTAATTTCTTACGTCAATTATTTTACTCTAGGCTATACAATAATTAATATTACAACAATAGTAAATGAATATATTTTTTCAAACGTCACATGTCAGTAATTATATCCTAGCTTATAGAATAGTTAAATAAATAAATAAAAATATTTTTTATTTTTTTAAGTTTATTTTACAAGAGAATCGACAAAATATTTGTATTTACTTCCCTGTGGTAAATATGTTAGATCATGGATATGTCTAAAGGGAAAGTTTTCAGTTCATATAAAAATTTGTTCCTATTCTTTTAAATCGAAAATTCAATACAATAGCTCTGATAGTTTCTATGGAAACCTGTTACATATTTTCCATCTTACCATCACCAAAACCCCCCAAAGTTAAGACATATCCATGTCAAAATGTATTTCACATAACCTTCCTCCGCACCCTTCACCTCATTATTGTTTTGATAAACAAGCAAGTTCTCATAAGTCGAGTGATCGGTCTAGCCATAGCAAGGGTGGCTCTGGACACCAGACTGGGCTGCTTGGATGACTGCTCTCCTGAGACTCAGGCCCTCATTGATGCAGTCAATACGTTCTTTCACAACGTGGGAGTTTTAGAGCTCAAAGTTCCATTCTGGCGTCTCTTCAGCACTCCGACATGGCGCAAGTACATTGGGGCTCTCGACACCATCACTAGGTAAGTATTTCTGATTAAATATAAAAATTAAAGAATGCTATGCTTGTATTCCCAGTATCGTAAAAGAGAAATAGAAACTAGAATCAAAAAAATCTTTTTCTCATTCAATTTTGAGGGAAAATTTTGTAAAGATTGTTTTTGATTTATACTAGTACTGTAAATAAATGTTAACAAACAATATTGGCATTGCACTTGAAGTCTTGTGTTTTAACCAACGGTAGGAATAATAATATATCAATTATAATCTATGAGGGTTGTCCCAAAAATAAGTTATACTAATTTTATATCCTTGCAGGAATGTTCTTAAATTCACAGGAATCTTTTATATTTTACGATGTATTCTCATTTCTTCGAAGTGATGCACACAGTAACATTTGGAGAGTGTTGAGAATAAATTTTGTCAACCGTAAGACGGTGATTAGTGTCACTGACCCTTCAGATCTCTTTGACAATTTTTAGGTGAAGTATACAGGCAGCTGCTTTTTTTGTCATGTATTGTTCTTCTGTCGATAAATAATTGGCATCAATGAAAAACTGTGGGCCTCAACATTGTCAAACAATTCACTTTACCACTCACAATGAATTTCAATTACACTTTTTTTTACCTTTAAAACTAAACACTACAGTTCGTTCTTTTCAATCGGTCATAGAAGTAAGTGGTTGCTCCATAGTAACTAGCTCGTAATTACCAAATGACATGGCAGCCATATAGGAATTGTACAGTGCTGTCAATACACCTGTTCAAAAGTTTCCTACGATTTTCAGACCGTTCTGCTATGGAGATATAAATAAATGGTCCTCCCCCATATTACATTAATACGAGTTAACCTGCTAAACAATTCTATATTTTGTCTGTTGTGATACAGAATTACCATAACTTGAAAACTGAGGAATAATATTTCAAATGAACCCATACAAACCCTGAGAGCAACCCAGCAAGTAAGCATCCTCGCTCGGACTGTAGGAACAACGCTCACTGAGATTTAATGTGAAGCAGAGTATTCAGGTGGAAGATAACCAATCTGGATAGCCAAAGGACCAGTAATTGGATAGCTTTTTATCTACCCAATTTTAGTCTATGGACAAGTAAATAATAGTTTGCAATGATTATATTATGAATAATTTAAAGCCACGAGTGAGACGTAAGTTAGAACACGAGCGAAATGAGTGTTTTAAATACCCAAAATGTTTTAAATCCAAAACGGCGGCCATTGTATTTTTACCGTTTTCAAAGTATTTTAGTTTTAAAATTTTAAATGGCCGCCATTTTGAATTTTAAGCTTTGATCATGCTAGTTATTTTTTTCATATACCATGTATAAATTTTTAATGACTATTGTTTTTGGCCTCTGGGCACCTAAAAACAAAACATAGTCACGGCCTTAAGTCTTTCCATGAGACCTACTCTAATCGCTTCTTCCCTATGGGAAATTTGCTAAAAAGCTATCACATTTTTTAATAATACAGTATAAAAGTAGCCTATTAAGTTTTTTTATATAAAAGAAAGGTACATAGTTTTATAAAGAAGAAAAATATGATCTGTAGCATAACAATGAAGCACATAACTGCAGCACTAGAGAAACTGCGGGAAGACCCGGTCTCTGATTGCCCTTCTCAGTCATCTCTCCTAGAGCGAGTTCTCACCCAGGAGCCCGACAACCCCAAGCTGGCTTGCATCCTAGCTCTGGACATGTTCCTTGTTGGCATTGACACAGTAAGCTTAAGGAATTTTCATATCATTGAAAAAGATTGATTTAGTTTGGTTGACAATCATTTTGAACATGGTGTTATTATCTTGAAAACTATATTTGAACATCTGTTCTATTTGGACTTACTAAATATTTAATAAAATAAACGGTATCAGTGGACTGACACATAAATTAATTGTTCGAATTGTATGGGGGGAAACACCCCCCCCCCGGTAATACCAAGCTTTTTTGAGTTGGTTCTGTTGGGTGATTTGTCCTTACACTTCATACCAAGTTCCATGGAAAACGGTTGGAAAATAAGGAAGAAATTGATTTTTGTATATTCTCCTTAAGAATAACATTGGGCATTTTCAGACAACGTACTGCGTTTATCATGGATAGTAAATTTAACTTTCCTTTGGAACCGTTTGTCGTAGACAAATAATTAAAAATACTAATTTGTTTATTTTTTTATGCTGGTTTCAATGGTTTCAGTCAAGTTATACTTTACATTCATTGTTTTCGCTGAAAATTTAAAAATTTGATTTTTCTGACATTTAAAAGCTGATAACTTTTGAACCCTCATTTTTACAGACATGCGGTTGGTGTCAATTTAATTATTACTCTGTGCACTATAAACTATAAAATTTTAATCAAAATTGTTAGAGCCGTTTTTGAGAAATTTGGATTTTTTTAAAGGTTTTTAGTGGTGAACTACTCTTAAAAATCAAAAATTCAAAAAAATGAAAATAACGCCTGGAGATACCGTGAATATATACATACATGCCAAATTTCGTCTAAATCGGACCAATGGGGTAGGCTGTGGCACTGTACACATCCACACACACACACACACACACACACACACGGACGGACAGACATCACATCCAAACCCACTTTTTTGGATTCAGGGGACCCCAAAACGGATATATCCATCCACAACTCAAATTTGAAAATTTTGATGAAAACAATACTTTCTCCATCTACGTATAAGGGGAGAAAGTAAAAGTATATTTTGTTAGTAATCTGATTTTTTAATTATAGAATATTTTTATAGTTTATGTGTGAAATATAAAACTTACTGTATATATATATATATATATATATATATATATATATATATATATATATATATATATATATATATATATATAATTTCTATAATATATAATGCAGAGACATAATTTCCAACTTCATGGTTTTACATTATAGTTTAGTATTATTAATTAAAAAGAAAAAAGTATGCTATGCAATTATTGTTATTAATTATTATTATTACAGACCTCAGCAGCTATAGCATCCATCTTGTATCAGCTGAGTCAACACTCGGACAAACAAGAGAAACTGTATCAAGAGGTAAGTTTGTATTTACTTCCTTGTGGGAAATAGGTGAGATCATGGATATAAAATCACCAACCCCCCTACAGAGCTAAGATATATCCATCCATGTCAAAATAATATGCTTTTGATATGATATAGAACTGATGAAGCCAATTGTGCTTGGTAACTAACGATAAAACTGAACTAATTAATTAAAAGTTTGTTAATTAACGAAACCACAAAGATATACAAATAATAGGTTAATACTATAAACTCTCCTAGCAGTAGACCTGTTTACTCAGGAAGTTTCCATTACTTTTGATGGTAAAAACTAAGCTTAATCACAGAGCTTAATAACCATTATAGCTAATACTCAAAACTTACAATTTTTACTGCACAAAAATAAGGATATACATGTTTTTAGTTGATTATTTTCATGTGTACTAATACACATAAATGTTGTATAAAAAATATGAAATAGACGTATGGATTATTATTTTTTCATGTGTGCCTACCATAAACGGCTAGAAAATTGTTTGAAAAGTTGATTCGTTCCTGTCTGATTTCTGCCGTAGTGACTTCTGGGGATCTGTCCTCTCGGCAGTATGGCTTCAGAAAGGGGCGATCAACAATTGACACCATCGCCGAAGTCCAGAGAGCCGTTGAGAGGCCCGAGAGCCACAACCATTTCTCCGGCCGAGTAATGCTTCTTGTTACGCTTGATGTCAAGAATGCTTTTAATTCGGCGATGTGGGTCGATTTGTTGAATACGCTTCGTAACACCTTTCGTATTCCATCATACCTGCTGAGGCTCATCGAGAACTATCTTCGCTCCAGACACCTGATTTACGATACCCGTGAAGGAGCGTGGATGATGGAAGTCACTTCTGGTGCCGCACAAGGTTCAATACTTGGCTCAGATCTCTGGAAAGTCGCTTACAACAGCTTTCTGAGATCCGATGACGTTGCGGCTCTTATCACGCGCGCAACGTTGAGTTGGCCCAGCTAAAGTTGAACCAGGTCATGCGCGTGGTTAACACCTGGATGGCCGATCACAGTCTTTTGCATGTTTTGAGCAAGGTGGAGATTGTGATACTCACAAAAAAAAGGATTAACACTGTCGTCCCACTGCGAATGGGGAGGGAAGAGGTCCCGAAAACGCGTGCCACCAAGTACCTCATGTCATAGTCATGGTGGACGACAAGCTAAGCTGGAGAGACAAGATCTTCCGTACGGTGGACAAGGTTTCTAAGGCGGTCTCTTACCTTAGTAAGCTGATGGCCAATGTCGGGGGTCCTCGGTCAAGCAGAAGACTGGATTCATGTTGTGCCTACCATAAACGGCTAGGAAAATTGTTTGAAAAGTTGATTTCGTTCCTGTCTGATTTCTGCCGTAGTTAGTGACTTCTGGGGATCTGTCCTCTCGGCAGTATGGCTTCAGAAAGGGGCGATCAACAATTGACACCATCGGCCGAAGTCCAGAGAGCCGTTGAGAGGCCCGAGAGCCACAACCATTTCTCCGGGCCGAGTAATGTTTCTTGTTACGCTTGATGTCAAGAATTGCTTTTAATTCGGCGATGTGGGTCGATTTGTTGAATACGCTTCGTAACACCTTTCGTATTCCATCATACCTGCTGAGGCTCATCGAGAACTATCTTCGCTCCAGACACCTGATTTACGATACCCGTGAAGGGGCGTGGATGATGGAAGTCACTTCTGGTGCCGCACAAGGTTCAATACTTGGCTCAGATCTCTGGAAAGTCGCTTACAACAGCTTTCTGAGATCCGATGACGTTGCGGCTCTTATCACGCACGCAACGTTGAGTTGGCCCAGCTAAAGTTGAACCAGGTCATGCGCGTGGTTAACACCTGGATGGCCGATCACAGTCTTTTGCATGTTTTGAGCAAGGTGGAGATTGTGATACTCACAAAAAAAAGGATTAACACTGTCGTCCCACTGCGAATGGGGAGGGAAGAGGTCCCGAAAACGCGTGCCACCAAGTACCTCATGTCATAGTCATGGTGGACGACAAGCTAAGCTGGAGAGACAAGATCTTCCGTACGGTGGACAAGGTTTCTAAGGCGGTCTCTTACCTTAGTAAGCTGATGGCCAATGTCGGAGGTCCTCGGTCAAGCAGAAGACTCGATTGCACTTATTCCCAGGCGTTCCCGACGTTGCGGAACACACTTTCTACCGCTGCTACCGTTGGGAAAGGCCCCGCCTAGAGGCTGCAAGAAAACTTGGTGTTTTCTTGGTGGACACGGTCTGCCAAAAAATCATTGAGGACAAAGGAAACTGGGATTGTTTATCACAGTTCGTCCGGGGCGTCCTTATAGAGAAGAAAAACAGTCTGGACCGCGAAGTGGCCCAGATCCCCTAAACAAGTGCCTGGACATGGAGTAAGCCAAATTTAGGCCTAGCCTGTTGTAATGTGACACACAGTTCCAGGCTAGAATCCTAAAGAGTAGAGGAGGTTTTTTAGTGGGTAACTTGTTTTTGACATGGATATATCTTAGCTCTGGGGAGGGGGTGTTGGCAATTTGTAAGATGGAAGTTATGTAACAGGTTTCCATAGAAACTGCCAGGGCCATTGTATTGAATTTTAAAAGAATAGGAACAGCTGTTTAGATTAAGTAAAAACATTACCTTTAGGCATATCCATGAATTAACCTATTTCCCACAGGGAAGTAAATAGGGGAGTCCCACACTACAGGATGTTCACCAGGGTGCATAAAGCATTTCTTCCACCTCTCCCTAAAAAAACAAACAAACAAAACAATAAACATATAGCCTACAGCATCACTTGACATACAATCTGTGCATCATTGAAAGTGTCCTCTATATTCTGTAGCTTAGTTGAAAACAAAGCCTATTGGGGAAGTTCTACAAATTTACTTTTTCTTCATAAGAATAACACTGAAAGTATTAATTTTACATCTGCTGTCATGAGAAACATGAAAATTGGGATTATTTGACATACATTATTAGATCGTTACTAGATAAAGAACTATGGTGTATACCAAATTTCAAGCTTTCAACCATGCCAATGTTCTTAGTGTTATTTTTATATCTACCCTTTTTGTTTGACAAAAGACAAAAGCATATGTCATTAACCTTTACTATGAACAATAACTAAAATTATTTTGTTTATTACTAATAAAACTGTTTCTGGTGATTAATCGTTTACCAGGTTAGACAAGTACTGCCCCCTGGAGAGCCAATCACATCCCAGCGGATTGAACAGATGCCTTACCTTCGTGCCGTCATTAAAGAAACACTCAGGTCTGTGTCAAAGACACCATAAAATATAGAGATTCAACGTTAAAGATGTGTTGTTGTTGATAAAATTGTTAATTGTCTGTGCAAAAGACTTTTAATAAAGCTATATACCAGATACTTTTTGTACTGATACTTTTTGACTTGGGGTGGATGGTAAGATGAGAAGAATACTCCCAGATTACTCCCTCCTATTTGGACTCAGGCGATTTGTACCCAGATGGTCTGGACCTTTTTCTCAGAAAAAAATCATTTTTACAAGCTAATTAAGAGGCTTTTTTACTCTATAAATATAATTTTGTTTACATTTAACTACCTGTTATTTGACTTACATCATTGTATGTCCAATCCTCAGCTTAGTGATTCGTCATGCATGAACTTAAAATTGACACCAAACAACCTGAAAATCTGTAGAATACACTAAAATAGTAATTTTATTTACATTTTTCATAAATTATGAAAAGTAAATAAAAACATTATACATGTAAATAAATCAACTTCTTATTTAATTTTTTTACTAAATAGTTTAGAATGTATTCTTGTTGTTTTCAATGTGTTTAGTGTGAATTTTAAGTACCTGTGATGAATAGCCAAGCTGAGGATACAACGCCTATTGATTGAGAATGTACTCCCAAACTGGGAGAACAGAATATAAACTAAAGGCTACCGGTATTGATAAAATAAGAAATTGATTAAATAAATAATAAAATAAAGTACCGATACATAATTATTTAAAATTCAATATCCAGTAGTAGGATGAATTCAGATTATTTTGCAAAGCTACCATATCAAATATCGATGCCAAGACTAGAAGAAGTCTACTGTACTAATTTTACTTTTAACAAATCTATTAATTTAAAAATTTGAGTGATATGTAAATAACAATAACGCTCATTGTTCAATTTTTAAATCACTTTAAGATTAAACTGAAATTTTTTTGTACTGTAAAATAGTACAGTTCTAATGCAATTTTTATACAGTAGACTTAATACTTACAATAAAGTGTTTATAAATGTAGGTAATCATGTTTAAAAAATAGTCATTTTCAGGATGTACCCAGTAGTTATTGGGAATGGAAGGTGCATGACCAAAGACTCAGTTATCGCTGGTTACCAAATCCCAAAAGGAGTGAGTACAGTACATTATTACAAAATTTTAAATAAAAAAAAAATCTTACATGAAATATTAAAAAAATTGAATATTATGTCATTAGCACATTGAATGCGAAAGACGTCTTTAGACGTCCCCTATCCATTGGCAAATAGCATACAACATCCTCAGACATCCTCGTGCAAAGTTAATCATACCGGGGATACTGTCAGCCTCTTGAGGACTTAATCGCCATACCCGCCGCTTGCAGCTCCCGTGCCCCAGTTGGTGGCGAAACATCTGCTAACGTCCTAGGTAAACAGCGCAGTCTGGCACATGCTGGCTCCGGGGTGGTGACCTTAAATTTTATTAGCAGTCAATGTATTGAATCCCAAATAATGAAAACAAATCCAAATCATATTTTAATGTTATCATATCAACAGTGATAAGTAATAATAGTTTGTGTAAAATATGCATGTGATTATAGTTCACATCGAGGTACTGTACTTGAAAATGCAGCAAGGGGTGATTTATATAATTATTTAGCCTACCTTACCTTTGGTCTCAAATCTGCATGAATAGCAGCAGTTGTTATCCATACTGTTTTTTGCATGATAAAGGTAAAAAGAGTAATAAACGGTATCAGTGGACTGACACATACTTTCTCTCTTAAATAAATTTAAAAAAGACAATCTGTAAAAAATTATCACGTTCTTCAAAGTTTATCTGAATAGCATTAAATAACTTATCGGTTCAAAAATAATCATCCCATTTCTTAAAATAAAAACAAGAGAGACAATGTTAAAATAATTGTTCAAATTGTATAGGGAGGAAACCCTCATCCCCCCGGTAATACCAAGCTTTATGAGTTTGTTTTGTTGGGTAATTTGACCTTACGCTTCATACCAAGTTTCATGGAAAATGGTTGGAAAACAAGGAAGGAATTGATTTTTTAATATTCTCCGTAAGAATAACATTGGGCACTTTCAGACAACATACTGCATGTGTTTATCATGGACAGTAAATTGAACTTTTCTCTGGAACCG
This sequence comes from Nephotettix cincticeps, assembly GCA_023375725.1. Lineage (NCBI taxonomy): Eukaryota > Metazoa > Arthropoda > Insecta > Hemiptera > Cicadellidae > Nephotettix > Nephotettix cincticeps. Next base: position 18,250,042 of record CM041788.1, on the reverse strand, counting down.
TTGGTCGTAGACAAATAATTCACAATACTAATTTGCTTAGTTTTTTAAGCTGGTTTCAACGGTGCCAGTCATATTATACTTTACTTTTATTGTTTTCGCTGAAAATTTAAAAATTTGATTTGTTTGTCATTTAAAATCCCAAAACTTTTGAACCGTCATTTTTACAGGCATGCGGGTGGTGTCAAATTATTTAGTACCCTGTGCACTATAAACTATCAAATTTTAATCAAAACGTGCACGCGCACACACACACACGCGCGCACACACACACACGGACAGACAGACATCACGTTGAAACCCACTTTTTTTTCCACCCAGGGGACCTCAAAACGGATATATCCACTCTCAACTCAAATTCGAAAATTTTGACAAAAACAATATTTTCTCCATATACTAATGTATAAAGGGAGAAAGTAAAAACTATAAGACATTATTTATGTAAAAAACTCGATTTTGGAGCAGTATAATGCTCCAGTTTAGTGCACCAGGTAAAGCTAGCTCTATATAATTCAGGGTTTCGTTTTTCATTTTAGTGTGTTATAATTACGTAATTTAGTAATTTTGGCTGTAATGACTTGTAACATTTAACTGTTTTCAGACACAGATAGTGTTTCAACACTATGTGATAAGTAATTCTGAGCAGTATTTCTGTGAACCACACCAATTCCTTCCTGAACGATGGTTAAAGAGCAGTAGAGAGCAGCACCATCCATTTGCCTCTCTACCGTTTGGCTACGGACGCAGAATGTGCCTTGGTCGACGCTTCGCTGAGCTGGAAATTCAAACACTCATTGCCAAGGTATAGTAGGACGAAAATTTCTCTTATCTTAATTTGGGAAAAACATGGTTGGCAACTCCATCAACTTAAAATAATATGTGGGTCAAAATATCTTAGTAATACTTCGAAGAAAAAAATTTGAAGCAAATGGTGTGTACACCCTTTCTTCAGACAAAAGGCACATCAGACAATAACTCTTCTACAGAGTTGACATTAAAAATTATGCTCCATAAACGTCCAACCAATCTTTATGTTGTCATAATGAGCAGTATTAGTACTCAATATAAACTAAGGTTAGTGTCAGTCAGCAATGTAACGTAATATAAATGGTGTTCATTATGTACTGAAATATTATGTCATTTCAGTGTCATTGTCAAACTCAGTAAGTATAAAAAATATGAAAAGTCACTTTAACTCATAGGTCTTTATATTGCATACCATTTCTATGGTATTTAGAATAATTGACTGAATGACAGTCTACTCATATCGCATGATGTAGGATGCATTCACATTGTAATGCTGATGACCGAGCTATACTCAAAACTGTTTTACTACTAGTCCAAGGGGCTAAAACAATGGTTGTCAAGTTTACCTTACTCCAACACTTGCATGGTGATCTTTTCAAAGCCAGTTATTTTCAATTTGATTAAATAGACTGCTGAACTAAAATGGTTTTAATTGTTATTTTAAAATTTAAACAGTTTCTTTATTGAGGTAATAGATATTTATATTAATTACTTTTTCATGTTATAGGCACTTTGCCAGCAATAAGCCTAAACTATGATATCCAATATGAAAAACCAGAGTAAAATGTGTGACAAAATTCGTAAAACTTGAATTTTCAGATGGTCCAAGCATTCAGCATAGAATACCATCATGGGGAACTCAGCTACAGTATTCATCCAATGTACATGCCAGACGGTCCACTCAAGTTTAAGATGGTGGATCGTTCATAGTCTGTTCATCAAAATGTATACTCAATAATGGAAAATATATGAACTGAAAAATAGTTTATTACATTGTATATACAGTTTACATACTTTTGTATTATGTTTAAGATAACTGTCTCTCTATAAATAAATTCTTGCCAAAGAATAATGGTTTTTCTCTTATTTAAAAAAATATTCACGTAATACTTCTTATTTATTTGAAATGATCTAAATAAATATTCTATATTTTCAATAATATTACATCAGTGTGGATAATGTGTACAAAAGTGTAAGCATATCGAGTAGTGAATCCACATAATTAATTGATGAACAAAGTACATCGAGTTGGTCACCAAGGAGGGTGGATATATACCCCCCGGCCCTCACTGAAATCCTAAAACATTTAAATATATAGGTTAGTGATTGTGAGATATTGAAAGAATCGAGAGATTATGCTTATAGATTGTTTCGATTGCTTAGCAAGAGGTTGGTCGAGGTTGAATTGAAATGTTCCTCTGGATTTTTGAATTCGTTTAGTGGAATTGTCGTCACTGCACATGCTCAACGTTGAACTTTTACTACGTTTCCATTTACTCACAGAATTTATAATATGACTTTTATAATTTGTTTTTATGTAATACAGTAATAATTTTAATCATAAGCATACTTGAAATACATACGTTGAATCATCTAGCCCATTAGGTGATTTTTTGTGAAAATATTTTAAACATTTAGTTAAATTAATGTTTTATTTTATATTTTGTTTTATATTATAAATATAAAACATGATAAACTCTTCTAATGAAAAAACTGATGTCCCCGTTCTGCATCAAAATATAAGGGGACTTATTGGTCATGCACCCAAAATTGTTTTAAATAATATATGTAAAAGCAACATAACTAACACCTCATCACCAGTCGATGTTTCAACATTTCGATGTAGCAGAGGGGACTTGACCATTTTTCATCAAAACATATGTGGGCTTAAGACGAATTCCGAATACTTGTCAATTTACACATTGACTGAATCGCCAGATATTCTTTGCCTATCTGAACATAACCTCACGAAGGATCAGTTTGATGTTTTTCACCTACAAGACTATGTCAAGGTTGCTACTTTCTGCCGTGACACCAGGAAAAAATGTGGTGTCTGTATTCTTGCAAAAGAGGGACTTCGTTGCGAAGCTGTGAATGTTTCTGATTTCTGTGCTGAGGCGTTTTGCCAGTTTGCGGCTGCTAGGTTTCCTCTCAGTTGTGGAAAGTCTCTTTTTGTGATAGCCCTTTATAGAATCCCTTCATATGACTGTGATAATTTCTTCAGGAACCTTTGGAATTGCCTGGAGGACTGTTCTGGCACAACCACCTATACTGTGGTTTCAGGTGATTTCAACATCAACACTCATAGTGATTCCTTTTCAAGCAGGAAGCTTCTCCACGTCATGTCTTCTTTTGGTCTACGGCACACTATTGAAGGTTTTACGAGAGAGGTTAAAAATTCTCAAACTACAATTGATAATATCTTCACAAGTATACCTCAGGAGCTATTCATAGTAGCGTGGTTAAGGCCGCTCTTTCTGACCACCATGCCCAGGAAGCTGTCATTAGGTGTTCTTCTGGAGTTGTTGACTGCTCTCCCTCTTTCAGGTTTAGTCGAAGGTTTTCAGAACAGAATATTCTAACCTTTAGGTATCTCTTAAAAAGAGAAAACTGGACATTTCTGGACTCCACTGATGACTTTGACAGAAAGTTTTGTGCGTTTGAGGATCATTTGAGGTATTTGCTTGAGGTCTGTTTTCCTTTAACAAAATCTTCAATTAAAAACAAACAATCAGTTTTGAAGCCTTATCTTAACAAATCCACTTTAGAGTTAAGGGACAGAGTTCGTTTCCTATATTCTGACACAAAAGATCTTGATGCCAATCATCCCTCACGCTTACAGTACAAGAAAGCTAAAAGGGAGCTAAGGCGTGAAGTGAGAAAAGCAAAGGCCAAAGCAGTGCTGAATAGGATTTCTCAGTCTTCCAATAGAACCAGGGCTGTTTGGGAATTGGTGAATGTTCACAAGTCATCAGTGAATGAACGTTTTCTAAATCCTTTATTAATAAATAGCGAGGGTGAGAAAATTTCTGATCCAGCTCATGTTGCGGAAACTTTTAATCATCATTTTGCTTCGGTTGGAGATGGTCTTTTTGGTGACATTTTTCAAGGGTCTTCTTGTACAAATTCTGTTAGAGGATCACTCTTTCTTGTTCCTACATCAAAAGTGGAGGTTGAAGGGGAAATACTCAGCTTAAAACCCAAAAAGTCTCATGGAGCTGATGAAATCTCTCCAAGACTCTTGAGATCGGTTTTTGACCTAATATCTGAACCATTATCCAAGCTTATTAATGCCTCGTTTGAGTTGGGAATTTTCCCGACCTCTCTGAAAAAGTCTGTTGTCAAGCCAATTCTTAAACGAGGATCCATGTATGACTGTAACAATTATCGACCCATTTCATTGACATCTTGCATTAGTAAGGTTTTTGAGAAAGTTTTTCTCAAAAGACTTTTGGCATTCGTGGGGGAAAACAGAATTTTATCACCTGCACAGTTTGGTTATACTAAAGGCAATTCTACAGTCGATGCAATGAATAGTATAATATCGTCAATCGTTGAATCACTGGATTCTGGAAAATCGGCAACGGGTATTTTCTTTGATTTTACAAAGGCCTTCGACCTCATCGACCATTCAGTGTTGCTTTCCAAACTGTGGAATTTGGGTTTGAGAGGTCTCAGTTACTCTTGGATTTACTGCTATTTAACGGGCAGAAGTCAAGTTGTCCATATTTCCTATGTTGATTCCCGTAGGTTTTTGCGCACAGTGCAGTCTTCCTCAAAAACTATACATATGGGTGTTCCTCAAGGTTCCGTCCTTGGCCCTATTCTATTTATACTTTTCATAAACGATCTTCCTGGCTGTATTTCTAATTCGAAAATCAGCTTATTTGCCGATGATACCACACTCGTTGTAGATGCTAATAACAGTTCTAGCCTGGAAATCAAAAGTTTCATTGAGGGTAACGCTGTGGTTCAGTGGGCAAATCAAAACAAATTAGTTTTAAATCAAAGTAAAACGAAAATTGTAGAATTCAAAATAAGCAAGGCAGGAGCTTCTGAACGCATTGACTACTTAATTGGGGACGAACATATTGAGCCAACTTCAGTCATTAAGTTCTTAGGCGTCCAAATTGACAGTGGTCTAAAATTTCATGCTCATATTGATTTTGTCTGTCAAAAGCTCTCTTTCGGAATTTTCGTTTTAAAAACACTTTCTAAATTTTCAGACACACATGTGTTGCTCACAACGTACTATGGCATTATTTATCCTTTCTTAAACTATGCCGTTGCTGTTTGGGGGCATGAGTCTCAAAGAACAAAATTTGTCTTTAAATTGCAAAAAAAAGCCATCCGAGTAATTTTCAGAAAACCACGCAGGTACTCTTGCAAGTCACTTTTCAAAACCAATAAAATTTTAACTTTTCCTTCAATTTATATATTAAATACAATAACCCTTTTTCTTACCAAACATTACAAATTTTCTTCACAATTAGCTTCAAATTATAATTTAAGAAATACTTTTAATGTAAGAGTACCTAAACATAAAACCAGTTTTTTTCAAAATCATTTTTCTTACAATGGAGTTTCACTTTTTAACGCTCTTCCAAACTCCATAAAGGCAAAGCAAGCTGCCCCAAAATTTTTGAAAATATGGTTAAGAAATTTTTAATTGAAAAATGTTTTTATAATGTTAAGGACTTTATTGGTTATAAAGACGAATCCTAGTTATTTTCTTAGTTCATTATTATACATTGTTATTATGACTACTAAGTAATTTATTGACACTATTATGCAGTTCTTGTTAACAACTGTCAAAATAAAGCAATTTGAATCTGAATCTGAATCTATTATTATAAATCAATATTTATTGTCCATAAACAAGAAGACGCAATAAAACCGTTTGTATTTTCATCACACATATTGTCGCTAAAAGGAATGACTGTAAAGTTATGTGTATTTCTAACATCTCAGTGCAAAATGTCTTGCTTCTAACATCTTGACATATACATCTCGGCAAAAAAATTTATTGAGAACATCACACTAAGGAATGAACAATCTAAACATCTTGAGAGGTTCCAACAATTTAAACGTACTGATGTTGCAATCACACATCACTAATATATATTCATACTTGTTTATTCAAAGAGTCACAAATTAATAATATATCACCATGAAAAACATTTCTAGATACACCACTGGTGTTATCTAAAATGTTGTCATTGAGGGGTCAGCATATGCAACTTTCACCAGTCCGGGTTCGAATCTGTTCCAATACAGATTTTTTAATCTTACATTTCTTGTGCATTATAGGTATTTAATTTGAATGTTTGAGTTTAATGTTTGTTCAAGACAAATATTGTAAGGTTTTGTATTAGGAGTATTAGTAAATTTTTAACAAAATGGTAAGTTAAAAAATACCCCCGTCTCAGCAGATCTGCGTACTCAGCGAATTTCCAAATCAATAACATAATAATAATAAATATATGACAAGTTTTATAAAAGTTTGTCCATAAACATTGTTTGTCTATTCTCCATAAGATTAACATGGGAAAGAGTGTGCAGGTTAGCTGCTGTGAGGAACACTGAAAGTAGTAATTTCTACCATAAATAATTTTTATCTTAATATTTATACCAACTTTCACCAACATCTGTCCATAAATAAAGGAGTTTGCCTATTCCCTATATGATTAATTTGGGAAAAGAGTATGCAGGTTTGCTGCCATGATAAAACACATAAACTATGATTTTTAAGCATAAATGGATAGATCTCAACCACATGAAGCTAAATATCAAGTTTTATCCAAAAATATTGATTAATATGGGAAATATTAATTTTCCCTATCCTCCATAAGATTAACATTGGAGCCTCACGTCAATACAACGTACTGTGTTTAGATTTTTTAATAGCTCGGTAACCATTGGAGATAGAGAAAAACTTTAAGAAACTTAATTGTGTAGTTTTTTAAACTGATTCCAATGGTGAAATATAAAATTAGAAATTTTTAAAAATTACATGTGAAAAACGCAAAAAACCCCATTTTGGGGTACAAAACTCCCCCAAACTACCCGTTCCCATTGACCGATATGTCTGGTTTACGAACTCGTCCGAGCATTTGTAGGAATACACGTCTCTACCAAATTTGGTCTCGATCAGACCATTTTTACGAGAGTTATCGTGTTCACAGACACATATATATATATATATACATATATATATATACATATATATATATATATATATATATATATATATATAAAAATTTTAACCACTATTGTTTTTGGACTCTGGGCACCTAAAGAAGAAAAAATAACATGGTCCCGGGCTTAAGTCTCGCCATGAGACCTACAGTAATAGCTTCTTCCCTATGGGAAATTCGCTAAAAATAACATCACAATTTTATAATGGTAACAACGTTGTGGTTTTCTTTGACTTTGTCCATCCCACTAATCAAAAATTTATGAACTTCTGGACAGTTATAAATTTATTAGTAATACAAAATTCTCTGCTTCTGATCCACTAATAAGTTAAACGTTACACAGGGAGAAAGAAAATAAACATGTTAGGAATATAATTAATATTTTATTCAAATAACAGCAAGGTTGTACATTTTTATTACTTTGTAGAGCCAATAAAGTAAATTATTGAAAGACTATAGAATACAGCATAATCATGACCAAGCAGTGTAATTGTGATCCGAAATACATTTAAAATAAAACACTACAGAGTTTAAAATTTGGTTCTGTCCTGTGTAAAATTACAATTTTAGCTAAAAAGATCTTATTTTGAAAAACATGACATTTTTCTACAGATCAATAATACCCTGTCCGAAAAGTTCATCTGGAAGATTCTGACCTTTCTTGATTGAAGATTGTTAAGTATTCAAAGAGAGTTTAGTTGTTAATAATCCCAATAACTCTGATTGTTTCCCAGATTACAAACTGTTACTTCAAAGACTATTAACATTTTTTTAAAGTATATTTTATTGTTTTTCATAATAACCAACATAGAGCTTGAGTTCATAGGACTGTTGAAGTAACTATTTTCTTGAAAAATATGAATTTATACTAGAAAAATGTATTTACTTCCCTTTGGGAAATAGCTTAAATCATGGATATGCTAAAGGGATGTTTTCCTCTAAACAGCTGTCTTTATAACCATTTGACGTAACTAACCATATGATGTCACCTTTTCAAATTTTGGTGTGACGGATTGGCAATACCACCCCAGAGCTAAGACATATCCATATTAAAATGCATTTACTTCCTTTTGGGAATTAGCTTAAATCATGGATATTTCTAAAGGGAATGTTTTTAGTTCCACTAAACAGTTGTCCTTATACAGGGTGTTCATTAAAGTTGGGGACAAACTTCGAGGGGTGATAGTACTCATCAAAATAAACAAAAAATTTCCTATAAACATATGTTGAAAAATCCTTCGTTTAGCCGCTAGCCGCCATTTTGTATTTTATACAAAAAACTTTATATATAAATAATTGTTTAAGATACAGAAACCAAACTTTGCACACATATTTAATGACTAAAGAAAAAAATATTCTCAAATTATCATTAAGTTTGCTTTTATATTTTCAAATTTACAGCGGTTAAAAATATTTTAATTTAAATAACAAAAAACCATTAACTTTAAGAACCGCCGCCATTTTGAAAATATAAAAGCAAACTTAATGATACTTTGAGAATATGTTTCTTTTTGGCCAATAAATATGTGTGCAAAGTTTGGTTTCTGTATCATAAACAGTTCTTTATATATAAAGTTTTTTGTATAAAATACAAAATGGCGGCTAGCGGCTAAACGAAGGATTTTTCGACATATGTTTATAGGAAATTTTTTGTTTATTTTGATGAGTACTATCACCCCTCGAAGTTTGTCCCCAACTTTAATGAACACCCTGTATAACCATATGACGTCACTTCCGTTAAAAGATTTTGGTCTGACGCCAATACCCCCTCCTCCCAGCTAGGACATATCCATGTCAAAAATTGTGGAATTAGATATCTATATTTTTTAGAACAATTGTGTTGTTTGATAAAAAATAATAAAATACATGTTAAACATATTAAGAAATTTTAACAAACTTTACTAGATACTTATACCTAATACTGATTAACCTGAGATGAAATTAAATATCTAAATAAATTACTTTGACATTGTAAATAAGTTAAAAGTAAAAACATTTGCATTAGGTTAAAAGGAACTCCACTTAAATTATATGAAGACATACAGCTAAAACCTCTCATATTTAGCCAAGAAGAATGAACAAATAGAAAAAATTTAATTTAATCCCAATTATTAAAAATTAATAACCGTACTAAAGAAGGATCAATGTTCATTGCTGTAGACTATTGGCTCAGCTACACCAGAGCAGTGCAATACACATCTCAATGGGAAAAATACTGGGTGAAGTGGTCAAATCCCAATTTTTCTTAAGACTTGAGAAGTACATTTTAAAACCAATTTTAAATAGAAAGCAGTATTATTGCTGCCATATAAAGCAATAACAAGTAATACTGACATTGGTTATGAGGGGTTTTACAGTATAAAGAATAATATTACTCCTACATAACAATTTTAAATCAATTATTACATGGTTTTGTTTTGATTTTTTTCAAAACGTACATGTCATGTATAAATTTAATATCAAGTGGTAATATACCAACCACCACAAATTGCACAAAAATAATATATATTGTTAAAATATGTTGGAAAGTTATCGTTATACTATTGTATTTTATTTTCATGTTTATATCCAATTAGAAAAAGTAACAATAATAACAAGAATCAAGTCTGTCTATAACAGAGCTACACATATTTCAACCCATTGTACTTATCAACTCAAATCTTGCTTTATATTGTCACAATATGTTATAGAAATCGCACAGCAAATTTGCTCATATTAAATATAAAACAACCATCAGGCCCAGGGTGGGTCAGAACAGTGGTTCCCAAACTTGTTTGACCCGCGACTCACTACAACCTAAACATTATTTTGCGAACCACTAGTATTTAAGATACTTTCAAAAGCAACAGCTAATCCTTTTCAATGCTTGATAAAACTAAAATTTTATTAATCTTTACCAGGAAACATACAACACTAAATCACTAGGCCTATTGAGTATTTGATTATGTGAAAAGAGTAAAATACCATTTAGCTCCAAATTAATAGCTTAAAAAAGGTTGTTTACTTAAGTGATTCATAGCACTGTTTTTCTTCAATGAGATATTCAATATGAGCAATGAATTAGGACATTTTCAATCTTAAGTAATTTTCCACACGCCCATTGATTTCTGTTTGTTTTTCAAAAACATCAATGTTTAAATGATTTCTCATGTAATTATTTTGTGGTACTGAACACCACCAAAACCTTGCAAAGTTAGCAAGATCAGGATAGTAAGAAAAGTACTTACTTCCCAGCTAATATTCTTTTTTATTTTAAATTATATATTAACTCAATCACATTTTCTCACAAATTAACTGGAAAATAAATGGTAATATTAGTTTTTGCAAATTATTTGAGTTCGTCTGCTCAGTAAATGATGCATTTGTTTAATAAAATAAAATTTACTTTTTTGCCCATGTCCCGACCCACAGTTTGGGAACCACTGTGTCAGAATGTTAGATGAATATGAATAAATTAATTAAATACCAACTTGATTTTGATTGTTTCCAATTATTTTTGTATACCTGATAATTTATGAATTGTTTGTACAAAATATACATATTAAATTTACTTTATATCTATTTAGTTTCCCATAGAACTGTAACTATTCATAGTTACAATATTAGCAATTAATTGATAATCCAAGAGCATTTTATTTAATTAAAAAATAAATATAAATTTTTTGTGTGAAAATGAAACCATTCTCTTTATCTCATTATACATAAGGTGCAAACCCCACAAATCATGTAAGTGTATATTATCTTTGTAATTAAAATTAATTCATAAAATGCTTTTAGTTTTGAGATCTAGAATCCTCGTCCAATCTATTTTATATACTCATCATAAAATCCTCTGAACATTGAAAACTAATACTGTAATAAATTCTACAGTGATAAGTTTGGAATGTCAGCATGCAAGGATTGGTTTTTAATGTTTTAAGTTTTGAGCAAAAGGTATTTTTCTTTTAAAACTATCATAGGTTGATAAATAACACATATACGACACTAAAATTACAAAACTGGCTCCATCATAAGCATTATGTATAAATATCATTTTAAAACAAACACCCAACTAGTGCTCCTATTTACAAGTAAGTACAAATGCCTTAACCTAAGGGGTAACAACAATAAGCTATATCACAGGAAATATACACTATACAAATACAACCATCCAACATATTAGTCTTATAGCCCTTTTACATGCGTTTTCAAACGGATGATAAAAAGGGGGTGTTTCTAAAAACATTGAAAAAAAAGAGCGTATTCATGTACTATCATCCCATCTTTTACGAATGTTCTATTGTTTCTTAACATATTTAAGAACATCCATATTTTTACTGTCCGTTCAAAAACACCATGTTTAAAAGGGTTGTTAAAAAGAATTTTCAAATTTTGTTAAGATTATAAAAACGGATATACATATTCTACCATTCCATTACATTTCATATAATTTGATTTAATCCAACTAGCTGATCTTTTCAAGGCAATGTAATCACTTATTTCATTCAGAAGTGGAATTTAACATATCAGAAGCCGAAATGTCTTCATTGCACATTCATTTGTAAAAAAATGGAATGATTTTTTGTCTTGATATTAGTAAAATAATTAAAATTTTAATGGACGATATAGGAAATGTATGAAAAGTTGTTTGAAAATATAAATATTAAAAAATTTTGATACTAACCCCTTAACGGTTTTTGCTGAGATATGTTGTTAGCCGAAAGTGCTAAAAAAGGGCCACTGATGTGATATATTGTTTCCCGGTAAAACAACGTTCTTTGTCGTTCTTTGCTGCGGTATATCGCTCCTGTTTCTTGGCTCACTGCTAGAATGTGTTAGCATTCATTTATGAACTGTTTGCTTATGCCTTTGTGTTTGTAAGTGACATTACAGACTACTAAAAACCGAAACAGCTGACCATGTAGCTGTTTGTTTTCATCTCGTGACCGGCAAGGTTCATTCGTCGTGTTTGTTTATAATTTTTATGATGTGTTGTAAGTTTATTTACGGTTAGGCTTTTAAGAACTGCTAATAATTAGTTTAATAAGTACATTATATTTTATTTTCTCTTTATAATTTAGATAGACAAAATCTAAGTTTAACTCAAATTTTTCTCTTTTTAATAGGTTTGATAAATGGTTTTTCGTCTTTAATCTACTTTTGATAACACAAATAGTAACAATTTTTGATAAATGAAATAAGCACTTTTCGGACGGCTAATATAAAAAAAAAATCGTTAAGGGTATATGATGATAAACAACTCCATATCAGATATTTACTTCAAATTCTAGTAAATTTGTTCACTTCTAATGTTCAACAAGTCAAGTATTTTATGCTTTGGTGGGATTCGGTGGCTAATTCACTGAGCAATAGCATGTTGCTGTCAGACAGTGAGCTATTAATTAGTTTTATAAAAATGTCCAATAAAAATGTAGAATTCCTATTTAATTACAGTTCAGTTAGATGTTTAACTTTAGTTTTGACCACTTTTTTACCAAAATTTCGGCTTCAGAATACAATAAGTCAATTATAAAAGTTAGTCAAAAATTGGGTTGGTCACAGGTTGAAAAGCGAACTAAAATTTAATACAAAGATAAATGAATATTATAAAAATATGATTTTAGCTGTGATGGAAAATAAATGTGATTTATTATAATCAATTTACAATTAAACTGCTCTAAATAAAATTTAGCTTCGGAGAATTCATCCCACAATAAAATAAAATGAGCTAACATAAAATGTCTAAAGAGAGGCCTAATGCATTAAACAATTAGAAATTGGTAGGATCTGTGATGACTACGTAATTGACAAGTTGATAATTTTTAGGAACAGCTGTGAATATTATTTTTAATGTTCCTACCGGTCAATAGAACAGTTATTTGATTTATTAAAAATATTCCATAAATTATATAATTTATGGGTAGTAAAAATAAACTAAATAGAATTTTAAGTCTTTCACAACTGGGGTTTGTTATTTTTTATATTGTGTAGTCTCACTATATTTAAATTAAAATCACCATCCAGTTAATAGTAATTATCACATTCTACTTGGTAGCTAATTATTATTTTTACTTAATCATCAAGGGTCCGATTTAATATGTTAAAATTACTATGTTAAACTAATAATAAAATATACATGTTTTCTAATTAGCATCCATAAATTTCAACTTAGGTCCTGACCAGTCCAGCAGAGTATATAAGTTTTTAGGCCACAACCAAGGAAGAAGAAGGGGAATGTTGAGCTTAGGAAAGACGAGAGCAACAAGAGTCTCCGATTGCAGTCGTTCGCCCGTTAATTGTTGTTGGGTTTGTCTGGTCATACCTTGGCAGTTCTTTGCAACGTGCTTGCTGTGATCAAAAGACAACCATGAAATGCGTCAGTAGTTAGATGATGACAAATTTTAATAACAACAACTGAAAACTATATTAAGGACTTAAATTAAATGTTAAAGTTTAACATCTTTAGATTTGTTGTTTGTGTTTGAACTTGATTTAACCAGTTGGACCAAATTTTTATCATGAAATCTATCACCTGATGATAGCACAAATGTACTAAAACCTAGGTTCCCATGACAAAATAATAACAATAAAATTTAACTGGAGACAAAAAAATACATAAAACCTTTTAATGAAATTTTAAAAACAGGTAAGAGTTCCTTTCAAAATCATGTGTCTTATTATAAAAATATTTAAGGAAATACAACCAATAAAAGCAGAAAAAATCTTTCATCACAGCATTTAGAAACGAAGGTCAATACCATATCATGGTTGAAAACGATCGATACATTATCCAATAATATCAGAAACATATCCAATTGATATCTAACACACATTTTCAGAAACAATATCCAATTAATTTTTCTGAAAATATATTCACAGAGAAAGAACTGCACTCTTATACATCCTTGGACTTTTGAGCGTTTGTAGCTCTTTGTTTTGTATTTTTTTTTAGAATTTAGAGTAAACTAGCCTAACTAACTAAACTAACTAATTAACTAAATTAGTTTGTGACAAAGCTTGGCAGTGAAACTGATGTCACCCTGATTTAAGGGTACATTTTAGACTAGGTTTTCATATTATACTTGTACTTCAATTCCATGATAATTACCTCCATGAGCTCAGCAGCTATCTGCATGAACAACCGTTCGACGTTTTCAGCTTCTTTGGCTGAGGTCTCCAGGTAGTACATATTGTGTCTCTGAGCAAAATCTTCTCCCACATGAGTTGGTATTTCCCGGTCCTCTCTGTCAATCTTGTTACCTGATAGAAACGATGTTTTATACTGATCATAAATATAATTGAATAAATACGGTGGTAAAACTGATAAAACTTTATATGCACATACACCAAGCAAAAGCAAAATAAAAAAATACTCTAAAACTGAAAACATAAACCTCCACAGTTATAAATAACAAATTTCTATAGAGTAGCATTTAAGTCTTGTAAAAATTCAAGCATAATTAACCATATAATCCTCCAATTATTTTATGAGGATTATTTTGAAACACTATTTCAGCTCCCCCAATTTTCTCCTTATTCTTTCTCAGCCTTATGTAGTTCATGTTTTTTCTGGTACTACCCAACAAACTTTTCTTGAGTCCCTCAATCGGTCTTCATTTCTCTTGCTTCCCAAAAGTGTACTTCCTTTAACCTGTTGAGGAGTATGCCCGTCACGTGACGTGGCTAAAAGCAGGGCCACGTAGAGTAGGTGTATTGCCACAAACAGTACCCCCGGGAGTAAGGGGAAAAAATTATGGATTTCTTTAAATATAGTTTATTGCTACAATAAGTGGATAAAAAAGCACATTACTAATACATTTTAACATTTTTCATATTATTTAAATCTCTCAGAACGTGTTTTGAGTGTGATATATATTTCAAAACAATGATGCAGGTATAGCGGTAATCACCCATTATTGGCCATTACAAAGGAGTCAATAACTAAACGGCAACAAAAATCACTAGGATAATCTAACAGATAGAAGATTAGTTGAACCCTAAGTAACGCACGCACCATCACATTGGCGCTAAGCCGATTCTCGAGAAACCAACCTGATAAACATAATTTACCGTGCCTAGTAAATTACGCATCAGTTCTAAATTATTCCTCTTTAAATAATATTGTTTTACTTTAAAACTTTCAGGTGTAATAAACCATTATAAATTTTTAATTTATATGTAATATTTTAAGAAATATCAAATATCCGTCA
This sequence comes from Nephotettix cincticeps, assembly GCA_023375725.1. Taxonomy (NCBI): domain Eukaryota; kingdom Metazoa; phylum Arthropoda; class Insecta; order Hemiptera; family Cicadellidae; genus Nephotettix; species Nephotettix cincticeps. The sequence continues at coordinate 18,234,852 of CM041788.1, read as the reverse complement.
TCCACGTCATATGACGTGGATCCTCAAGGGGGAACATAAATCACATGACGGGTGTACTCAAATGAGCCCATTTATCATTACTCCTCAACAGGTTAAGAGAATACAGTAGAACTCCAACTATCCGAACTCCGACTATCCGAATCGCCGATTATCCGAATCACTTTCAGAAAAAAATGTGTCCAAAAAAGTCTAAGTGCGCTATTATTCTTCCCCCGTGAAGCCCAAGTGTGACCACTTGCAACTGCTCACCGTCAAGCGAATGCGTGACCTGGCTGCCCGAAAACGGTTGAAGACCGCAAAACAGCTTACATTGACGGAAATGTTTAAAAAACAACATTATTTTTATTTCTAAACTTGTACGTACATTTTATTTATATTTAAAAAATGTGAAAATATCATGTTTCTTACATTTAATTCAATAAAAAATAGCGCAATATCAAAACGTAGCTTTTTTCTATCTAATGGCATTTTTTTAAACTCCGATTATCCGAATATTTGATTATCCGAATGGGTCCCGGTCCCCATTAATTCGGATAATTGGAGTTCTACTGTAAATACCTTTCTATTTTCTCCTACCTTCCTATCTCTTCTTAACATATGGTAACATCTTCTTCTTCCCGCTCTTAAATAAGCTATCATATCTCTGTCTTTGTACACATCCCTAACTATTGTTTTCCTTCCCTTTTTTATATCATCAATAATTCAACTAATATACTCCTCAAAATTTTACTTTCAAATTCTGTTCTATCAAAAGCCGTAATATAATTTTTTGCAACATATTATTCAACTACAGTAATACCTCAATTATTAATATTAACCTATTAATTAACATCTAACAAATCATTCCCCATTAACATGGGAAATAACATCTGATGTTTATTCTGTAATTACTTGAAAATGTATAATCAAGATCTAATCAATTTTTTTAAATGTAATGTATGCCTCTATAATGTGTACTCCTGTTGAAGAATGCTTATACTTTTTTATACTTTTAACTGAAATGGCGACCTACCCAGGTAGGTATTTTAAGCCAAGTATGAATGAGAAATGAATGTAGGATGATTGTGGCGCAATATTGTAGTCTTGTTACTGACTAAGGCTGACATGTTCCTTAGACAGGACTGTTAATTAATAGCCCAACAGCCGATGGCAACTAATGGACCTACAGTTTAACGTGGAATCCGAATCACGGCCTCTGAATTACGAATTGGTCTAATTATGAGGATGGTCTTTGCGGATTAACGCAGTATTCAATAGTGCGGACGTTAATCCACACAAGAGAACACTACATCCACCGACCATCTCTCACAACTATCCACAATTCGTGACCTCCAAGTAGCTGCATTACAGGATGTCGCCACCGTCCCAGTCTTTATGGAGTATCTATATCTGGAGTATCTAAGAGGGAGTTTGTATATATATTTGAAGTTTATGCGCTTGGACACCGTTGGACGATTTGCCATGAAAAGTGGTACACTTAGGTAAAATTTCATGGAGAAGGTTTATGGATAGTAAATTTTGTAGTAGCTCAATTGGGTTTCTCCCTAGAAGCCCAAAAAGGATCCCATACTGTGGGACTATAACTTTGTTTACATTATAACTATTTTCTTTTCAACAGCTGATTGCTTTACTATATGTGTTAGTTGAAGATATACTCCACAGATTGAAACACTTGCATTTGTTTATGATTTTTATTTTGTTTACATTTTCGTTTTAAAGGAAGTGTAAACTGTGACTTCTTCTTGCTCATTTTGCTACTGTGTTATGTTATTTTAGTTTATCATGAAATTTCACAAGCACATTCCCTACAAATTAAAAAAATTAAAATATCACTCTATTTCTAAAAAAGGAGTTTAACGGTCTGTTTTTGTGTCATGCTTGTAATGGTCTAAATAGAATATAGGCGTTTTTAATTACAGAGAACTTTTCAAACAGTAATAATGTGGTACTTTTTGGGCTCTGTTGACCTAACGGAATGGTTTACAATAATACGGAAAGATATATAGGAACATAAACTTTACTTCTTAGCCCTTTCAGGTCCAAATTTCTTTTTTATCTGATGTTTCGAGAAAACTGGCGGCTCTGTTCGACGACTAACGTAACCCATCAGACAATGACATCTAACAAGAATTTCGTAAACTACATTCCGTGCTGCCCCCTAATGATCAAATCTCGGAAATAAGAATAAGAATAAGAATAAGAATAGTTTATTTCCAAGAGATACAACAGTTTACATAATAACACGTACAGTACTTGCTTTCTACATACAAACATCAGTCTATTAGCACTCATTTAAATAGTTTAACAAAAAATACAAGTAATGAAACACAAACAAATAATAGACATAGAAAATTCACATTAATATAACTTACTTACTAGGCTATAACTTACTAAATAGATATAATGCACTTAAAATAATATGACTAAATATGTTCTCTTGAAAATAATAATGCCTCTAAAGGAAAATCCTGTTTTGAGGCATTTCTTAGAGGCTGGACGAGCGAAAAAAACTATTTGAACAATTAATAATGCAATAAATTGTGTTAATATTTGTAAATGTTGTTTGCTAAGTGTGCCTTTGGTTACTTGTGCATTTAAAAAGAAATCTTCTTACATTAATGGATAAATAGGTACATAAATAAAAGTGAAAATCTATACTTTTTTAAGTCAGTAAATCCTCAACATCATCCAGTTCTTCAATAAGACTTTTAAGACATTTACAATACGAAAATAAAGATAAGAACTCTCTGCCATTTAGTCCTAAAATATTATATAGTTGGAGCAAGATAGTTAAAAGACTGTTTTAAAAGATTCTTTAAAATTGAGGTATTGTTATAAAATATATTATTTAATTTCAATTTTGGTAAAAATCTGTCGATAAACATATATTTTATTCTTAAATTAAAATAAAGTAAGTATTTGCTGCTGTGAGAACACTGAAAGCATCAAAAATTTTATTTTTAACATTTATACCAACTTTCATCAACATCTGTCCATAAATAAAGGATTTGCCTAATCTCCATATGATTAACATGGAAAAGAGTATGCAGGTTTGCTGCCATGATAAACACATAAACTATGATTTTTTAGCACAAATGTATGGATCTCAAAATGAAGCTAAATACAAGTTTCATCAAAAAATATTAGATAAAAAGTGAAAAATTAATTTTTCCTAATCCTCCGTAAGATTAACATTGGAGCTTAAAAAATACAACGTACTGTCTTTAGATTTTTTAATATCTCGGTAACCGTTGGAGATAGAGAAAAACTTTAAGGAACTCAATTGTGTATTTTTTAAGCTGATTCCAATGGGGAAATATAAAATTAGAAATTTTTAAAAATTACATGTGAAAAACGCAAAAAACCCCATTTTGGGTACAAAACCCCCCCAAACTACCCGTTCCCATTGACCGATATGTCTGGTTTACGAACTCGTCCGAGCATTTGTAGAATACATGTTACAAATTTGGTCTCGATACTTTTACGAGAGTTATCGTTAAGACACAATATATATATATATTTTTATATACAAATATATATATATATATATTTTAGACTATGTTTTTGGTCTCTAAAAGAAAAAAAATAACATGGTCTCCTTAATTTCAGAGATATAATACTTTATTTAAAAATCATAAAAGGTCGTGGAACAATGAAAAATGTATTTCTGAGTCTAACAGAATATGTGTTTATATTAGCTCCTACATTTCCACTCCTGGTATAAAAAATTCTTAAAGTTTTATAAATAAATAACGCTCTTAATGGTAAAATTTCAAGTTGTTTAAAAAGAGGAGAAGAGGGTTCCATCCTACTTTTCCTTAGAATTACTCTCACGATTTTTTTCTGTGCTATTACCAGAGGCTTAAGTGAGGTTACATAGGTACCCCCCCAGCATGTAATGCCATACTGCAGACGAGAATGTACCAAGGAAAAATAAAGCGAGCGCATTACTTCAATAGGACATAAATATCTTAAGTAATAAAATTTTCTAACAGATGACAACAATTCTCTTTGCAATTTGGCTACATGGAGTTTCCAAGTTAATTTGCTATCAAAATATACTCCTAAATATTTAACTGAACTATTATTTTGGATATCTAAACATTGATTGCATGTAGGACTGAAACAATTTTGAAAACAAGATGAGCAGAGGTACTTTAGGTCAAGATCCTGTTCTTTACTGGTTCTTAAAGAAAAAACTACGTATAAAGTCTTATCACTTAATACCATTTATTTTTACGAAACCAAAAGTTCAACTTATTTAGATCCCTTTGCATTGACATTTTAAGCATATGGCTACTATTTTCCGCATAAGTTAGAGCTGTGTCATCGGCAAAGGCCGTCAGATTACCTTCAAACTGTCCATTACATAAGTCATTAATATAAACCAGAAAGAGTATAGCACCCAACACAGATCCTTGTGGGACTCCTGTTTTTATTAGCAAAGGGTCACTAAATATATTGTTTATCCTAACTTGTTGGGTTCTACCTTTAAGATAACTTGCAAACCATTTATTAACAACACCTCTTACACCCGCTAGCCACAATTTGTGCAAAAGTATTCTATGGTCAACGCAATCATATGCCTTGGTAATGTCAATAAAGAGTCCTGCAACATTTTTACTCAGATTAATTCCTTCATGGATTTCACCTGTCACCTTTACTAAAGCATCTTCGGTACTCTTGCCCTTTATGAATCCAAATTGTTTGGCACTAAAAAGTTTTATTTTGTCAAAATACGACATTAACCTAGATTTAACTAATTTTTCAGGAAAGTGATATTACAGGATGGCAAGAGTTACAGACTGTTTATTTTTTTTTCTTTTTATTCCCAGAAAAAAAATAGGTTCAAAATGAGATATATAAATATATGATAACACTGGAGATATAAATTAATGATTTTAAACTAACTCTGACATTATCTACACCTTTTTTTATTCGGGAGATTATTTACAAATTCTCCATTTGAAAAAAATTCATGGATTTTTGGATATTTGTAAAAATTATTTTTGCATTTTTCACATAATTTTAAAAATTTCAAATATACACATTTAATCAGCTTAAAAAAACTCACAAATTAAGCCTTATTTTTCTATATCTTTAACTTTTTTACCAGATATTATTAAAAGTATTGTATTTTGAGGTCATTATTATGAATAGAAAAAAATTTTCCTTATTTTAATATTTTTAGAGTTTTACTATGTGTTGAGAATAATTTTTAAAAATATTTTGTGTTTATAGGCTATATATTTTTTCATGTTAATCATATAGATTAGCAAATTTTCTTAAAGATTTAAAAGTTGTTAAATTTAAAAATAAAATTTTTTGGTATACGTTTCAGTATAAGACAAACTGAATTTTTTTAATTATGGAGAATAAAAATTCTATTTATAAATATTTTTTTAAATCATATTATTTTTTTTATATTATTGTTTGGAAATTTGATACCATTGACTAATTCTAACAGTTTCGATTTTACACAGCAGAGATATTGGACAATAATTTTGTCTGAGTTGTCATCCTAAATACTTAATAATAACGCTATTTTTAATTCCGCAGGAATACCTTTTTCAAGACTGAGATTAAAATATATGCTAACACTGGAGATATATGTTAACCACTGATTTTAACACTTCTGCTGACAGATTATCTACACCTGGAGTTTTTTTATTAGGGAGATTATTTATAAACATCTTTATATCTACAGCGCAGGTTGGGAGTAAAGTCATGGATTTTGTAGGTGTTTGGGTATAGGAAAACATATATATCTATCAGTTGGTGGATCATAAGCCTTGCTATCAGATAATTTTTGAACAATATTAACAAAAAACTCATTAAAAGTCTGAGCAACTTTTTGGGGATCAGTAATTAATTCATTATTCGCTTCATTCACTATGTTATATGTTTCAACATTGTTACTTACTTGAGTCATTACCTAATAAGTGATTAATTGTTTTCCATTGTTTTGCTGTATTCTTAGAGTTTTGGATGAATAAGTTAGAATAAAAGTTTTGTTTCTTATTTTTTATTTCTTGATTGAGTAAGTTTCTATATTGCTTGTACTGATTTACTATTACTGCATTGTTTGGAAATTTCTTAAAATTTTTAAATAGCATGTTTTTTATTTTAATTTTTTTAATAAGGTCCTGGTTAATCCATGGTTTCAAATTTTGTTGTCTTTTACAGGCTTTAACTTTTATTGTTGCTTTAGAAATACTTTTTTGGATACTGTCCATGAATAGAGCATATGCCAGATCTACATCTTTGGTGTCAAGAATACTTGACCAGTCAGTGCCTTCAATAATTTTAGTGAATGTATTAAAATTAATCTTATTAATAAACTCCCCACAACAACTTTTTTTGCTATTTTTAATAGTTTGAACATTTAAACTACAATGCACAAGCTTATGGTCTGTGATATCTAAGTCTATAACGTTTACTGAACACTTGAATTTATCCCTACTCCTAAAGAAAACATGATCAATACAACTACTACTATATGACGTAATTCGGGTTGGCGTATTTAAATAACTTTGGAAGCCATAGCTGGCCATGACCGATAAATAGTTAAAATTTAAGTTTGTATCCTTTAATATACACAAGTTGCAGTCACCTATAATAAGTAAATTTCTATTTGTTGAATTTTCGATAACGCCCTGCAGTTCATCGACAAAAGATGCGACGGTGTACGCGTGCAGCCGATATACGCAGAGTGCGGCGAGCGCTCTGCCG
>CM041788.1:17806577-18228020 GCA_023375725.1 Nephotettix cincticeps | reverse complement strand
AAGCAATAATACATATGGAATTAAAAAAAAGTATTCCTTGATGAAATTAAAATTTTGTTCTATTAGAAATTTATTTGTTTGAAGCGTAATGGTATGTACGAAGTACGTAAGTACCATGCCGAGTTAAATTTTTTCTACTTCTTGTACAAAGAAAATTACTTTTAAATAGATGAAAAGTAATCAACACAATAAATAAAATCGTTATTAGTTCATTTAAATCGTTATCGTGTGTTATTGTGTATGTAAACTAAAACTGTATACCATTACCTGGCTGTGCATGTTGCTGAGATCTGAGCTGACCGTTGTGTGTTCCTTGCCTTCTTCTCGATGTGTTATATACACACACACACACACACACACACACACAAACACTTTCATACTAACTTTCGCCGTTGGAATTTTATAATTACGCTTTGGTTCAGCGGTTCAGGATATTATATAGTCATAATATGTCGAGTAAACCGTCTCTCTAGCTAAGACCCATGCTTAAACCACTCTTTGTGCTTCTACACTCACCTACCCAAGAGAGGAAAATTGTGTTCATTTGGAGTTTACGCCAAAACTCGTATCAAAAAGGAGAGGTTAAATTGTAGTATATAATTCATGTTTATAACAATGCAAAAAAATTTTACGCACAATTCAAGTTACAGAAGCACTCTTCTATTAATAATATATTTCACGAAATAAAAACGCACATATTAACGTAAAATAAGAACCTTATTTAATCAAATTAATTTCCAACATGCCATCGGTGGAATACAGGTGGCAAGTCCCCGGCATTCTGGAGGTCATTTGAGAGACATTAACACTACACGTTCTGTCTGTTTACGACGATAGTCAAATGACTCCGTTTACAACCACTGACGCATGTCCCGCAGACAGATTAATACGTACTAATCAAATAATAACCACTATCAGCCAACAGAGTGCACTGCTGTGCCAGTTTTCCTCATTTGGAATCTTAAATTATCTACAGTTAAAATTCTAAATTTTATTTCAGCAAATACTTATGAATAATTTTGTTTTATTTGGGAACTATAATTAATTATAACCATTATTATAATTAATTTATTATAATTAACTATTAATTAGTAATCATCACAATTAATAACCATATGGCATGTGTGTTTGAATTTCCAAATTAGTTAACACTGAATCTAAAAAAAAACTCATTAGTTTCGATTTCTATACCAAGATGGTGATGGCTAGTTGGGTTTTAACAAAATTATGCCGTGAATTTAAATACGTTTGTAGTAGTAATTTTTCCCACATATTGTAGCTTGGAGTTTAAACAACTTTTTAACAAATTTTTTTAAATAGACTGTTTGTCCATTCTACCGTCAGATACAACTAAGTTTTTGATACAAGACCCAGTAACCTTTGTCGAGCTTTTGATTAATAACCTGTACAATTAAATTAAGTGATCTTTATCAGTAACAAAGTAATAGGCATCGTACGCATTACAATCAATCTCCACTCGTTCATAAGTGATAGCATATTTTGCTGTTTTCCTCATAAGAATAACGTTAATTAGCAGACAACATATTTTCTGGTCACCCTTTTTTATTTAAGTGTTGACTTTAAAGTATAGTAGATACCTAGGGTTATAAAAATAAATAAATTTGTTGTTCTGTTAATATGTATTATGTTACGAGGGTATTCCTCATAGCAGGAAACCAACCACGTTTCCTGCTAAATGAGTAAGAAAATTTAATTTCCAATTTAATTTAAATTCGGGAAGTAATCATGATGCTTTAAACTAAGCATAGACAGAGGTTGAATAAGGAAGTTATAACAATTTGCTTATTCTGCAGAAAAATAACAAAATATATTAGATTTTTTAGTAATACCCAAACTAGATAAGACTGGATACCAAGTTCTGTCACAACATTAAAAATAATGAAGAATTAATTTTAATTTGCTTATTTTATATAAGATAAGGATAACATAAGGAATGAATAAGTGTGTTTTCTATCGAGAGGAAAAATAGGTTCGTCAGTATAGATTATTAAATCTTAACAATATGAAACTGGAAACCATTTTCATCCCAATATTCCAAATAGTAAACAAGATATCATTTTCAATTTTTCCCGTAAGATTAACCTTTGAGCTCCATAAGACAATGGGCTGTGTTAACCAGTTTATATATTTCAGTAACTAATTGACATAGAGCGAAGATTCTATATACTAAATTGTTTGTTTTAGAGCTGATTCCATGGTGCTAATTGAATTTTAATAATTTAGTAAATTATTTATAAAATATCCTAAAACCACCCCTCCTAACCTTTCCCTACTTAAGTATGATCAAGCTATACACAACAGAAATATTTCTTTCCTTTCTGGAAAATTTACTGAAAATGATTGCTTGCAAATTAGATAAAATATAGATAAGCTTCTCTTTATCCCTGAATATAGATTGCGGAATAAAGGAGATCACAATTGAACATCACTCTTTTGGGCTTGAATACTTATATGGTAGCACTCATGAGCACTCTTGAAATACCTGCTAGGGTGGGTCATGTATCATGAAATAGAATAACAATCACCCATTCGACAACGCGTCCAAAAAGGTTGGTTGTCAAATTAGGTGCTTCTCTTGAATATTGCATTGCTATTATCTACTGTTTACAAAGAATACTTACTCGTAATATAACATACTTTAATGGTAGAATTTCTTAAGTTAAATAAAAACACCATTATTTAATATTAAAACAAAACTTATTTCTTATAGGTAGATTTACCAAAAACAAACTGTATAAAAACTATACATCGTACTTATTTCAATACCGTTCTTTACACTACTTTTCGGATTCTTCGCAAACTCATTGTGTTTACAGCTTACTTAAAGTTTTTCCGCGAGGAGGCGAATATAAATATAAAACTTTGAGAGGAAAGTTAGCGTCGGAACAGTAGAAGACAAACGAAGATCTGTTAAACAATCACGTCGCTGTGGGATGTCAATATTTGTCGACAACTTGACGGAGCTTTCAACGTCCGGATGTAATGCTATCAACAGGTGGCGGCCGTCACGTAGTTCTCCGACTGGCCGCCAGGGTCGCTCCCGCCCGACACTTGTTGCATTTTAACTGTCTTTGACCAGGAGAGGAACTATTTAGGATTCAGTATGTGGCTGGGCTATTATTATTTTTATATTCACATAAGCTTCATAGGTTTCGGGAAACTATACAAAATGGTTTTTTTTGGATTTTAAAGAGATGATTTCTCAGTTCATTATGTAGGAACTTAATTACAATAAATTTCAAATTTTCATACCCTCGCAGGACACTGTCGCAATCAAACTGACAATAGACATATCCATGTCAGACATGTTTGTATTTACTTCCCTGTGGGAAGCAGGTTAGATCATGGATATGTCTTAAGAGAGAGATTTCGTTTCATCTAAACAGCTGTTCTTATTCTTTTATATTTAAAATTCAATACAATATTTCTGGTAGTTTCTATGGAAACCTGTTACATGTTTTCCGTCTTAAAAATCACCAACACCTCCCCCCCCAGAGCTAAGACATATCCATGTCAAAAGTGGCTTTACGACCAGGGTTCATTCAAAACATTCAAAGGTTCAGACAGTAGTGGATACCTAGGGTATCCAAGGGTATTCCTTTAGCGTGTTTCAATTGCGTATATATTAAACAGGAGGTAAGACATATGTATTCTTTTAATAGTCTTTTAATAGCAAAATAACTTTTTTAAGATAAAATTAATGTAATTTTTCAAATTTACATATTTTGTAGATTTATTTTTATTTTATTAAAAATTTTACACTGAATATCAACTTCTATATGACCAGTCTTTTATTTAGGTTAAAATTATACAAGTTATAAATTTTATAATAATCTCGTTTTACTGTTGTACACAATAAATTAGCAAGTTTTCAGAATTCGAATCTACCAAGGAAACTATTCAGACGTTTCATCTCAACTGTTTGTCTATTAACTATCAAACTTATAGCTAAAAGTAACTAAATAAAACAATATGCTAGCTCAAATAAAAGTAACATTTATTTTATGCACTACCCTTATGAAACATGTTGATGATTCAATAAAGCATGCTTGGCCACTCTCAGAAACGAGATCGTCGTCATCTGACACAACACATTTGATTCTTGACGAGCTTCGTCTGATTTTCTCAACTATTTATTCATTTTCCCAACTCAAACTATTTCTGATATACACAATTTTCTTCCGGCACAAATTGAAAATATTTGCAAACATTGTTCTCAAATAATCGTGTACATGCAACAAAATTAATTATAAATAACAACTTTAAAAACCTAATAATAATGATCATTCCAATATAAATATGACAATCAACAGTGCAACCTGGTGGTAAAAACTTTAAATATAAACTATTTGTTATCTAGTTAAATGCAGTTTGTTATTGTAAGAATTGTATTCCGAACGGTTTACCTTATGGTATAAAAATAAATTCGATACTTTGCTGTCCATTTATGAATCAGAAATTTGAAAATTATAAACTAAACTATAAATAAAATCATATTCACAGATCCATAACTGCATTTATCGGTATTTCTGTAGTAAATATATTTTAGTTCCTGATAGGAAAACAACGTATACATGTTATAAATGGATTGTATTTAAAGTAAATTTCAGGTCAGAAGGTGGATTCTCTTCCAAAGAACTCTCAACACACTCCTCACCCTTGGAATGAGTAATAACCATGTGGAATAACTGTAGCTGCATTTCTTAATGAGCTACCAAAACCCCAACATGTCCATATTATCAATATCATAAACAAATTAACTGTGGCATGAATAAAACGTATTTAAATTTAATTGACACTCTATATGCTCTATTTAGACTGAAAATCGACCAACAGTTAGGATTTTTCAAATATATACTTAGCCTTCTCAATTATTGAACAAGTTAATTCAAAACTAAAGCCTCAATGAGTGGACCAAAGTATTTCTGATTGTATCATGATACTATAAGTACGAGTTTATTTATTTTGTAAGATAAACTCCGTAAATCCAAAGAACGAGAAATTATATTTAGCCTAAAGGTAATTTAAATATAGTTAAACAAAACACACATATCACTCACCCGTTCCATGGATTCGAAAAATACTTTTTTCAGTCTTCTTACAATTATGATTTCTAAATTATAATAGTTACAATGGATACTTTAAAAAATGTGATTAATGCTGCCCGAATTGTAGTTTACATTTCCTTAGCAAACGATCAACGATAAACACTTAAGTAAAGGTAATTTATCTGTATCCGATACATACCATTATGCTTCTATATTCTCTTAATAAGTTATGGGTGAGTTGAGGAGAGTGCAGTTTAATGTATTTCAGTATAAAGTGACGAAGGCTGATAATAAGAGCGGGGTAGGCACTAAGTAACGGCGGAGGAACTCGCTACCCTACGAATTGGATAACTTGGGTTATCGAATTCCGGTACTACGTAACAGTCAGTATCTTGACTTCTGGGTCGCTGCTGTTACGTACATTGTTTTATATGTTGATTTTCATTTGTACCAAAAACTACAAAATTTACTTTTCTGTGGGAAATATGTTAGATCATGGATATGTCTAAAGGGAATGCTTTCAGTTTATCTAAACAGCTGTTCCTATAACCAAACTATAACATCACTGTTTCAAATTTTGGTCGCGGAAATTGCCAACACCCTCCTTCCAGATCTAAGACATATCCATGTCGAAACAGATCTAGTAGTAAAAAGCTATAATAAAAATCCTTATTTTATATAAAAATTCATATTTACATGTAACACCGGTGATAATTATAAATGATAATGATCAAATGAACGTTAAGAAGCTAAAATAAATTTATTGGGATTTATTGATATGAGTCATATTCACTCAATAAACCTCGAAAACACCTTTTTGTGTTGAGTAAAAATGTATTAATTTAATGAAAAGACTAATTTTATAGTATTTCATGTCAATCATTCATTATTTTGTATTAAGTTTGTTTCTAATACCATAATGTTCTTAAATAATTGTTTCATATTATGTTTGTTTTCAAAATATCCATTTTATCACCCCCCCCCCAGAAGGCCATCCTAATGATTTAATAGAATATTTATATAAAATCCCACCAAAATATGTTTCATTAATTAATGATAAATATTTACGTTCAGCCTATCCCAATAATAACACTAATTAAACCAACACACCTTAACAATTTATTTATATTTATCCTTAATCGAAAAAAATTGCAATATATCAAAATTAAATATAGTATAATTTCAAAATTAATCCTTGAGGGTCTAAATTCAGTGAACAGTGAACATGCCATGTTAACCATGTTCTTCAACAATGAAGGAACTACTACACCAAGAGAGAGAAGAGCTCCACCAGCCCAAGATAACAGAGGCCCTGTTGCTGCTTCCCCAGTGTTAAATTTAAATAATCATTTAAAAGGACACAGTTAATTAACAATAAATTTTCAAAAGAGGTTCACATATTAATCAATTCTACACTCTTTAAAGTCCCTATATTTGTTAGCTGAAGAAGAAGACTGCAGTGTGGTAAACCCCTCCAAGTTACTTTTCTACAAAGACTAAAAACAGCTAAATTACCAAAAACAAGTCCAAGGTTCTGATTATTTAATACATATCAGATACAACTATCTTTTCAAATTTCAATGAAGATCAGTCAATTTATTGTAAATTCATTGTCAATTGGACTTGCCTTCTGGACAACCCAAAATGTCTTTCATTGTTACAATTGGAACCAAGATTAATTAGATTTTACACAAATTAGATAATTTATTTAAATTACACGTTATTCAAGACAGCACGAAATCCTGTACACTGAGATAAAATCCTCATTTTTCAAAGCTATCATTATAAATATTGCATATGAATATTATCATATAAATATTAAATATATATTATTATAAATATTGCTTCCAAAATATTTTAATAATAAGCCTAGCCATCCACCATTTTGTAGCTGAGGCATTGTCGCCATTTTGGTTTGTCAGCTTAGCATCAGATTTGTATTTTTGGATCAATAAGTATAAATTATTATCAAATCAATAGTGTTATTATTGTATTACAAAAAGAAAGCAGATGAATGAGTAAGTAAATAAAATTAAAGTAAAGGGAGAAAATAAAATGAGAACTTTTTTATAAGCGAAAGTGCAATAATGCCAATAGTAAAAACGAGATTCTCGTATAGGGAACAATAAAACAAAATAGCAAGTTAACAATAAATGGCAACTTTTATTTTTAATTTATTAACTATAAATTGTATCAACTATATTCATGAGTGTTCTCATGGATGTGAGGCATATGCTCATGATGATTTGGCACGTGTTCCTCGTGGTGGTGGTAGTGTTGAGGGTGGACGTTGTGTTCCCGGTGGACGACGGCGTTAAAGCCAGTGTGGTGGTCAGCTGTGTAGTGGACGACGCGCTTGGAACCGTCCGCCTCCACCAGCTCGTAGCTGCCGTGCACCACATCCCCGTCGCGCTCCTCCTTGTGGCTCTTGATGTCGCCGGTGTGACTGTCGTGGACGCCGTACTCGAACTTGTACTTGGGGTGAGGGTCGTGGTAGTCCTCCTTGTACTCCACGTGGAACCCGTGGTCGTGGTGTTCCTGGTCGTCGTGGCCGTGTTGAGGGAAGGCAATGGCCGAAGCCATGAGGACTGAGATGACAATGACAATCTGCAACAAAAGTTACTTGTAGTGGCTGAGTAGCTTAGCTTAGAGTTAACGAGCTCACCCTGTAGTCAAAGGGTCACAGGGTTAATTTCGGGCTAAGTTATTCGTAATTGAGCTACTAATTAATTACCTATCGAACAAAACCTCAACGTTACGTGAAAACGTAACAAAACACATGGTTTTATTGTTCCCTATCAAAACGTCAAAAGAGTCGCTTGCGTTTTAAAATATACAAACATAATTTAGGAACAAGAAAAAATTTTATTTTGAACGGTACGATCAAAGATATAATTTTTTAATATCTTAGATGATTCTTTGGAACAATACACATTTAATATATTCATTTAATTGTATTTATCCCGCCCACGAAAAATATATTTTAATGAATCACTACGTATACGAAGAAGGGTTTAATATTTTCCACGATATCTATAACCAAGCATTAAAAACTTATAGTTCTTTATTTGCAACAATTTATTTGTTTGTATAATTTGAAGAATGGTGAGTTTATAAGTTGTTTACGATGTTAGTGGTTGCAACGTAATCAATACACTAAATAAAATGGTTTATTAGTGTTAAACTAAACTGTAGACTATTACCTGGCTGTGCATGTTGCTTGAATGTGAGTTGACTGTTGTGTGTTCCTTGCCTGTTTCTCGTTGGGTTATATACCTACTCGTTCATATTAACTTTCGCCGTTACGTCGGAGTTTAACAATTACTAATTGGTTCAGTGGTTTTGAGACACTATATCGTATATTAAGTAATAAGTAATTCTCACAATAAAAATTAAAACTAATCGTATTAAGATTAATTTTCGCATTTCTTAGAATTGTATATGTAAACATGTTCTTGAAACCCCACTTACGCCATTATATAGATTACATTGTTTACGTTATTTTTGGTACCTAAATAATCTTTTACTGTTTTTCGTAGCTTTGATTTGTTTAAAGATCTTATTGTACTTTGATTTAGTATTATTAACTAATAGGCTACAAATTCGTAGTAAGTAAGCCGAGTAAACGTTTTTCGACACAGTAGACATGCATCTGGAGCAAATTATATTATTAATTTAGGATGTTTTTTTAGAAGGAAAAAAGATCACATCTACCACCATTTACCAAATTTTATTATAATACGTCTATAAATGATATTTTATATCAAGTCAATTATTTTAAGGAGGAATAATATAGGGAATAAATTAGTAGGTATGCTGGTATTACGAACCAGAAATATAGGAGTTTTCAACATACTCATTTTTATTACTTAATTGATAAAACTACGCTCTCAAAAGTTTTATTATACTAAAAAAATAAATAGCGAATTAATTTTTTATTGGTTTTCTAAAGTACAAGTATGCTCCAAAGTACCATGTGCTGCGGGCACCAAATTCCACATTTCAAAAAGAACAATTTATTTTCCAAAATGTTTGTTTTCAGCTTATTATAAAAAGGATAACAAAATATATTGAAAAAATAATTAACCTAATTTTAGGGATTGAAACTAACCCTTGGAGTAATCCGATCTCCCTGATTTTCAAACATCACTAAATAAAATTTATCTGTGCCAAATTTGATCAAGATGGGATCACTTTTACATCAGTTATTGTGGATACATAGTGTATGTACTATTCACTTATATACAGTTCCAAATGACTGTGATTTTGTCGTATAAAGGATCTGGGGAGCAGACCTCCAAAAATTATACTACCGGTATCGATTTTTTGTTGATTATTAAAGCTTGTTTTCTGTTCTTTAATTTGTTATATAACACGAAATACATTTAATTTATACTAAATAAATAAATAGTATCTACTCTAAAAGCGCGAATAAGATAAAATAAGACAATAATCTATATTTTGTCAATGTAAAAATTAGGCTATACAAAATTATTCCTCCAATTGCTTTTACAAAATTTTTCAGACAACAAATTTATAAAATATTTAAAAGAAAAAATATGTTTTTTAAATTGCCATTCATAAAACGTATCTACTGAACAATAAGATTAAGATTTTAAGAAATCCAATAGACCAAATCTTGAAAAAGGAACAATAAAAATGTGGTAAAAATTTCAGCTCTCTAGCTTAAAGATCTAGGTATCTAAACAGCTGTCCTTATAACGCCAAATTGCGTCACTGTTTCAAATTTTGATCTCCTAAATTACCAACAACCCCCTCCCCACCACCAGTGCTAAGCCATATTCATGAAAAAAAAACAGCTGGCTCATGTGAGGGGCTTGTTTAAAGACTAGGAAATAAGCTTCAATTAGCTAAAAAATTGTTTAGCAATTTAATTAAAAATTGATTAGATTTTCTTGCCAGAACAAGCCACAGCATGGTTTGCTCCTGATGAACATGGTGTACCAAATACGAATTCGGTCTGACAACGGTAAGCAGCGAGTTTTTGTGGGTTTCAAAAGAAAATGTCGTCTTTGTTTTAAACTCGTCGCGCAACGACAACTGGGTACCTTTGACGGATGCATACGTTTGCCTCAGTCGCAATTCTCAATTCATCTAGAAACTTTTCACTTTTAATCTAGGACGTATATTGATTAAAAAATAAAAAAATTAAATTAAACAATAACCTTTACATCCATTAGAAACATTACAAACTTCAAAAAAATTCTTTAATTATTTAAACTTATAAAATATAACAGTATCCACTCAAGAAAATAACTAACCATCTAAAAGGGTGAGAACGTTTCAATTATTGTGTAAAACAAGATCGCACGCAGCACGCTGGCGTGAGTAGAGTGAATTTCAAAGCACTTATATTATTCACACCATAGTAATGTAATAGGACTGAGTGTGAAGGTTTACTGTAATGAGGGGTTTTTAAATGCCGTATATGAAAGACACATACAAAATTTTTTGAAGTTATGTCGGTAATTAAGTGAGTTATACCAATTTATTTATTCTCCATAAGAATTATATGGACAATTAGTACGTAGGTTTCTTTAATACATACAAAATTGTATGTTTTTTAGATGTATTCAATGGTATAAAAAATTAGATTTTTCTAAAATTATATATAAAAAATTGAAAACCCCATTTTTGGGGTACAACCCCCCCAAAATGTATAACATTTTGAAAGACCCCCCCAAAACTTGTTTAGGAGGTTGAATAATGATCTACTATCATGGTCCCACGATTAAGCAGCGTTTTTTCACATGTGGCTTATGTGAACAACTCACTTTTCCAAAATAAATTCGATACTAAATTTTGTGGTTTATTAAAATCATACGAGTGTCAACTTATACATATATATTTAATTTTATTCAGTTAAAAAAATCTATCTAACCCATTATATTAGAGATAACTATAAAATTCTTTCTAGTTATGTCAGAGCAATATATTGTGTTCAACAAAATTCCATAAGTTCTTTAAAATGTGTCAGAAAGTAGTAAACAAAGTTAGAACAGTCATAATTTTTGTAAACATTAAAAACCTCCGAAAAGTGAACCCTGGGAGGAAATCCACAAATCAACCTTATAACTTGTGTCTGAAAGCTAAAAGAAACATTTTTGCTGATTTTTCCTTATATATTTTTAGCTTTATTTAGTTTAGACTTCAAGTTGCACATATTTATTTCACATTCAGTGTTGAAAATGTGAATGAAATTGATTTTATTTATTTATTTACTAATAAGTAATTAATTAAAATTAATTTAATTTTTTAACAAAATTTCTTTGAAAATATAACAAAAATAAGATGTCTAAAGACGAATAAAACGTAAAAATAAATCTTAATAGTTACGGGAACTGATTATGTTAATAGGTCTACTCGTATCTTTGGATGGTTTAGTTAAACAGTAATATCCAAGCAGGCTGCCAAACTAAACGTATAGAGGAAAATACTGTAAAACAAAGACTGTGGAACACTTGATGTTGGGTAAAACAAAGACTGTGGAAAACATGATGTTGGTCAGTTCTTCGTCACATGGACTGACATTCACACACTTACGTAAAGTTGAATAACGGTTAGTTGGTGTTTAGTTGCTTGTAACAATTAAGCTGGAGAAATCTGATACTTAGACAAACGTAATGATTATTTCTAAACTTTTGCCAAACAACAATTATATTACACACTATTACATTTTTAATGAATTGTTAAGAGATTAAGCATACTAACTTTACGATTAATGGTGTTAGATAATAATGTGTCTTAGTAAATCGATAAAAATACATATTGACAATGTAAGATAAAAAGTTAAATAACAACGACTCGGTCCCAATGTGTAATAGAACAATTAAATGTATCCTATATCCAACAAGTTGAATTTAGTAGCAATTTCAACATTTAGTCTTTACAAAATCTCAAAATATGCTTCTGCCGACAAAAAATAAAAACCACAAAATATAAACCTCTTATTTTGGTGTAATTTTGTTCTTAATTCGGAATTAAATGTAACATTTTTGTGGGACTTATTCATTAAAGTTCATTAAAGTGGGTCTTGCCAGTAAAGGTGATTTACTTCTACTATTTTAGCTAAATCGAAACAACACAAATTAAATATACGGAGAAATGTACGAACTTTGGTTTTAAATGTGTATAGACCTAGTATTATTTCAAGTCATGTTAAAATTACTGTCAACAATCTGCAAAAGTATCACACTTTTAATTTAATGTTTTAAATTACGTAGTAATAAGTAACTGAAAATACTTTCACTTTAAACAATTATTTATTATTTTCTCCAAAACCTATCAAGCATGTCACAAAACATAAATAGTAGAAAAGCCACACGTTATAACCTTAGCCACTGTCCTCGTCAAAGACAGTTAAAATACAACAAGTGTCGGGCGGGAGCGCCCCTGGCGGCCGGTCGGAGAACTACGTGACGGCCGCCACCTGTTGATAGCATTACATCCGGACGTTGAAAGCTCCGTCAAGTTGTGGACAAATATTGACATCCCACAGCGACGTGATTGTTTAACAGATCTCCGTTTGTCTTCCGAGTTTTACAAGTTTTGTACTTTTTCCTTATGTTTACTTGGTATTTCTGCTGCTTTGGGGAAGGTTTTAACTTGTTGCGAGATGTCTAACCTATAACAACAATAAGTTTTGTTGTTGAAAGAGGAACTTTAAAGTTTGTTCAGTGTTCTGTATAAGTGACTTAAGTGAGAAAGATACTTTTCATTTCTTATTCATACTGGCTTTTGACTTAAAATTCGTATCTGAGTAGGTTGCCATTCCAGAAGAGTATAGGCTATAAGAAAATTAAAGGGATATTATTTTAGTGAATTTCCCATAAAGCTATTAAAAAACTATTGCCGTTGTCAGACTTATGTCAGGGGCTATGATAATTTTTCCTTTTGAGGTCTCAAGAACAATAGTAGAAAAGTAGTATATACAAATATGTATGTAAGAACGAGAACTCACTTAAAAATGGTTTTATTGAGACCAAATTAAGTCAAACCAGAATAGGGATTAATCCAAATGGGAACTAGAGGGAGTTTTTACTCCAAAATAAGGTTTTCGGGTTTTAGATTTAATCTATTAAAAAATTAAATTTCTCTACCACTATTACAATCAGTTCATGAAAACATACAATGTTGTATATTGATTTTCCGCTCTATGTCAAGTGGTAACGTTACTGAAATGTAGGAACTGGTAAACATAGTACATTGTGCTTTGAAGCTACAGTGATAACCTTACGCAGAAACTGAATATCCCTCATTTAAAATAGTGTGGATAAAAAAATGTTGTTCAAATTTCTTATCAATCTCAAAACTAAATTTCAAGGAAGCTGTGACGTGTGTAAGCGAGTATGTTTACGTTGTAGGTAATCATATACTTGAAACATTCCGAGTATGGAGCCTACGCGGAGTGGGTGATGACAGGGACGCCCTGCATTGACACTTATTGCTGCTCTCATAAAGTGATAAGGAGGCATTAAAGATATTGAATGATTTACAGCCTTGGTTGATTGACCTGCATTTTATTTTATAGTGTAATCCCTCCGCAGTGAAAGAAGATAGTGAATTTAAAAATTCCTAATTTTTACAGAAATAGTATATTTCATCACTAGGACCAAAAACGGACGTTTTTGATCAGAGTACAAGTTTAAGAACTGAGGCTGTTAAATGTGCAAGTATATATCAAAAAGCCAATTTTGGGCCATGCGATGAACTATAGTTTCCGTAATACTGCAAATAAAATGAAACAAACTCGAAAAACATAAATTAACTATTACCTGATTTAAATTAGTGTTGTCGACCATTTTTGTTGACTTAGATTAATCAGTTGTTCTTTTACTTACGTTGTAGCAGTTCTTTTTTGATTCTCGATCGGCTGTTAAGGTAATGTCAGTGTTAGTTATTATTATCGATAGTTCGACATCAACCAGTCGATAGTTCAATTCAATAGTCAAAAACCAGTTTTATAATCGATGTCCGGAACGTTCCAAATACACAAAAATCGATAGTGATTTTTACAGTAACCTAAGCAATTATTTACAATCAAATGCTGACCTTGAATCAAAAGTACCATCAACAATGATCTTTTGCGGCCTTTTTTTCTCTTCAACACATGTAATCAAAATCAGCTGTTTTTGAAGCAGTATGACGAAAAAATATTTTTCTTAAAGTTTGTTCTATAAAGGGTATCTTGATTATGTTACTCGTATAAATATATCTGTAAACACGCTAGCTCTCGTAAACATGATTCGATCGTGACCAAACTTGGCCTAACCAGAAAAAAAACTATCAACCCAAAGAGAGAATAGGGGGGGTTCGTAATCCAAAATAAGGTTTACATACAAACATAAAATATGTATAATTCTAATTTTCGTTTAAAACTAATTATTTTGACTTAACATAATTTATAAAACATTTACAAAATCTACTATCATAGATTCAGTGCAACACGAACCATACATCATTACCATGATGCCTTTACAAAAACTTTATTCCCTTTGGGATATAGCTTATGGCTTAGATCATGAACATGTCTAAAGTGAATGTTTTTAGTTCCCTATGACAGCTATTTAGTCCGTATAACCATTTAATGTCACTTCTGTTTCAAGTTTTGGTCTGACCGATCGCCAATACCTCAGAGCTAAGACATATCTATGTAAAAGTTACACCTTATTTTAATATATTTTACAATAGTCGTTTAAAATTAAAAGGAAAACCTGAACAAGAATTAATATTTGAATAAGTTTGGACCCTTCGAGCTTTAAAGTTTAAAATTAATTAAAAACTTTAGGTTATTTTAAGTCTATAGATTGTTTTATCGTCTAGTTCGGGTTTTCCCTGTTACCTTTTTGTGGTCTATATATTTATATACTGCCCCAACTTGAATCAAAGCAGCTATATCAGCCAAAGGGTGACGTGATTTGTTGATTAAGACAATTAAATTAACCAAGGTAAACAGACTTCCTGCAGCGTTCCATCCTTTCCTCTTTATCTCGCATAACGAATTATGCAAATACTTATTCTTATGTCATCTTAAAAGGAAATTGCTTAGATTAATTTGAAATATATGTTATATATTACAATATATATAAATAGTCTATGTAAAACGTTTATTTAAATGGTCCAACAGAACTTACAAAAATACTTTATACATTAAACTTGTACTAAAGGAACTCAGTTTAGACTGCTTTTTGAGGGTCAATTGTCGTAAATGGTTGGTTGAGTTGTAAAATCGTAGGTTAAGTGGTTATATAAAGAATCACGTTATTAATTTGTTTATTTTATTTTACAGAAAAATATAGTTTCCACGCAATTATATATGATAGCTAACAAGTAATTATCTTTCTGTGATTAAAGTTTTAACGAGATCGCACGCAGCACGCTGGCGTGAGTAGAGCGAATTTCACAGAACTTAAATTATTCTCATCATAGAAATCAAATAGTACTGGGTTTGCAGGTTTGCTGCAATAAGGGTTGTTTTTCATGGTAATGTGCTTATATTGAAGTTGTTCACTAAGTAATCACACATACAACATTTTATCTAATTATGTCAATAAATAAGCGAGTTATAATAGTTTCATACATTTATATTTTCCGTAAGAATTACAATGAATATGTAGGTTTACTGCCGGAAGAAACATTAAATCTTGGGGTTTTATGGATGTATTGATAAAACTTGACTATATGGGTTATTTTAAGTCTATAGATTGTTTTATCGTCTAGTTCGGGTTTTCCCTGTTACCTTTTTGTGGTCTATATATTTATATACTGCCCCAACTTGAATCAAAGCAGCTATATCAGCCAAAGGGTGACGTGATTTGTTGATTAAGACAATTAAATTAACCAAGGTAAACAGACTTCCTGCAGCGTTCCATCCTTTCCTCTTTATCTCGCATAACGAATTATGCAAATACTTATTCTTATGTCATCTTAAAAGGAAATTGCTTAGATTAATTTGAAATATATGTTATATATTACAATATATATAAATAGTCTATGTAAAACGTTTATTTAAATGGTCCAACAGAACTTACAAAAATACTTTATACATTAAACTTGTACTAAAGGAACTCAGTTTAGACTGCTTTTTGAGGGTCAATTGTCGTAAATGGTTGGTTGAGTTGTAAAATCGTAGGTTAAGTGGTTATATAAAGAATCACGTTATTAATTTGTTTATTTTATTTTACAGAAAAATATAGTTTCCACGCAATTATATATGATACCTAACAAGTAATTATCTTTCTGTGATTAAAGTTTTAACGAGATCGCACGCAGCACGCTGGCGTGAGTAGAGCGAATTTCACAGAACTTAAATTATTCTCATCATAGAAATCAAATAGTACTGGGTTTGCAGGTTTGCTGCAATAAGGGTTGTTTTTCATGGTAATGTGCTTATATTGAAGTTGTTCACTAATTAATCACACATACAACATTTTATCTAATTATGTCAATAAATAAGCGAGTTATAATAGTTTCATACATTTATATTTTCCGTAAGAATTACAATGAATATGTAGGTTTACTGCCGGAAGAAACATTAAATCTTGGGGTTTTATGGATGTATTGATAAAACTTGACTAGATGGACTTGCATACCAAATTAATTAATAGCTATTCTCCATAATAATGGAATTACACAATGTTACACAATGGTAAAATGTTTACCATTTTAAATATCTCTGTAATAAATCGACCTAAAGTCATGATTTAAAATACTAAACTGCTTGTTTTTAGTTGAAAAAACCAGTGGTAAAAAGGAAAATTAAAATTTTTTATAAAAAATTATACTTCGATAAATTGAAACTCCCATTTTTGGGGTACAACCCCACCCGCCAAGTGTAGTTAATGTAGTCCGTTTGTGATGCCCAACAAACTCGTACAATATATTACAGAAAGGAACAACTTTTTCGAATTTTATGATAATCAGACAATTATTGCAGTCGTTATCGTGTCAACACATATACGTATGCTTGTGCTGATACAATCTGCTGATACACAGACTTCCTACAGCGAACTTTGTTTTCCTGGGATGATGGATGACTGGGAAGGTGGCGACGTCCTGCAATCCAGCTACTTGGAGGTCACGAATTGTGGATAGTTGTGAGCGATGGTCGGTGGGTGTAGTGTTCTCTTGTGTGGATTAACGTCCGCACTATTGGATACTATGTTAATCCGCAAAGACCATCCACATAATTAGACCAATTCGTAATTCAGAGACCGTGGTTCGGATTCCACGTTAAACTGTAGGTCCCTTAGTTACCATCGGCTGTTGGGCTATTAATTAACAGTCCTGTCTAAGGAACATGTCAGCCTTAGTCAGTAACAAGACTACAAGATCGCGCCACAATCATCTTACACTCAACCCTCATACATACTTGGCTTAAAATACCTACCTTGTAGTATGGTCGCCATTTCAATAATCTAATCTAATCTAATCTAACATTTGAATGTCCCGCCAAAATGTGTTTAGGGGGTTGAGCTATGAACTTTTATCATGGTCCGAGGGTTAGCTGTCACCATACGGATGGTGTGAATAGCTCACTATTCTTTTAAAAATGTGCTAAAAATGGAAAATGTTATTCCGTAAACGACTTTATTGTACCATTAATTTGACACCCCAACAACCTATTTACGACTATCGTGTAACAGGAATGCTGTCACAAAATCACCATAGTTCTTATGGGACAAAAATTGAAGATGGATTTTAAGTACTGATGTACTGTAGACTCTCTTCTCTAGATTGGAGATGCTTCTATCAAGCTTTTCACTGCTTGCAGTAGAAATTATCGTATTATTAATTGGGAAACGATTGCTAATTAATTAGCGAGGTGCAGTTTCAACGTAATGGTGAAAGTTAATATGTAACACATCGTGTAATGATGGGTATATAAGAGTATAAAGAGACGACAGGATAGTATGCTCAGTACAGCTCTCATCTCAACAATATCATGATCAACATCCAGGTAAAAATAGTCTCTAGCAGTTTTAATGTGCTTATACTCTATATACCCCTGATGTAGATTGAAGTATATATTGTTTATTGAAATTCGATATTTTTAGTAGCATCGGGTGAAATTAAAGTGTGAACATTGAGGGAGGGGAATGAAAGTTACCAGTGATTAATTAATTACTTATGTAAAAACTAATATTTATTACATTATTATCCACAACGCTTCTTCTCTTTATTATCCTTGAAAAAGTATATGTGTAAATTCCTTGGACTAATGTTATTTTTCGTAATTTTTACGTTTTGTACCCAAGAAAAGTCAAAATGGGTTTTATCTTATTGGTCTGTCTTTCTGTAACGGTAAATAAGGTATTTTGAAATCGAGAACACCCACGTATAGAGTATTAAAAATAGGTTTGTTCATAGAAACCTACTTTCATTATTCTAAATCTTTTGGAGAAGATGTTATCGCTTTAAACTGAACCTAAACCTTATTTACATAAAGTTATGAGCTCTCAAAAACCCAGTTTTGAACGTTATTCGCAATATTTTTTCTGGACATAAATAACCAGCTGGCTAATTAAAATTAATTATTGTTTGTGTACATTGATGATTTATTTTAAAACTATATTGAATAATACATATTATATTACGGGCTTATCTTAATGCAAACATTTGGTATTCATTCAATTGTACGTCTTTTGAATTTGAATACAATAGCTGGAACTCAAAAGGTTGATTAAAAACAAAATTGTAGCGGTCTGAAATTCATTGCCTACAATTTTCAAAGCGCCGCCATTTTGTTTTGGTTAAACCTTTTAAAATCAGGTTTGCTGCTTTGATTTCTACTAATTAAGACTTTTAACGTCCATATCAACCTGCGACTATTATTTTATTGCCTTAAATATTTTCAACCTCCCCATAATCCATCCCCATTGGTGCCTTCCAATCACAATGTAAACAAAATATAGCTTACTGTTACTAGTAATGGTACACCAAATTTGGTTGTGATATCTCTTTTCGTTTTTTAGTTTCAAAGCCGTCCAAAGACTTAATTGTCATTTTGTTTATTCATCCTGTTATGACACTTTGGAGGGTCAATAATAAGGTCATTTATCATCAAGATTTATTTAGAAGAGATTTCTGTTATGAAATGCTATATAAAATGCTTAGATATTTTTTATTCTAATACATTAGAAGATAATCATAAATAAATAACATCTATTACAGATTGTTCTAGTCGCCTCAGTACTTTTGGCTTCGGCCATTGCTTTCCCTCAACACGGACATGACGACCATGAACACCACGACCACGGGTTCCACGTGGAGTACAAGGAGGACTACCACGACCCTCACCCCAAGTACAAGTTCGAGTACGGCGTCCACGACAGTCACACCGGCGACATCAAGAGCCACAAGGAGGAGCGCGACGGGGATGTGGTGCACGGCAGCTACGAGCTGGTGGAGGCGGACGGTTCCAAGCGCGTCGTCCACTACACAGCTGACCACCACACTGGCTTTAACGCCGTCGTCCACCGGGAACACAACGTCCACCCTCAACACTACCACCATCACGAGGAACACGTGCCAGTGCATCATGAATATAGTGGTTACCATTAACAATTTATGAAATTAAAGTTTGCCATTTTTTTATTGTTAACTATCCATTTAATTTAATTATTCCTTATTTTATCTATTTTTCCCTATTGAAATTATTTTACTTTTTCTCTCTCCAAAAAATATACATAAAATTATATTTGCCTTCAAATTTATAAAATTTTAGGATAAACATAATATACTTTGATTGGGCATATGGTTTTCCATATAATAAGGTCTTTTAAGGTTTTCAGAATGAACATGGCTCGTAAACACTAATCTTACAGTTTATCTTAACAAACATAGATTAGCTTCTTAACCTGCATTTTATCATAACTACTGTGATTTTTTGCTTTACCTCAATTATTGTAGTCTTGAGTTATTAACCATTAAATGTAGCGAGAAATTAGTGTAGAGCATGTTTTTACTCGAGTTTTTTCGGCCACTCTTCTAAATTTAAAAACTATCAAGAATATTATTACAGGTAAATATTTGCGTGGACATATTTAGACACAACTAAATTCGGCCACTCTTTATAGTTTATCTTAGTTTTAAGTTTAAACATAAAAAGATGAATTTTTATCTAAAATTAGAATTTTTATTACAGAGGTTTCTTACGATGTTTCGATCATGTTGTCCTCTTCAAACTAATCCAAATGAATTATCTTTTGTGGACAAAGCTGAAATCAATTATATTTGTTGCTTGACCAACATATAAATAAAAAATTAATACAAATTCAACTCAATTAAATAGTTAAATGGAGCGTTATTGTTGAACTAGTATTTACGCCAGAGTTATCCGTCAAGAGTTACTTAATGATTTTTGTAGCTCTAAGTTGACGAGGTCACTTATAGCAATCCGGGGGTCACCGGGTCGATTTTATTTATATACATTAGTTTATAGGTTTGTTCAACTTTAATTTTCTTAAAAACAATCGTGACTCTAAGTGCAGCTCTTGAGTTACCTTGTAATATCATTTGATCACTTCCAAAAAAACGAGGACTCAAAGATGTCTACAGTTCATGCATTTAACCTAGAAGGATACGAACCAAAGTTAAAGATCGAAGAAGTATAATTATATTACTTAATCTCCACGTCAAATTCAGTATAATTGGAAAAAAAGCTGGCGAGGGTTTGAAAATGGAAATTGCTTGAAAGTACGTTGTTGTAAGTAACTGCAAATCATTGTTTTACATTAATTCAAAAACACTAATCACTTTTAAAAACAAAACGATTTTTATTTTTCCCTATGAAACCTATGAAGCTTCTTTTGTTTGAAATTCATCATTAATGATGGTGGATGTTATTTAGATTTTTATTGCTGACATTTTCCTACACGGTTTTAAGTGAAACAAAGTTTCATGACGTTTCGGAATCTGTAATCTGTATCCGTCCTCAGGTGAACTAGTATCTAAAACGTAACACAATTAATACACAATCCAGATAAAGCCTGTATGAAGCTGAAAACAAAAATTAAAAGCAGTCAAAAAACGTATAAACAAACCATTCACCAATAATTACGCACATAAGAAACATAACGCGTCCTCTCATCACGAAGACTCAAAGACAACAAAACAGCACCGTAGATATCATACACCCAAAATCTGGTGGAATCTGAAATTTGATTCCAGATTCAGAACCGTCATGAAATTTCGTTTAACATAAACTCTTGATAAAAAATGTCCTCAATTAAAAAACCTATTGAGCTTATTGGAACTTAATAATAATAGCCCAGTCACATACTGAATCCTAAATAGTTCCTCTCCTGGTCAAAGACAGTTAAAATGCAACAAGTGTCGTGCGGGAGCGACCCTGGCGGCCAGTCGGAGAACTACGTGACGGCCGCCACCTGTTGATAGCATTACATCCGGACGTTGAAAGCTCCGTCAAGTTGTCGACAAATATTGACATCCCACAGCGACGTGATTGTTTAACAGATCTTCGTTTGTCTTCTACTGTTCCGACGCTAACTTTCCTCTCAAAGTTTTATATTTATATTCGCCTCCTCGCGGAAAAACTTTAAGTAAGCTGTAAACACAATGAGTTTGCGAAGAATCCGAAAAGTAGTGTAAAGAACGCTATTGAAATAAGTATGAAGTATAATTACTATAGATATGTTTTTAATGGATCTAGTTATATTAATGAAGAATCTCAAACGTTTCGTGTTCATTGTTAGTTTAATTGTGGGATTGATTGGATTAACGAAAGTGTACATTCAAATTTTATTTTGATACGAGAATTCTCTGTGTCCAAGGAAAATATGTAACAGAGCCCAAATCATTATTTTAGAGAAACGCGTAATTTTGAGAATCGAACTTCTTATACGCTCTGTGGAATGCGTGATTGTTATTATTTTTTGTGAAACGTCGACCCACACTAGTGGGTTCTTCTAGAGTATCATAAGTGCTCAAATTGCATACTGGATTTTAGTCCCATTACATTAATCTTTTAAACGGAATTCTTCTGTACTCCAAACTGACTGGGATGGTGGCGTCATCCTGTAATCCAGCAACTTGGAGGTCACGAATTGTGGATAGTTGTGAGCGATGGTCGGTGGGTGTGGTGTTCTGTTGTGTGGATTAACGTCCGCACTATTGAATACTACGTTAATCCGCAAAGACCATCCTCATAATTAGACCAATTCGTAATTCAGAGGCCGTGGTTTGGATTCCACGTTAAACTGTAGGTCCCTTAGTTGCCATCGGCTGTTGGGCTATTAATTAACAGTCCTGTCTAAGGAACATGTCAGCCTTAGTCAGTAACAAAGACTACAAGATCGCGCCACAATCATCTTACATTCAATCCTCATTCATACTTGGCTTTTAAAATACCTACCTTGTGGTATAGTCGCCATTTCAAATAATCTAATCTAATCTGTATATTTAACTATAAAAAGATTCCTCATGTTAATGATAGAGAAAAATTAATCTATGTCCAATAAAAATGTAATTAACACCTACATTTATTCTATGACTATCTATCATACTTACACATATTCTATAGCTTATGACTCCAACTGCAGGTTTACGTCTATATATTTTAACCAAAAATACTATGAGCTAATTCACATTGTTCTTATACGACCAAAATCTAATATGACATCACTGTAAGTGAAGAGTGTAATGGTAATGGATATGATGACTTTATAGCTTAGCTACTCACAAAGATCACATGTTATTTAGATTTCTATTGCGGACATTTTCAATCACAGTTTTAAGTCAAACAAAGTTTCACGACGTTACGAAATCTCAAATCTGGAATGTTTAAAGGAAAGATCACATAATTTAATTGTACGGGTTATTAAATAATAACCCGTCAAAGGTAACTGTATCAAACCATCCCAAACCTTTGTCAATATAATTAGTTATATGGGACGGTAGAATGGGCAAACAGTCTATTAAACGAAAGTTTTGTATAACTTCAAGCTACAATATCTATAAACTTAATAACTAAAATCGTATTTTACATTTACGTTCCTTAATAATAAACTGAAAATTTGTTCAAAAAATAATCAGACACTATCTTGGCTTGGAAATTGAGATGAAATAGTTTTTTTTAGTTTATTTAGATTCAGGGTTAATTTAGTTCGAAAATTCAAACACACATTCCATTTTATGTTTATTAATTATGATGATCACTGATGTTATAATTCCCACATAAAATATAATTATTTATGAGTAAGAATTATAACAATATTTAGATTCTGAAGTATAGTTTATTTTAGATTCCAGATGAGGAAAACTGCCACAGCAGTGCACTCTGTTGGCTGATAGTGGTTATTATTTGATTAGTACGTATTAATCTGTCTGCGGGACATGCGTCAGGCGGTCGTAAACGGAGTCATTTGACTATCGTCGTAAACAGACAGAACGTGTAGTGTTAATGTCTCTCAAATGACCTCCAGAATGCCGGAGACATGCCACCTGTATTCCACCGATGGCATGTTGGAAATTAAGTTATCATTTGACATTAATTTGGTTTCATTACGTGAGCTTTTACTTGGTGAAATGCATTACTAATATAAGTACTTCTGTAACTTAAATTTTCGTTTCCTTTGTTATAGTTGTGATCGATGGTCGGTGGGTGTGGTCTTGCGTGAATTAACGTCCACATTATTGAATACTACGTTAATATGCAAAAATTATCCTTATAATTAGACCAGTTCGTAATTCAGAGGCAGAGGCAGTTGTTCGGACTCCATGTTAAACTGTAGGATGCCATGTGTATAGGATGTCAGCCTTAGTCAGTAACAAGACTATAAGATCACACCACAATCATCTTAAACTCATTCCTCATTCATACTTGGCATTAAATATCTGGACAGGTTGCCATTTCAGTAACAAACTAAGTAAACATGAACTACTATAGACTACCTCTCTTATACCTCTCTAACCTCTCTTAACCTCTCTAACTTCTCTTAAACCTCTTTTAACCTCTCTTATATGATACTAGTTCTGATGTAAGCTCCAAGTAAACGCCATTTTCCTAACCTGAGTAGGTTAGTGTAGTAGTACAAAGAGTGGTTTAAGCGTGGGTCCTATCTACCTGGTGACCCGAGCCTTCCTTGACTCAAGAGGAGTCTTCACTATGATTTCTCAAAGAGCCCATTGGTTTGCATCATATTTTTCCAGTAATCACTTTGCGGGGGTACATATCCTGTGGCATAAAATATTTGTAAGTATAAAGGGGGCCTGGGTCCCCATTTTTTGAAAATAAATTTTAAAAATATGTTTTTAGCTATCTGGTTAGATTTGTCTTTTTCTGTGGCGAAGAAGCCCGTAATTACGAGTGATGTAAATAGCTTACAATTTTTAAATATAAGGCCGCCAAAACATCTCGCGGGCCGCATAGTGAAGATCCCTACTAACTAGAGGTTAAGGACTGGTAGGGTAGATGCTTACCCCTTGGCAACTGGTTCTGGCCCAGCAACCTTTGACTTACTTACTGGGCCAGCGCGTTACTCCTGTTTCCTGAAATACCAACAGAATCACTTCACAATCAATGCATATATAATCTGGTAATATTTACATATATTTGGTTCATTGTATATTTTGTTCATTCTATCTTATAAGAGGCTAATTGATTGCAAATTGTTAACCTATTGTTCTATTCACATTCAACCACTTAAAGTAAATCCACGTTTTACTAGAGAACTCCTTTTATTAATACATTTAAAATAAAAGGAAGCCAAATATAACAAGTACAAAGTACAGTTGCTATGCAGCAACAGATAGTAGCATATATTTGCAATATACTACACCTATAAACAAAGCTATTGTACAGTACATCCTATTGTAAGGAAGTTTTATTACCTTCAAGTAAATAGTTACTGAAATGGCTACCTACCCATGAAGGCATTTTAAGCCAAGTATGAATGAAAAATGAGTGTAAGATGATTGTGGCCCGATCTGGTAGTATTGTCTAATAAATAAACAACACAATACGGTATTAATGAATTTATACATAGGTAGTTTAATATACTTTAATGCCTAAATCAACTAAATAAAACGTATACTATGAGGAGGTTACATGTGATATAGTATCCTGAACCACTGAACCAAATAGTAACTGTTAAATTCCAACGTAACAGCGAAAGTTTATATGAACGAGTGGGTATATAACCCAACGAGAGGAAGGCAAGGAACACACAACAGTCAACTCACATTCCAGCAACATGCAGAGCCAGGTAATGAATCATCGACAGTTTTAGTTGAGATAAATACTAATTACTTATTGTATAGATTAGTTTGTATCTACTTACAAGTACTTTTCTTAGTGTAAAAAGTTAAAAATGTTGAATAATGCTTCATATACTCCATGAACAAAGACATTACTGCTAGAACAGAATTTAAATTTTTTAATTATATTCATCGCTTAAGGTCATTCCTATAGAGACAAATCTTAAAATTTTGTTTTTCAAATATTATTTTCTAATTTGTTACAAAACATACTTCCATAAATTACTAAAGTTTTATTTTTTGTATTCCAATTTAATGAAATCTATAAGTTAAACGTTTATTATTTCAAAAGTTTTAATGCAAATAATGACAAAATATTTTCCATCGTCGTACGATGAAAATAAAAGCGTATTTTTGTACTCTATATTTCCCTACGCTAGTGATGTTGTAATGCGTGTATAGGTGATGGTCAAAAACACTGATTTTTAAACTAATTATTATTGTCGTTCTTTTGTAAATATTTGTTTCGGTAATTAGTAGCCCAATTATAAATAAATGGCAACTGGGTCAAGAATCGACCCTGTGACCCTCTGACTACAGGGTGAGCTCGTTAACTCTAAGCTAAGCTACTCAGCCACTACAAGTAACTTTTGTTGCAGATTGTCATTGTCATCTCAGCCCTCTTGGCTTCGGCCATTGCCTTCCCTCAACACGGACATGACGACCACGAACACCACGACCACGGGTTCCACGTGGAGTACAAGGAGGACTACCACGACCCTCACCCCAAGTACAAGTTCGAGTACGGCGTCCACGACAGTCACACCGGCGACATCAAGAGCCACAAGGAGGAGCGCGACGGGGATGTGGTGCACGGCAGCTACGAGCTGGTGGAGGCGGACGGTTCCAAGCGCGTCGTCCACTACACAGCTGACCACCACACTGGCTTTAACGCCGTCGTCCACCGGGAACACAACGTCCACCCTCAACACTACCACCACCACGAGGAACACATGCCAAAGCATCACGAAAATGTTCCTCAGATCCAAGAGAACACTCATGAATATAGTGGATACAATTAATAGTTAATGAAATAAAAATTAAAGTTGCCTTTTTGTATTAACTTTTCATTTGTTTTATTTGATATAGCCTTCCTTTAATATAACCATGATTATAATAACGAAGCAAGTGGATACTATTAGGAGCTGTGTAAATTAAAGTTTATTTTTTCGTTAATTACGATCTTGGCTCAAGCGCTCCTATATTATCATATAATGGCCATAACCGATTGAAAGTTTAAGTAAAATAATAATTCAACATGATAAAATTTTACTAAAACAGGAGTTAAACAAAATAATTTTTACCGACTCGTATTAACTATATTAAGTTAGCTAAAAGGTGTACTACATTTAACGTTTAGTTAATGTTTACTTAATGGTGTACGTAGAATACAGTGCTTATTAATTATAAGAATCTAGGTAACTAACCTTATTCCGCCCAAGCGATTCTATTAATTTTTAAGTGGCATATAGTACAAACGATAATGTACATACAGTACTTAAAAACAAGGTTTATTCATATCCTAGGCAGAATAAAATTTAACGTCGTGGACTTGTTGAGACGGAAAACCTTTGTACTTTTTTACCGAAATAGACGTCCTGGCCAAATGAGTGTAAGATTGAGATTGGAGGTGAGATTTTATAGCCTTGTACTGACTATAAGGCTGACATCTTACTTTGACAGGACTCTCAATTGATATCTCAACAGCCAATGTCATCTGACGGACCATTCACATAGTATTCGAAATACAATTTCGCCTTTGAATAACAAACTAATTATGTCTAATTATGAGGATGGTCTTTGTCGATGAAAACATTTAATAGGCCTAATGTTAATGTTAATCCACATTAGGTAATACGTACCTGCACGCACGATATGTACGTACGTCGCATCCACTGGTCATTGCTTATGACTATATACAATAATTAAAAAACAATCAACTAGTATTACTCTAAGTAAAGAGGAAATATAAATTTGTATGTTAAACTTTCAATATACAGTGTTATACGTTAAACCTTTCACGCCAAACCAAGATTTGAATATTTTCTACTAATTATGGTAATATCGTAAATCAATCAAAACCCTTACAACAATTGTGTTGTTATTATACATCCTTCCTTATACAGTGTTAACGTTATTATACTGATAACCTTAACAGTTATATCAAATCTTCTTCTAAGTTTACACATTTTCATTTTGAAGATACAGTCATCGAATAGGGCACAAAATACCACCAGATTTGTTTGGAATAAGTAATCTGAGATATAATTGAAAAGTAATAAGTTTGTCGATGTTGTATTGTATGCGACAATGTATGTACATTGTATTACGAGGGCAAGAGGGCGTCAGCCGACAAATGTGCAAATGATGTAACGGGAGAGGTTCTAATCCCAGTATGGAAATATGGTTCTTCTCTTATAATTGTATTTTCAAAACAGAAAATCTCCTCTGGCGGGTTGTGGAGGTGGGAGGTTGAGGCAGTGATTTAGCTCTTATCGTTTAGTTCGTAAAATAAAAACGCTTTGAGGACTATAGCAGACAACACTATTATCTATTGTCCTTAGCGTATATTTCTATAAGCTAATTAACCCTTCACAATGTCATTAAGTATTAAAAACGCCAAAATTTGATCATAAAATGGAACTAAATTGGTAGGCCTACTGTAAAAGAGAGAATTATGATTAATAACTAATATAATTTAGACGTTTCATTTTATTTCATTAAGTTGCAAGATGGTTAACCTGAATGAAATTCAATGTTATGCAAATCAAGCCAGTTTCAATATGCTTCGATTTAAAGGCCATAAAAAGAAGGGTAGGTTTCTGCCTCTGACGAGCTCGTCGAAAATATGCCATTGTAGTTTTACAGGTTTACCTCCTCACTTGAAGTATTTCTGAATCGTTAAGAAGAAACAGGTAAAGAGGGTTGCGCTTTCTGTGGCTGCAGTACCCTAAAAGAAATCCGTCTCTTCCAATCATTATGACGATGAAGGGTTAGGAGGAAAGTGGTACCATTGACATTATATCCCCCCTAAAAAAATGTATCACTCATTACACGTAATTTTGACATTACGATTGGCGAGACCTTAACTCGCCTAATATGATAATCCGTGACTGGATTAAACATACATTTGCAACTAAATTGCAGCGTAACAACGCTTAGAAAATTAATTAATAATTACAATAATTTTCAATTCCGGAAGTTTACCCAAGGAAAGGTGCCAAATGACTCCAGTGAAACTGCCACTAAAAAGTACTCATAGAAAAGCACTCTGTATCCCTTACAGCTGCCTAACAGAATATACTTTCCCCAGATTAATACACCGGGCCTTTGTTGAAATATTTAAACCATAAAATATCAATATGTTGAAATACATAATAGTGTATCTATTGTTCTAAAAGTTCGTGGCCGGAAAAGAATTCCGAACTCCATGACGTCAAAATTACGAGGTGTTTGGTTTCGGTGCTGTAAACTGGGGTTGCTGTATTATTATTTATAACAAGTAATAATTTTACATTATAATTCTTTTGTGAAGTAATTTTAAATAAATCACTACTCCCTCAACGATTTCTGCGTTCCGCATTTCAATAATAATAATAATAATAATCAATAGTAATACGGCGTCCGCATGTCATATAATTTAAATCAATAAAATAAAAAACGTCTTATGTTCATGGACTTTGATGCAAGAGATTAAGGGTTAAAATACTGGGGTATACATTTTTGGGGTTGGACCACTTTCCGAAAAGCGTTTGCGTGAAATCACTCTGTGACTCCGTTAAAATGCCTCTGGCGTTGAAGTAACGGAAAAATTGATACCAGTACGGTTTAACTCAGAAAAAAATTTTTATCCTTTTTAACGCCAGTGGAAAGTTTCTAGTTTTGGTGAGGAATTAGTGATTTTAACCCATGGTGGAAACAACGATAGTCTATTGTGAAATAAGAAGTTAAATCAAATAGTTTAGAATTACCAATAGTGACTGGGCCAATAAGGTGACCTTTGGTTTACGAGGTGAGTACGTTACTACTGAGCTTTATTAATTCATTAGAATACAATATGTGTTGTTCTACATGTTACAATTGAACGTTCACATTACGTATAGTAACGATATATTCAAAGGTTTCTTTCGCTCATATTCTGTCCACTTTCCAACAGCTGACCGTGATTCATTCTGTCGTCCGTTATCTAGCAGCAGCCGATTGTCAGTGTCAAGTGTCAGTGTCAGTTCGCGTCCGCGGTATTTGTTTGTGTTCGGTTCGCGATCGGTTCCGTATTATTTTTCGCGATTATCGTTGAAACGTCGATGAAATTTTATTTGCGTTGCTAAGTATGCACAGCAGTTGTAATGTCACGAAATGTATTCACAATGGAAACCAAAAAAGAGATATATTCGTCGTGGGTGCAATACACAACTAAGGTAACCTCAAAATGTCTTGGGTAAAATGTAAACATAACAAAATTTAGTTTTTAGGTACTACAATTGTTAACCAATCAATGTTCATTTCATTCAGTGATAATTATTTGTAAAATAAAACCTAATCGAAATGAGGCCTTTATTTTTTATTCAGTTCTGATAACAGAAATTGTGATACCATATTGATGTCAATTTCAGACTGCCTAAGATTGATTTCCTCATATTACATTGTACTTTATAATACTTTCTTTATCTTTTATGTTAAATAAAATTTAAAATTATGGAGACGGAATTTTCTTACCTTTGATGCTATTTTTTACACCCCACAGCTCCAACAAACTCAAACATTATTGCTAGTTTATATTATAAGCATTAATTTGATCAAATGACTTCATAAAGATATACTCATAGTAATTAATTAATACTATTCCATAAAAAATGACCAAATTTTTATTACGATTTAACAACGCTAATAGCTTTTCAAGATACATTTTTGTTACTAAAAAAATTATTTTATATCAGCTATGTTGCTTCAGATAAGTTTTGTTTGTAGGCCTATGTTTCTATAGTATTATGTCCTGTTGTCACACACAAAACAGATATGTATACAACAGAGATATTAAATAACTTAGTTTCTTTAGATACCGTATGAAAAATTATTATTTTCCCCCAGCAAACATAGAAATAATGCTTATTAAGTTAACATAAGTAGGCAGACGGCTACTTAATTTTATGTGAAATAACTCGTTTTACTGTCTTATGTTGCATTGCAGTCTAGTACACTACATTAACAAATTAGACCCTTTGTGGTTGGATATTAATTTTCCAAAATGAAATTTACATTCAGTAGTTAAATATTGCCTAAAATAATGATAGAGTAACAAATTTGCTCTTATACATGCTATATTGTCCTCAACTATAACCTATTAGTGCTGATTGCCATGCAGTACCGCAACTAAAGCCAAATTGCCATTAACTGTTTTATAACTTTATAATTAGCACCATACTGAACGATCCTACCCATTCACAGAATGAAGAGAGCCATTTTCGCCACTTCATCCGAGGTTTTGTTGCCATCTGGGAAGCCCAGCTGGAGCTCGATTGGTCTGATGATGGAGTCAGGCTGCCAGATGCGATGGCCGTCAAGGATGACTTTGGCCCCCACCTGTCTAGGCTGCCTGAAGAGTTGCTACCAGCGATCGGAAAGTTCATCTTCATTGCTAAAGACAATTCGGAAAAGGTATATGGTATAGAGGAAACAAATCTTTGATTATTTGTGAGAAATTATGTCCTCTTCTATTTCAGAAGTTTCACTAGTTTTTCTTCATTTTACTCATTTATACGAATTTTTTATATTAACATTGTCCACTAATATTTTCATGACCACTTTTTGGAAATATTAAAGGGATTTTAATATAAAATCATTAAGTTAAAGGGATTTTATCTTCATACTGAAAGGAAGACTTTTTCCCCTTATAATTCCGAAAATTTGGGTTGAA
This sequence comes from Nephotettix cincticeps, assembly GCA_023375725.1. Classification (NCBI taxonomy): domain Eukaryota; kingdom Metazoa; phylum Arthropoda; class Insecta; order Hemiptera; family Cicadellidae; genus Nephotettix; species Nephotettix cincticeps. The sequence continues at coordinate 18,196,739 of CM041788.1, read as the reverse complement.
GGAGTGAGTACTCACAACCTCTGTACCTTTTTTACGATTTAATTTGCTTAAGAGTGTGAACTGTGATCTGCATAAATTAATATAATCCATACTGTTTTTTATCCAACAGGCATGTCTACAAGGAGAGGGTATCATAGAAGTAGACTTGCTGATGCGCTGTTTGACGGCGATCAGTCGCAATTTTGACAACATTCCTCTTATTGCTTCTTGCGACTTTGTTAGCCACGCTGTTGTCATCGCCAACAATATCATTCACCAGGTAAACTCTGTGTAAAAGAAAAATGTAATTTAGCTGTATCTCATACTAATAGGCCTATGATGAGGATTATTCAGGTCTGGGGGTTAACCCTGCGTTACTCGCACACAGTCTCTTGTTTCGGGCACCGGGTATTTTCGTTTTTAATACTGTTTAGGTTCCCAATATATTTTGGGTGCCAAGGTAACTTCAGAATCTTTACCCCACCACCGATTAAAGAGATAACCCTTAGTTTGAGGCGTGACTTTGAGTTAGAAGGAGGTGTTTTTAACGATAGTCTTCTGACCCCGGTCTGTTGTTATGTGCGACAGATCAGGCTACACAAGTCCTATATGTTTTTTCCATTTTATATTCTTTTACTGTAACATATATTTATTGTTATATTCATTTAATGATTCCAGACATAATAATTAATAGGTTTATCCACGTAATAAATTAAAAACTACGAAAACCCGAGTTTTTTTATATACGATGGGTTCCAAACAATATTTTATTCATAATTTGTAGGTAGATTTCATGAAAAGATATATATTACGTAAACAGTTCTGAAATGTCTTTTATCTATTGACTTATTAAAGGTTTTTTACTAGCATAGTTTAGTTTTATTGCATATCCCCCATTTTATCAGTAAAAATGAAACACAGTCTCTGAGTCTGTGTGCGGCTATTGGTGTACACTTCGCATGGGTAACAAAGGGTTAAAAAGGTAAAGGCTCATGAAACCTTCTGGCCGAGGTATGGAAGGTTAGGTCATCTGCTAGCCTAATGGTTAGCATCATGGACTATGGTGCAATAGGTGATGGGTTCAATCCCGGGATATCCATAAAGTTATTTAGATGATTTAGAAAAAAATAATGATAAAAAAAGTATAGAAGGTTAGGCTTATGGTTAGAATTTTCTGGTCGCTCAAGTAGATTAGATTAGATTAGATTACCATTTTAAATGGCGACCTACCCAGGTAGGTATTTTAAGGTATTTTAATTTTTTTTAGTATTTTATTATTTTATTTTAAGGTATTTTAATTTTATTAATTTATCAAGTACCTTTGATATGACCTATCAACTACTTTTAAAGATTACTGTAGCAGCAAAAATGGCTTAATATGCCATTCAAAGCAGTCTGAGATGGAAATTCAGTTTGTTTCATGTCTGAGAATTAAACTCAGGTCTATCAGGTGGTAGGTAGCCATTACTCTTAACGATTCAGTTATGACTGACTCTCAGGGTAGCTGCACTCTACCACCAAATTAGGTCCCGGGTTCAAATCTTATCAATCCCAACTAGCTTTTTTCTACGTGAAATTGTCACAAACCACTAGGTCTAGCCTGAAATAATGCCTTAAACCTTAATGAATAGACCAGCGTTTGGTCTATTCACCATCAAAATATTAATAAATGCTAAAATGCATAAAAAAGCACAAAACAGAAATATATTGACCACCGAGTACAAAAAATCACTTGTTTACTTTGAACAAAATTCTTTGTTACTTCATAATTAGGTTGTTTGACGATAGATTGTTTTGCAGCTTGTCACCGGAGATTACCAGTTCGCTAGCGAGGGTGAAGCCTTCTGCACCAATTTGTGCCACTTACTCGAGTGCCTCTACGACCCGTATTTCACTTGGAGGCATTTTCAAAAACCACCTCCCAGCCCCGAGAAACTTGTATTCCACCCTGCGCTTTTACACAACGAAGTGATTCCTTTCATATATGGTAATTATTTACCCTTAATGATTTTAAAAATAAGAGAACAAGTCATTCACAGATTTCAGGTTCAAAAATGGTTGTATTTACTTCCTTTTGAGAAATGGGTTATATCATGGATGTGTCTAAAGGGAATGAATTAAACAGCTGTTCTTATAACAAAATTTTAAAAATACAATACAATATTTACCTTTATGGTCGATATTAACAATATTTTTCTATGGTCGAACAATGTAGATATAACAAATTGAATAAATAATATAGACACCTGGCTCTGCTGTCAAAGCCTAAGTACCCACAAATCATTGGTTTTGATTGACACAGAGTCAGGGCAACATTAGATGTTACTTCAGTTTATTTTTTCTCCATAAAACAACAAAGATGAAAATATTCACTAACTCTCAAATGAAAAAAACGCTCTAATCAATCCTCACAACAGATAAAATCAATGTATAGAACAAATGAAATGGAACAGAATAGGCTAGGTGTTACATTCAGATCTTATCTTTGTGTGATCAGTGTGCAGAACAGATTAAATAGAACAGAGAAGATGTGACATGTAGATCATCAATGAGCATATGATGTAAATTATCATCAGTTATCTAAATTCTTATTATGTTGCATTTAAGAGAAAGATTGTGGTGAAATATTTTAAATTTCATGACACTTAAAATTAGAAAATAAAGAGTGTACTTTTAGGCCCCTATGTGGCCAGGCCATGTTCCCAGTGACGAAAATGGCTGTTCAGCTTCTTGCAGGCGATTGATTCCTATGGATGTTACATATAAGACTGGGACACAGTTTGTAATTCAGAGTCAAAAGTGGTTTTGGATTCCATGTTAAACTGTAGGTCCCTTAAATGATATTGGCTGTTGGGCTAGTAAATAACAGTCCTGTCTAAGAAATATGTCAGCCATAATCAGTAAGAAGACTACAAGATCACGCCACAATCATCTTTCATTCAATTCTCATTCATACTTGGCTTAAATTCCAACCTCGGTAGGTTGTCATTTCAGAAAGGTAACAAAGGTAATACTTTCATGAGGAATCTCATCTGCCCAACATCATGGACAGCCTGTTATTGGTTTTGTAGAGATGTGCTAGCCAGAGAGGTTGTTAATAATTCAAGAGGTGTCGGCTGATACTACAATTCAAATCAAAATGTTTCAAACCTATCTAATCTTTGAACCATAAAATGCCCATAACAGATATTATGTATAATAACATTTTTGTCATCAACACTGTCAGCTGAAATATGTACTAGTCATTACATGTTTAATTTAAGCTGAAAACAGATATGATTACATACAATACATCTATTATTTTTTAAGCTCAGAAGCTAAAACCTCATGATTATGAATATAAATAACTTTCTCTTGCTGTTCAATTGGATAGAGCTCAAAATTCTAAATATAGTTGATTTTAGTATAAAATTATGTTTTAAATACTAACATCTGCAAAATATTTTATCATTACCTACCTCAAAGATCTTTACTACTAGTGAGCTGATAAAATTAATAAAGGAAATAAAAGTTTACTCATAAAATGTGGTTTTACAATCAATAGGTGATTTGTGTTGAATTGAGTGTATGCTGAACTTCTATATAATTTAACCTTGAACCATTTGTTCATTTCAGTATTACTGCAGTCAGACAATTGCTTTAATAGCATTGATTTATCTCCTTTACGCTCATTCACAGTAATTCCTGACGTATTTTCAATTGAACAAACATGAAGCAACAGCTGGTGCAAGTGACATGAGTATCTGTATGGAATCATCTGACATAAAAATGTTAACTTATAATAAATAAAATTGTTAAAATATCTTCTAATTAATAATCCTTTATTAATTGCTTGTAACAACTAGTTTCGGCTTTGAGAAACCATAAGAGGAAACAAGGATTTATTTCTATTGATTTTACTTGAAGATTGTTATGTTTATAAAAATTTTACATTACATATAATATAATGAAACATGATAGCAAGAAGAAAACAAACAATTAACATCAGCTGTTTGAATTGATGTGACAGTGCCCAGCGTAAGTTTGAGTCTAGACTGTTGGTCATCATTGGTCACCTTATCACTTTTTATCACCTGGCGGTCGCATTTCTTTCTTTCTCTCCATCCAGTATCTTTAATACAGTGTCATAGATATTCAATTGAAATGCCATTTTTTCATTGAGGAAATAAATGTTCTGGTCTCTATTGACTGATTTATAAATTTAAATTTCCTCCAGGGTATTTATATGAAAATGTTAATTTAAAATAATCATATTGCTGTTTATGTCAAAGTATCTATGAAAAATGTTTGAGTGGAAATGGACTTTTTAGTGAGGGCCTAAATAGGTTTTATTGAAATTTATAAACTAATTTCAATGAAACCTATTTACTTAAAAAAACCTACTTGCTTTACACTTTACTATAGATTATAATTATAAAATAAAAATTTTAAGGGAATAAAACTATTAATTCACAGTCAAATTAAGGATAAAAATGGTTTAGTTTTGGTTTGGATACAGTAAATCTCATATTGATACAGACTTAATTAACAAAGAATTATTTTAAATACAAATTTATGTTTTCAATCTGTGATTGAAATTGTTTTGGAACAAATTTGGACATTACAAATCAAGCTTTTGTATGGTGCAGTGTTAGTGTTGCATTGTGTTGTGGCTTGTTTTTGTTACATTCTAGGTTTTTGCTCAACTTTGGATAGGATTACAGTATATTTAAAAACCTTTAATATAAAGTAACTTGCATTTCAATAATAAGTGGTAGTAGAAAACTTCTGTGCAATAATTTTTTTTTAACAGAGATTGATTTATTGTATACAAATAATTCACATTATGGATGTCTGTTTCAGAGTGCTTTGAGACTAGTCTGGTCACCCAGTTTCCCGTCCTCAGCAGAGAAATGCTTAGTGTTCTTGGAGCTGTCGTCTGCGGAGCCCAGGTGGGACTAAAATAATATTATAAACTGTCGTTAAAAACTGTTACTAGTAAATAATTGGGTTAAAAATAAATTGTAGATGATTTATTTACTAAAAATACTGGATTTTGAATAAGCTTTATTAAAACTTTAAACAAACTCTTTCATTTTTGTTTCCCTATTTTTATGGCTCCCAAAATGTTTTTTTTGGGCTTATTAAAATTGTTCGTTGAATACGTTAGTCAACATATCAAAGTGTTTATTGGATTTAAATTAACAATTAAATCCCATAACAGTTGTTTTTGTATAAATTAAATTAAATGTTTGTACAAAGAAAACATTTGCATAATTTATGTTTAAGTGTTATGCTTGCTAAAATGTGGTGTTTCATGTTAAATATCATTTATTGATGTGGGCGTTATTTGTTATTAAATCAAATTTCGCAAATAATAAATGTGAACATTTAAAATACCTTAGTTTACGTTTGTCACTGTGTAATAGCAGTTTTCATGGATGAATACTCATTAAAAAAATATTTTTCGAGGTATCACTTGAGGAAGAGGTTGTCATAGTGTCTGAACAGGTAACAGTGTTTCTGTCATAGTTATTTTGGTACAATGAGAATGAATCAAACAATTACACAAACAAGTTAACACATGTTAGTCTTTGTTTTAATATGATCTAAGTCTCACTCAAATTCTCTCTAAAAGATTGAATTAAAAACTTAAATTGTGTGGACATGTCCTTAAAATACCCAATTTTAGTATGAATAGAAAAATCTATACAGTAAAAATTTTTTTGAAAATATCTTAGTGTAATTTTTGTTTTGAGCTTTGATCACAGTGTAATATTTTTAACCCTTACCGAGCAACGGCAACTACGCGCGGCCACGCTTCACTCACTCACTATACGAAAAATATTTTGTTTGGGTCAAAAAATAGATTTTGAAATTTTGATGTTTATCCACTTTCAATATTTTTATTGATAAAAATAATCTCTTTATTTGTTTTATGATCATATTAAGAACCAGCGGCTTTATTATGTCTTCTTCAAAATTTGTAACATTTGATCTAAAGGTAATTTTTTACTAAATATATTTCACTAGACGTAAAATATACAAATACTGTTTCAGTATTTGTATTTGTGCTTAAACAATAATACGAGGATGACTCGGCCAATTGGTAGAACAGAAGTTTCGAGATCAGTGATGCCAATCCTCCATAGAGAAATTTACCAAAGAAATAAAAAAAATATTATGACAATAATATTTATTTAAGGCCTAGGGTGTTACTATAAGCAGCTATGAAACAATTTTTAAATACCTAAATGATGTTTAATTTTTTTAACATGTATGTACATCAAACGCTCAAGAACTCCAGATTGAGTTGCACATATATATGGAAAATGCTCGGAAAGGGTTAATACAATATATTACGGTATCATTAGTCCTCATTACATAAAAAAATATTTAATCTCTTTATCAATATCCTCAAGTATTTAATTTTTTTAAAATTTAATGCTGGATGTAGGGCTTTTATTATTTGCGGACAATTTTGTAATCCAGACATATCGGTTAGTCGGAAGGGGTATTTTGGTGGGATTTCCCCCCAAAATCGGGTTTGTTACGTTTTTCACATGAAATTTAAAAATTTTTCAAATTTTAAACTTTACTATTAGAATCAGCACAAAAAAACTACACAATTTAGTTCCTTAAAGTTTTGCTCTATCTCCAACGGTTACAGAGATATTAAAAAATCTAAACACAGTGTGTTGAAGTTGTTAATCATATGGAGGATGAGAAAACATTAATATTTCACCTATTAATCCATATTTTTTTATTTGGTATTTAGCTTCACATGGTTGAGATATAAGCATTTATGCTTAAAAATCATAGTTCATATTTTTATCATTGCAGCTACTCTGCATAGTCTTTTCCCATGTTTATCATATAGGGAATAGGCAAACTCCTTTATTTATAGACAATGTTGATGAAACTTGCTATCAATGGTCAAAATAAAAATTGTTTATGGTATAAATGCCTACTTTTGTGTTCCTCACAGCAGCAAATCTGCATACTCTTTCCCATGTTTATCTTATGGATAATAGGCAAATAATTCTCATATTTATCGAAACTTATAAAACCTTTCATACATTATTATTATTATTATTTTATTGTTTTGGAAATTCGCTAAGTATTCAGGTCTGCTGTGACAGGGGTATTTTAAATACCTACCAACATTATGTTTATTCATTAATGTTACGAGAGCTTTTTTTTAAGTCACGTCCGTTTTGTTGTGATCACTAGCAATTCTCGTGCATATCACTATGACCGCACATTATTTGTACCAGGATGCTTCGGGAACAACTGTGCTCAATTTCAGCACTTTAGCTAACCTGTACACTGTACAATTCTGCGCTGTACTTTCAAAATTGTTAAGACTATCAACTTGAGGTTCGCTCGGCGTTAAGGTTTTTGCCTGCAAGAAACCTGTCTGCAACAGCATCTCATCAATAGGTTTGGGAAGACTACAGCAAAAATGTTGGTAGGGACAGCAAAGAGCAACAAAGTGGGTACAAGACTTCAAAGATGGCTGCGACATGTCCATGATGACAACCTGGAGAGGTTGACCTTCTTTGATTCCAGACGATTCAATGGTTTCAGTTGAATCAAGGATTCCTAAGAACAGGTGCTTCACAATAGGGTTCCTCAAACAAATTTCCTGATGTTTTAAAGATCAGTGCTTAAGAAAACTGTTTCTGATTGCCTAAAGTTAAACAATCTGTGCTTCCATTTGGTTCTGAATCTCAAAAAAAGTTCCACAAAAATCAAAGATTTGAGTGTGTGGCGCGTAATCTTAAACTGTTTCAAAGTATAGCACAGAATCTTACTGGTTAGCTATTGAAATGACTTTGATCTCAGTTGTTCCCAGTATTTCCGGTTGTTTCGGTTGTGCGCGACGTAATAGTGTTCACAACAATATTACTTACTTAAAAAACACCTCATTTACCATCATCTCAAATTATGTGGCTTTGATGAGTGTGTCTCTCACATTTTTGACATTATTGCAATAATAAATCCTTACACAAGATGTACGAGTAATTTGAAGTATTTTCATCAAGTTTTAACATAGCAAAAAATTAAATATTTAACTAAGCTGTTTCCTGTTGGGCTTGTTTTAATATCAATATTTACTCTAATGCTAAGCTTTTTGTATTTTTTGTGGCGCTCTACATGAATAGATGTTTGTGTTTGCAGAACACTCTAATTAATGAAACTGAAGGTTCAGATGGGAAAACTGACAATGAAAGGGTGAGCTATCATAAAAAAGCATGACAGCCTGGTCTGCGCTTTGAAAATGATCATTTTCAGTTTTGATATCATCGCTTGTAGCCGAATTGCCTGTTTTGCTTTAGTATTTTCTGCTGTATATATTTCATTATTACTTTCTATTGTTATCTGCATATTGAAGTATCTATAACCAGTCAAAGTTTCAGGAAATTCAAGTAATTTCATGTTCAAAATGCAAAATGTGTCATAATTACTTATATACTTAGCTGATTTTATTGGTGTGTATTTTAATAATTGTCAATAAAAAATAATGAGGAGGAGGAGCTGAAATTTGAAGTTTTGTAAACAATCAGAATATTGAATTATAACTTAGGAAGTTTAGTCTTTTTAATAGTTTATGTTGTTTTAGTGTAATATATATTTATGGATCTGTGAATATATTTTAGCATGGTGTTTTATTTTCAGATAATTGTGATATACTTTATAGTAGTTTTACAATAGTTTTAACATGTTCACTGTGGTTGGCACCGATCGGTGACGGGCTGCGTGTTGTTTGAGTGGGACCGTCACCGATTGGTGACACTCTGAAATGCTATTCAGAAGTCCTTGTCTTTCCACAAGCGTCGTACAAGGTATCAATTAACTGATACCGTGTGGAGGGTAGTGCAATTTTCTTGCCATAAAATTAAAAAAAATACAATTATTGACAAATTAAGTATTAAGTAGGTATTATTCAGCGTCCTAGTGACCTACACCTCACAGTCCTTTAGCAGAGAAGGTGTTAAGATTAATTTTTATATATTGAAATATTATTTTATCAACAGTTGAAAGGTCTTACACTAGACTGCTTCTAGAGAACTCCGGTCTCACCTCTCTGCATCCAGGGATATAACCAATTCGTCACGAGAAAAATGATAATGTCATCCTAATCTAATCTAATTTGTGATCAGCTAATTACTTTTATCTAATCTAACACAACATTATTGTTCCCCAGTTTTTTTGCAGATTAACCTAAAGAGCAAATGTGATATAGTATGTATAAAAGAAAAGAAAATAGTTATAATAATTGACAATTTGGAATTTTTGTAAAAATATAAAGAATAGTTTAACCCTTCAACACTATCAAAATGCAACAAACTTACTTATATTTTTTTGTTTTGTTTGCAGATTATTTTATTAGGGAGTCTGCACTTGGATACTCTTAGTTGCTATCCACAAATGAAATAGCTTTAGCATGTTTGCTGTGGTGCCTTCTGTAGAATAAAATCATTATGGGCAAAACCTATTACTGGGTGTTGCCTAGACTTAAAATCCTTCGCTTTATGAGTTACCAAGATTTTTTTTACAATGTTTTACCCATGAAATATCTAATTTTATATTGTTTTAAAAGGTTGAAACAGTAGCAACACGTACCACAATTATAATGCAAAGATAAAATGTGCCTGCATAAATGTGGGAAAAGCCTCATTCCTTTACTGGGGTCAGTTCACAGGGATTCCCAGCTGTCAGAGTTAATGTACTAAAAATATGCTTTTCTGGGAGTTTTTTTTATATTGAATTGGATAAATAATTGAGAAAGATTGTAGAGAGCAGCCTTGCTAACTGTTTGAGGCTATAAAGTGCACTAAGTATCTTTAACATATTTGTTTTATTTATTTTAAAACAATATATAATGTATCCACTTTCTTTGCATATGTTTTATTAATTTTAATGTACTGTTACTATTCAATTAGGAAATATGTAGATAAGTCTTAAATTTTGTTCTAAAATAAGCACCAGTCCTACCCTTAATTCTTCATTCTTGCCCATCCATTTATCCTTCTTCACACTTCCCCTCAGCCCACGCCTCTGACACAATTTTAAACGACATTCCAGAATCTTAATAAAATCTTTTTTTAATACCTGAACCTTAAACTACATCAGCTATGTTGAAAGTAATTGTTTTATAAAATAAGTCTGGTCTTTAACGTAGGATTTGAAAATTAATGGGTGATCTGAGAAAGTAACAGGTGAACAGTATTGATCAAAACTGGGTGACATTGAGATTAGAACCAGCAATATAGTGACAAGTTCAGATGTTGTCTCTTTATCTACTGAGCTTATTATAGAATCAATACTAATAAATACTAATAATAATAATAATGAACTATCAGTGAACGTAGTATAGTAATGAATGAAACATTGTTGACGCACAGCACAACGCCCTGAGGGGGATCTGCCCTGCCACGGTGAATCTGCTGATGAATGTTGTGTCCGCGGGGACGCAGTCCTCAGTGCACGCCTCCGCCCTAAAGTGTTTCACTGCCATGGTTTGTGTCTTGCATCGCTCCCTGCCCCACGAGGTACTTTCATCTTTTATTCAAACCTTTTTGTACCCGAAATCTGATTGTGGATATTGTTTGTACAATTTACATGAAGATACCAGCTTGAAAATGAACTACCCTTTACTTTCTCCCCTTGTACATAGTATATGGAGAAAGTATTGTTTTGTCAAAATTTTCAAATTTGAGTAGAGAGCGGATATATCCGTTTTGGGGTCCCCTGAATCCAAAAAAAGTGGGTATCGACATGATGTCTGTCCGTCTATCCGTGTGTCTGGCTGTGTACAGGGCCCCCATCAGAAATTTCTGAGCCGATTAAAGGTGGCTATTGCAGTTGGATTATCGATAACATCTTTCAAATAATTTTGCTAGACTATTTGCCTACTTTTTATATGGTTATTTAGTTATTTTAACCTGTCAGTTAATAAAAGCTTCGTCAACTACTGATTGAGTAGTTTTGACATATGAGACTAGTGGTCGTATTCTTACAATTTTTGTAAATATGGCAATACTGGTAATAATTTCTGTAAGCCAATGACAACATAGTGTAAGGGTAAAAGATGAGTGTGCGCAGTGATAACAGTTTCACTTTATGAATGCAACAGTCGAGGAGAACATATCGACTGTAACAACCTGCCACTAAGCAATCAAAACCATCGCAATCGCACAACACTATGATAAACAATTCTGATCTACACAGGATAGAACACTCGGGCAAACGATTCTTAGAATTAGCCAAAAAAATATTCCTGAAAATCAACTGATCGTCTTAACAACCTGTAGAGGTACATTACTTGACCTGTCAACAGCAATCAATTAAAAATATTGCTACAAATAAAATCCGCTTCTTGTCTTAGTTTTCATAATTTTAAGTTTTATTTTTTTCGAGGATTAGCTCGGTTAACCCGGAGGCCCGGCTAACTGAACCTCGGATAATCAGGCGTCCACTGAATAGCTAAAAATGTCTAAATATAAGATAGAAAATAATCCTATTTATATTTTCAATGAGTTAGATATCCTATTTATGGGTTGGAATTAAAATGGTTCAATTTATTTTCAGAGGCAGATCGAAGTGACGACAGTATTGGAGAAGCTGAGGGAGGTAGTGTCAGTTGTAGTGACGAGAACAGCTGATGACGGTCAACTACCAGCTGACAGTGAGGGTATATCAGCTGATCAAGTGGTCTCCCTGCTACAGCTGGTCAACACTGTGCAAGCCATACTGACGTGCTCCCATTCTCCACAGAACTTGCAACCCCTGATGATAGAGGCTAAGCTGCTTGACGCTCTTCTTAATATTCTGGAGCAGATTATTGTAAGTTTGTACTGACTGACATTTACTGAGATTGCAGTTTTTCTCATAGAACCAAGTGTTTTATTTTATACTTTATGGTTACATTTTATTGTAAGATAGACATAGTCAAAACAGGTGTATCAATACTATATCGATCAATTCTTGAGTTAGGAATATATAGCTTAGATTATTTAGTCCTGATGTTATAATTATAGATTCTTTCCCTACATTTAAGTTCACTAAAATTAGATTTGGTCTTTATTAAAACATTATATATCTATAAATTTACATTGGAATAAATGTTCTATTTTGTTTTGTTTTCAGGGTATTGCATCTTATTGCGTGTTAAGAAATCAGATGCGTTATGAAAATATTAATATTTTGAAATTTTATAAATTTCCAAATAAATTCATAAGTTTTTTTTTAAAATTAATTGTTTTGTTTTGCTGTAAACTCAAATAATAGTGTATTATGGTTATCAAACAATTTTTTTATTTTGACATTGAATTTCTTTTAATTTTTTTGAAAAAAACTATTTTATTTTGTAGGATAAAGGAGGAGAAAAGTCAGAACTTGTCATCGCTACTATAAGGACCATCAGTAGAATCATATATGGAGCTTCTGAAGGAAAGGTATAATGTCTGTTTTAAATCGTTGATCAATGAAATTCTGTGTAATGAATAAAATTATTTTAATGTTAAATTGTTCACCACACAAGTATTTTGAATCTAACGTCATTGTGTGTAATTTCCAGCGATTGTTTGTGATTGTTTTGAATATAAGCATTTATAGATTACTGGTTGATTAGTTTGTTCCAGTGTAATTATGATTTGTGTTTAGATTTGTTTTGTGCGAGTTTTAGAATGAATGTAATTGAACGTAATTTAAAATAAACGTAATTAATGAATGTTCGATTAAGCGACAATTATTATAAACAATTCCGCGACCCAGAAGATCTACTCTTTCACGACATACCTATAATGCTATTTGACATCGGAACATTGTGAATCAATCATCTGATGAAGAATGAGGAATCACACGAGAACAACACCGTGGTGGTGTGATCTGACTTCGTTGAAACATGATGAAATAAATACAATCAAATTAAGTTAATCTAAAAGTTAACAAGACATACATTAACTGTTTTGCAGTACAAAGTTCGCCGGGTCAGCTAGTATATATATTTTTTGATCATCTCGGTTAAAATGGCTTTAGCTATGAGAGGTTCTACTATATACTTAAATCCTAACGAATTGATTAAATATATTTGATTTTTAAGGATATATTAAACAGTTTGTGTATGTGTGTGGTTGAGGTTACTATTATAAGTTTTTACATTTATAATATTTTATCTCACACAAAAAGTTATCAGAAATGAGTAATTAGACTGTGAGATAAGATATTCATGATAGTAATTCTAGGAACAGTGTCAAAATAGATATTCCATATCACAGATTGTCCAAGTTGATCAATAGCTATGATCTGTTAGGTTTAAAAATGTTTAATAGGCTTCCCCTAGAAACAAAAATGACCAATTAGTGCATTTAAGAGTAATGTTTAATCATGGTTACTAAAACATCTTTTCTGCTTTGTTTCTGAATTTTCTTGAAATCCTATATGTTGTAAATATCTGAATAATACCTGATGAATTTATATATTTCTATTTAGGTATATGTAAATTAGCATTTAAGATCATCGATTGTTTAAATATGTAGTAAAAATTAACCTTGTCAATTGCTGGTTATATGGTAAAATGACAATTCAATTTTATTTATTTCTTTATAAAGACAAAATTACTGTAACAGGAGATTTTCACAACATACTTATCGGTTGTGACCACTTTACAGAAACGTATGACCAAGATATGTGGCTACTTCCGGTTGTTCGCCTGTCTTCGGTCCATGGGTCGGCCGTCCCGGAAACTACTGGAGGCCCTGGTCTCCATGATCACAGAAGAGGAAAACTCCATCTGCCTCAAAGACATGAAAATTACCGTGAGTATTAATCATATACAACATTACAAAATATTGTGGGTTTTAATGTAGTTTTTTCAGTACAAAAGTGTTGTTTACAAATGGTGTCTTTTCAATAAACAAATTGGTGTGTATTCAATAAAAAAATTCAACTTGTTTCTTATGCTATCAACACAACTTATTAATCAAAAACAGTTCTTATTACGAGGGTTGTCCGTAAAGTAAGGTTCCCATAGCGCTGCAGTCGCCAATAGTGCTGCGACTGGGGTTCGCGCGGTTGTGTTGTGTACCTGGGTTCCCCCACTCCAAATCCCCACCACAGAGAAGTGTGCGGCACTCAGTCTTGCCCAGGCAGCCGAACAAGATGGAGCTCAGCGTTGCTTGGCCCACCAGGTGTGAGCTGCCAAAAACCTTCCGTCCGGGGAAATTCATTCCCAGCTGTGTGAAAAATATGGAGAAAAGTGTATGAGTGTACAACATGTGCGCAAATGGTACAGGGAGTTCAAGAACGGGCGTACCTACGTTCATGACGAGGACCGTTCCGCGAAAATTCAAGCAAGCGCAAAGTGCCGGCAAGGAAAGGCGTATTGTTGTGCGAATTCTTGCCCAACGGTGAAACAATCAACGCTGCCCGCTACTGCGAGACACTGCAAAAACGTCGCCGTGCCATTCAAAACCAGAGGAGGGGTATGCTGTCCAAGGGGTGCGTTTGGATCAGGATAACGCTCGACCGCACACTGCTAACGTTACCAACGAACTCATCGCTAACTTTGGATGGGGTATCGTCAAACACCCACCCTACAGCTCGGACTTAGTTCCCAGCGACTACCACCTCTTCCCTGATATGAATAAACACCTGGGTGGAACGGATTTCGGAGGCCGAGAAGAGCTGGAAAAAGCGGTTCTCAGATATCTGCGCGACTTGGCGGCAAACTTCTTTGACTCGGAAATTAAAATGCCGGTACACCACATGCAAAAATGCATTGACCTCGGTGGCAACTACATAGAAAAATAGGAAAAAGTCTGAACTTTCCAAATATGTACGAGTTTATGCAAATAAACATGTTTTTCACTGAGTAAAATCACTGGGAACCTTACTTTACGGACAACCCTCGTAATGTCATGGGACCTTAAAGCTGGGACAAGTCCTGTAATCCAGCTACTTGGAGGTAATTGTGGATAGTTTTGAGCAGTGGTCGGTGGATGTGACATTCTCTTGTCTGTATCAATGTCCACTCTGTTGAATATAGTATAACCCCGGTATAACGATTCTCACAGGACCAAAAGAAAAATTCGTTATACCAGGATTTTTGCTATACCGAGGTTTGTTATATCGAGGTTAAATACGGTCCAAATTTATTATATAGGGGTTCAATAAGTGTAACTCGGTGTAACGAACGGATCAGCGTCCAGCCTATATATTACAAATTATTACAAAATAAGGTACAGTGTGTATTTACCCAATTTTCATTATTTCTGTATCATATATATGTATATGAAATGGTAAGTAAAACTAAATTACACAAGTAAAATTAACCATGTATTTATTGAATCAAGCCATCACTCCAAATGTACAGTATTAAATATCCAAACAGAATTACTATTTTATTAAAAAACAGGAGGTAGAGAAAACATAAAATCATATAAATTTAACCTTCATACAGTATCTACACACTACAGTAATAAAATTAAAAAAAAAACTAAATATAAATGTATTATGTTATACAGCACTGTAATATGTAAATATTTTTTGTTAGGCCTAATGTTGCCAAAGTAGAGGGAGCAATGTTAAATTCTTTATTATTAGGGTTCTCTTCAACCCCTTTTAACACTTTGCGTTTGAACGCCACTGTTAAGGCTTATCGCTTTTCAGACATTACACACTTTGTCACAGTTACACATATACACACTCACGTATACACACTAAACTAATGCCACTATGTGAACAACGCGTACAACCCAACAAAACTACTGAACCAGTCACTGTACGTCGGATGCTGGAGATTTCATCTCGAGACATGTTCCTAATTCATACCACGATACGACATGGTTATCAATGTTTGTAACATTCATTACAGCGAGGTCGGAAAGGTGGGGGATTTGTTAAAAAGGGCCTATCTTGGTAGAACAAAAATTTGGAATAAAATTGGTTGAAATAGGAAATTTGTAATATAGGGGTTTGTTAATCTATTCCAAAGCTGCAAAAATTTGTTAAATCGGAGTTATAAGCCAAATTCATACGTTATTAAGGGGCTACTTTAACATGGAGTGTTATGGAAGTTCAAGGGGATTTGAAAAAATTCGTTATATCAGGTAATCGTTATATCGGGACTCTACGTTGATGTACTACGTTTATCTGCAAAGGGCTGTTAGACCAGTTTGTAAATCAGAGGCAAAATCGTGGTTTGATCTCATGTTGAACTGCAGGCCCCTTAGATGACATTGGTGCTTGGGCCATTAATTAACAGAGCTGCCTAAGGAATATTTCAGCCATAGTCAGTATCAAGATTACAAGGTCACACCAGGTTCTTCGGCATTTCAGAAAGGTAAGGTAATAAGGCAAGGTATTAATTTATTACCCCATCAGCCTCAATAACTTCAAGTAATAAAACCCAACTGAACTCAGGAAAAGATAGAAAACTGTACCGTATGTATTTCTCTTCAAGTATACTGTACTTACTTTGAAGATAGATTAAAATCAATTTTCCGCCCTACGGCTCTTTTTGGTGGCATGTGCTGTGCGTTAGGTACACTTTTTCTTAATTAGACTAATTTTCAAGCTTGAAAAAAATACTTGTATAGTTAACAGTTTCATCAGTAAACACACTATCATTCCTTTATAACTAACAGTTTAAAATACTTTCATTTAATTTTTCAGAACTATATCAACAAATGAGATCAACAGATTCTACAAATATTTCATCGTGGTTAAGGTTGGATGGTATAATATAAATATAATAAACTAACACAGACAATATTTGACAGACCGTTAAAATCACAGGTTTTCCTCCAAAACCACTGAACATATAACTCAGAGATTGGAATGGTAATGGTACAATCAACATACTTTTTGTATGTCCCACCTTCTCATCCCAGGACTTTTTGAACCCGCCCAGAACCGTTTTGCACATTACGTCAGGCTAGACCTAGTGGGCTGCGACATTATCACATAGCGAAAAGCCATTGGTGATTGGCGGGATTTGAACTCGGGACCTTGGGCACCAAAGCCCCGCACTCTACCTCCAGACCAGTGTGCTTCCCACAACCAACATACTATAAGTTATACAGATTTTTTCTTGTAAATGTCAATACGGACAGGGTTTGTCTTATCTTATAACGCATCTGTTTAACACGGACAAACTGTATCTTTGGATGGGTTAAGAGTTTCAAATTTGACAAGTGTTTTTGTTTTCTCAGAATACAGAACCAATAGTGCCTTTCATTCAGTGGCTGGCAGAGTTGCCAGCAGAGGATCAGGTCTGGCTGGCGTGCACTCTGGAGGGGATTTGCACCAACAGTCTGCAGAGGTAATACTTGAAGTAATGAGAGTAATGTGTAGTAATGTGAAGTAATGTGTCCCTGGCCACAATGACCTCAAAGGGAATGAAAAATCAGAAGGAATAGGCAGCACTCAGAAGCACCCCTAGTTGGTCCAGAACTCTTTTGAGCAGTGCAAAATAGTCTGGGCATTGCAGTAATTCTAAGCCGGGAAGATGACCTGGTGAGGGCCCTAAATGGCTTTCTGAAAGCTTTTTCACTCTTCATAAGCCATAATTGGGTACAAAAAAATTAAGCTGTCACAAATTAGTAAATGTTTTGGTGTAAGAAATAAACAGATTCCCTTGCACCTTTGGATCTTTCTTGTATATTTGGGGCATGCCACTCTTTGAGCTCAGTCTGAATTGTAATATTTTTGGTTCCACTTTAGGATGGATATGTTTCTGGTTTAGGCTAAAAACACACAGAGCGATCCAGATCGAGCTTTTTTAGAACGACTGAGAGCTTGACATCACACACATGCAGCGACACCAGCTGGAGAAACTGGAGCTCAGTTCCAAGGTGTCACTATCCGCAATCTGTTGCACACTGAAAACACATGGTTAAAAAAATTCATTTTGTGTGCCTCAAACCGGTTGGAATGGGCGCATGAAGTGAATGAGGGAAAGAAGGTGCATGATGAATACCACCATTTGTTTCCAGTTCTTCGGAATCATGAGTCACGATTTGTGCAATACATGTGTATGTCTACCTCGACCTTTGATTACAATCTTTCAAAAGTTAAGGCAGATTTGGTGAAGCAGAAAACTTAAGCAGCAGTGTATAGCAGTGAACACACAGCACGACTATCTACACTTGCATAATGACTGGAGCAGACTAACTCATGACTATGTTATCGCAAACAAGATTGTTCCAAAGTAAATCGTGCCGCTCCACTCTTAATCGCTGTATGTGTATTTTTAAATTTTCAAATTTTCTTGCCATTGGATTCAGCTAAAAAGTACACAATTTAGTATGCTGGATCATCACTCTAGGTCAATTGGTAACTGAGATATTAAAAATGGTAAACACAGAACATCGTCCAATGTTAATCTTATGAATAATAACTAAAAATCAATAACTCACTTATTTATTTTTACTAACTTAAAAAATCAGGAATATATTTTATGAACATTATATTAATACCAGGTGCTGCAAAAGCCTAAACATGAATTACTTAAATGGTTTATTTAAATATTCTTCCAAAATTTTGTATGCAAGCCCATCTTGCTAAGTTTTATCACTAAATCCATAAAAAAACAAAATTTAATGTTTTTTCAGGGCAGTAAACCTACGATATCATTGCCCATGTAATTCATATGGAGAATAGATAAATTGGTGTAACTAGTTTAATTATTGGCATTATTTCATTTGATATGTGATTTCAGTTAGTTAACATCCTTATTATAAGCGTATTACCCCTTACTACCCTTATTGTAGCAATCATGGCCACATGGAGTATATTACAGTTATGTTACTTGTGTAAATGAAGGAATGCAAATTCGCTCCACTCACACCAGCGTGCTGTGTGCAGTCTTGTTTAGTTTTAGAATCGATAACCTTTTCTCACCAGAATGTTTATCTCTGTATACCTGTCAGTGTTTTCAATGTTACCAACTGTTACAGCAAAGCAACCGCATGCCAGAGTGGTGTGGTGGTAGCCCTGTGTGAACTTTTTTCGTCTGCTACGCTAGACTTGCAAGCAGCCACTCATCTGGTGTTGCTGATAGAAGCCTTGGCGAGTTACTCAATAAAAGCCAATCAACTGAAACAGCTCTTTCTCTTGCTCAGGATAGATAAGGATAGAAAGGTATTGTAAGACTATAATTTTTTTTGTTATGGAAAAAGGGATCCTATTGGATGACCAGGTTGGCATCAGAGCTGTACATTTTTCAATAACTAGCTTTAAGATGGTATGGAACTGCCGAGATAGCACGAATGAGGTATGTTTTACTTGGGTCCCTGGAGACCAAGGGTTTGAAGGACATGAAGAAGTGGACAAACTTGCACAAAACCCCTTTTGTGGACTCAGAGTCAACCTTGTTGAGGTTGTTTTCATGAAAAAGGAATTCAGCGAGTAGGAAAACCTTTAACCTTTACCGCTCCACAGGCGAACTGAGGCCGACATCGCCAATATGCCATTCAGCTCAGTCCGGCATTTGCACCTGCGCATATAATTACATATCTTATACATTAAATCTTGTTTATCCGGTCTTGGATAAACTGGTCTTGGATAAACTGGATAAGATTTTCGGATAATTTAATAATAATTTTTGGGAGAAAGTGCTAAATAAACACCTTCAGTTGTTTCAATACCGTACCCGTAATACAGGAGCATATTGCAGTTGTGTTTCTTTAATAGCGTTTATACAGCATTTACATAAATAAATTGGTTTTGTAAATTTAATACATTCTATAATTACAAATTCTTGTCGAGTTTAATAAAATTATTTGTTTGGCCTATTATTTAATAACACATTATCAGTAATATCTTCCAAATATAAAAATATTTTCCTTTATTAACTTAAAATTTAGTTACTTTTCATATGACATCATATCAACTCATTAACCTCTTTTATATCACATGTATATGTGTTTAAGTGTATACTGTATAAATTTGAGATTAAAACTCTATTCTAGTCAAGAGATAAACATAAAAGAATATAGATTAAAGAGATTAAAATAAATAAGAAATGAAACTTAAACATGTTTACGAAAAAAATATGGAAGAGCTGAAATCAATGAAAACATGATCATCCATTGACTTTTAATTTGAATGGTTTGCGTTTGTTTCCTAGAATCCATATAGGAATCTTCTGCTCCAAGCGATTTCCAACATCACTAGAAAAGCTGGGCTGCAGCTTCATTGTGATTCCTATTTTGACATCGAGGATCCAGCTGGTGAGTGTTGTTTACTACTGATAAGTAAAGTCCGGTTTAACTGGCGGTTTATATTAATGTGGCGGGGTTCCGATCCGGATAGCCAAAAATATAGATGATCTAAAACTATACTGAAAATATACCATTATAGACATCCACGTCACATAGAGAACTATTGTGGATAGAGCCTGCAATGTTCGTGCTGCGGACCATGTATAACCTTAGTACAACAACATAGCCGGAAGAAATCGTAAGCGTTTAACGTTTTAATAATTTTTTTTTATTTTATTAAAAGTTAAAAAGTTATTATTACTTTGAAGTAGGGAATAAAACGCTCTTCTGACGTTAAAACAACCTTCTTCCATTTACAATCACTCACGACCAAAGATTCAATATGCACTTGTGACTGTAAATATAATTCCGAAATGAACAACAAAACAACCACTGTACATGTAACCTCAACACGCACATTATGACAGTTCAGTATTGAAATGTCCAATAGTGTCCGCTTGCGCATGCACTAATTGCTTGTACATCTAGCCTCAAAATCAAACAGCTACTCGTTGACAGTTCAGTATTTTAAGTCAAACGGCGACTGCTCTCGCATGGGCTAAGTGCTTGTAACGCTCCGCTTGGAAACACCCCTAATATACAGAGTGTGCGATCATCATATTATGCATTCATTGTTAGTAACACTTTCCAGATCCAGCAAGTTTCTGTAGTTACATCTGAAATTTTGAAAAGCTTAAGATAAAATTCACATCTTAACTGTTATTTATATAATATTTTTCAAAATCTGATCTCGATGAACAGAAATCCGGATGATTTGGATCCCCAGATTTTACTGTATCTATAACATACATTTTTTGTGTTGTGCAGATGGCATCACTGTGGCGGATATGCGCAAGTGGAACGGAGCCGTGTACGGGTTCAGCTTCCACTGCTGGCTGCGTCTGGAGCCTTCAGGGGACATGTCTCCCAACACAGCGGCTCCACGACGACAGATATTCAAGTGAGCATTATATGAACATTTTTTAAAAATTTATTTAATTTTAATTAATTAAAATTAAATATTTTTTTATAATTTATCATAATTTTTTTAACTTTTTTTAAATTAGTTTTTTTTTATAAAGTCAATGAAATTTTTCATTGATCAAAAGGGACAAAATCATAATTCATGAAACAAAATAGTGATAATGTAAGTGTTAAATACCCCATCACAGCAGACCTGCGTATTCAGCGAATATCCAAATCAATAACAATAACAATATATATCAGGTTTGATCAATACCCGTAATAACTAAGAGAGGGATTCTATTCTACATAAGTTTAACATGGGAAATAGTATGCAGGTTTGCTTCTGTGAGGAATGCTGAAAGTAGGCATTTTTACAATAAAATATTTTTATTTTGACCATGTATACCAAGTTTCATCAACATCAGTCCATAAATAAAGTTCAGACCGTTTTTACAATAGTTATCGTGTTCACAGACACACACATATCCATAAATATAAATTGTAATGACTATTTTTTTGGGCCTCTGGGCACCTAAAGACGAAAAAATAACTTGGTCCCAGGCTTAAGTCTTGCCATGAGACAAATGGTAATAGCTTCTTCCCTATGAGAAATTCGCTAAAACAATATTAGACTTGGTATGATCCGCAGTAAACAGTTGTAACTTATGCTTTTGAATTTTGTTTAAATCCCAACTCTCTACCACCAATGGTCCTAGAGGCCTGTGCGGTGAATTAAAGAAAGCGAGGTACCATTATAAGTCACATAGGCTTACTAGAAGTGAGCGCTCATGATCTGACAGGAGCCACCGGTTTTGATCCAGCAACATTTTAAGTTTGATTGGTTCAAAGCATTATCCTTGAGCTATCATGCCCATGGTTTTCGTCCAATGGTCAGAATACGCCTCTTTCTACAGCACCATCATTATACACTAAATTACTAAAATAAAAATAAACAATTTTAAGCTTAATAAATACTGCTAGTATTAAATATTATCTAGAAAAATTGGCTCATTAAGATATATTTGACGAGGTCGGTAAGAGACTTACTCTAACCTGGAAGGTATGTGAACAATATCATGGTATTTTATGGTGAATGATAATTAATTCTTCTATATATGGTAATCCTAATAATATTTGAGGATTGTGAGTTGATACGAAGGTAGTTTTTATAACGATGGTTGGTTAAAATGAACTAGGTTAGTTAATATAAAAGCTGTCGGTTAATTCAATGACATTTAGTTAATATGAAGGTGGTCGGTTGATACAAAGGCACTTGGATGATAAAAGCTAGTTAAGATGTCTCCCAAAAAATTTTAAGATCTACAGTACTTTATGTCTAAAAATTACGACGATACTTGTCATGTCCCAGCTTCGTCACCAGCCAAGGTACAGGGATGGAGATGTTTGTAAGCTCTCAAGGTTCTCTGGTCGTGGGGGTGACGACCAAGAAGGAGTACCTGGCTGCTACGGTGCCGGACTTGAGTTTGCAGGACACCCTATGGCACTGTCTGGACATATGCTACATGGCTGCAAGGTGAGTCACAATAGGAGACATTAGGGATTAGTAGACCTTGTCCTAGCATGTCTACGTGTTTTGTATTGGGAGACTCTTAGAAAAAGGGATTCAAAAGAAAGGGAGGATTAAGAAATTCAGTAAACTCTCTACTATCTAGAAGCAGATTAACTGCATTGCGGCTTATCCCTGATCAGGAAAAAACTGCGGCGAGCTAAGTTCAGTGTGTCCATCATCACGCTTGCAAATTGTAGCTGCCGCCTCTGACACGCTTCGCCTTGGGAAAGATATCGTATGGAGCTGCCTGCCATTATGCACAGGACTGTAGGACATCTTCGAAAAGAACATGACACTTGGGGTAATGAGAAAAATTCGGTAACGATTATTGAAAAGGAAGAACATTCCAAGAAACATAAAATTAATTAAATTAAAATTAGGAAGAAAATTCCAAGAAACATAAAATTAATAATGTAATTTTTTTTGTAAAGCCATTAAAAAAACCTGACTTGTCTCACATATTACTATTATCACTGTTTTTAGGTTAGGTCTGCTTTATCCACAATTTCAATTCTATATGATTGTGTAGAATTGAAATCTAGAATTGTAATCTGGTTAAATCCAAAAAAGTAGCACAATTTTAAACCTATTTGGCTTATGGTTGGATGACCATGTAGGAGAAATACTTTCAAATGTATCATAAAAGTTTAGAGTCATATCAAAACCAAAAATTTAGTTTTTCATTGATCTCTAGTGGCAGTTGTACCTACAACTGCCACTCCTCTCACCAACCCACTCACCTGAGTGGGTAAAGTACTGGCCTACCAACCAAGTTAAATTTCTTAATTTGTTAAGTTCTTAAATTTGTGTCTTGTACTGCTACTACCCTTTTGGAATTCTAAGCTTTTATTCCCAGCCTGGGAATTTGTGAGATGCGAAAGTGGAAGAGGCATTAATGTGACCTGAATACTGTGGATGCTGACTAAAAAGCTACACAAACTGTTGTTTATTTTATTGACCTCCAGAATATGTTAAGTTATAATTCCTACTCCATATAAACCAAGTTATCGAGTCAGATAACTGAAAGTGTGGGGACGATTTTTTGTTTGGAGTGTACTGGGTGTCGAAGATCCACATTACAGTGGATAGCCAAATAGAACACAACTGAAACTAACCATACTAAATTTTGGCTTCTTTGAGTGCTTTGAATTTTTCATGTTATTCATGTAGTTATACAATTACTTAACACCACAAAAAAAATAATATGTAACCATTTAAAGTGGGCCATCCCGCCACTGTACCGCACATTTACAACCAAATTGGGAGTGCTATAGTTGGAATTTGAACCCGAGCACTTCTGAATGACTTGCATCGTTTCACTCACAGTGAACGTCATAACCATCTGGACCACCAGTGCACCATCAAAGTGCAAAATTGTCTATAAAGCATACTCTAGTGACAAAACAGCGAACTTCATGAGTTGGTCCCAGTCTCAGCTCATAGGTGGCTATTTGGCAGAACTCCACCCCAAGAGAACTTCATTGTGAATCGCCAACTAGGCCTACTTGCCACTTGACTTTTCGGGAAAGAAACTATCGATGATATATTGTTCCGGAGCACTCAACGGGTTAAGTAATCTTAATATGGTGGTGTATAGCAGGAAAGTAAGTATAGATCTTCAGCATCCTCAAGACTGCTACTTGGAGAAACATAGCTTATGAAGTTGATTCAAACCCTTTATTATCTAATTATATTTCTCTGTTGGAGTAGACTCTATTAGTCTTAAATACTTTTTAAATATCTTCTACTAAATATTTGTTTTGGTCTCTTTCAATTTCCAGAAGGCCCTTTGGTCACAACCAGTTGTCAGTGTTTATTGATGGCCATCAGAAACTTGCGGCGGCCATGAAGTTTCCGGCCATGACTGAGGTAATTTTAATTATCTTTTATCCTTTTTAACAATGATATTTGAAACTGATTGATTGACTTTGATTACTGACTATGTTTGTTTTGTCTCTTGTGCTAGCTTAAAATGTTTGAAAAGTGGAAGAAAGTTTTGTTGACCACTGCGCAAAGACTGGAAATGATTTCTAAAATAAAACACTAAAGAAGACAAAAGTAAAATTTGTAGGTTAATTATCAAGTAAAATAAAAACATTTAGCTTTGTTCAACATCGCTGTTTAATTTACATTTTACGGTGAATAAATTGTTTTTTTTACTGTTTAAATTACTATTTTGATTGATGTTACCCATTTTCAGTACTTTTACATATTAGCTGTGACCTTCACTATCTGTGCCTGCCGCGCCACTCAATTCCGCTGATAATGAGAAGTTCACTGTACCTATCTCTTGCATAGTATGCTTGATGTTAAGATGAGTTAAATTCAATCATCTGACCGCCGGACGTGTTCTTTTAGCCGTTCTCGCTGTGCACCGTGGGAGCAGCAGCTGCCAGGAACTACCAACCCAGCCAGACCAGGGCGGACAAGTCGCCTAGCAGCATCATGGAGAGGGGACTGTTGCCTTCACTCATGTCTCAGGTCAGGGAATTGGCATTGACACTTTACTAAAAGCTCTCTGCTCACAAATTACTACAGTATAACTTGGTTATAACGTTATTCAAGGGAGCAAACAATTAATGACTATATCAGAGTGACTTTATGAAAGGTGACGTTGAGGTTTTAAAAATTTTTGGACAATAAATCCAAGTTGTCGATGCTTACTCTTTAGCTCTTAAACCCCATTTGATGGTTGATGTGCTGCCAATGTGGCCACCGGTTGCCGAGCTCCTAACACATTTGTCAGTACTGCATTTCGCTGCTACCTTATGGGAATTTTTAGAATTATTTGAGGCTTCTCAATATTGGAGAACACTGTCTACCTCTCTAGCATAACTGTTCATGCCATTCTGCTGTCTTTGAAAGGAGGAAAACTAAAAAAATCTTTGCTGGAAGAGCAGACGATAACCGCTTTGATTGTTGTTTGTTTACTGTTGTCTAATTTAATGTGGGAAGGCAATGTTTTTGTGTTAGTTTGACTGTATTTTGAACTGAAATATGATTAGTTATTATCCCTAAAAGTGTTTTATGTTTTGTTAGTGAAGTAAAGTGACGTAATAGTATTTTAATTGGAAAATTTGTTTCAAGAAAAAAATTGTTCATTTTATGGTAAACTGACTTAGTAAGTACTGCCTATCTTAATTTTTTTTAATGTTTTCAATAAAATATTAGTTTGAAATACATTTAGACGATAAAATTGCATTGTGGTTGGATGAACAATTATCAGTTACAGCTCAGATTTGCTGGTAGTAGGCCTAAGTGGTCCAAATCCCAAAATAATGCCATCCAGGCATGTTGGAAGGGCTCTTAAAATTCCAGGCCCGAAGGGTTAATTTCAGTGGGACCTAGAGACGAATGATGTTATAACCATGTTTACGTTATGGCCGAGGCCGTAATAACCAGCACTTTACTTATCTATATTGTCTGAATGTTAACTTGTATTTTATTCATCAACCAACAATAAATTTATTCCAGGTTCCCAACTACTTCTCCCTCCCGCTGAGGTCTTCCACCCCTCTAGACCCTAACGTCAAGAACTTCCCCCCAGGCATGCAGGACACCATCTTCGGCATCCCCTCCTGCCTTGGGGGTCAACTAGGCCTCATCTGTCTATTCCATGAGGCACTTCAACCACACCAAGTGAAGACTTTGTTCGACTCAGGTGAACAAATATTATTCTTAAAAGAATATAGTTTCAATTCTCTATCAATTTCTCTATTTCTATCTATTTCTATCAATACCACTTGTAAATTTCCTGTTAATATGAAAGTAGCTAGAAAAATATCTTATATAATAAAAGGAATTACGTACTGTCACCCTTAAGGCTGGGACACTCTTAAAGGCACCGTGCCCGCACCGACAGGCGGCTGAGTATCGAACTTGCTGTGGCGAGAATAAAATCAAGGCATTCAAACTTGTTGGGCATTCACATCACTGCAGCCCACCAGCACTGTTGTGGTGTTTGTTGCCCGTGCCGAGGCTGTACCCTGACAGACTAGTGTTATTTACTTTTTGATGGTGACAGTGTGGCCTCAAGCAACATGGAAATCGAAAAACTTATTGAAGAAGTACTGAGATTTCCGGTTTTGTACAATCAATGTAATAAGAAATATTGTAATGCCGAATACAAGGAAAAGGTGTGGAAAGTAATTTAGTAATAATCATCGAATGATTTTGTGATCATAGCAAAGGCAGTCGATTTTCTGCCAAGCTTGTAGCTGAATGAAATTATTTTATAAGTATCCCCAGTTGCAAGAAACCTGAAGACAAAAGCATTTTGATAGTTTGAAATATACAATTATAGTGATATAATAAACTATGTGATATAGTGCCAGGGCTGTGGTAAATAATATAATTGTATACGGTATTTAATTATGAAGCAGAATGTCCCTTATACAAATTTTTTTTTAATAAACTGCATGTTTTTTTTACATTAGTCCATTTTCTTAGAAATGATAATATAGATAAATTATTTTTCTATGAGTGGCGTTCTCTATACATCACTTGTTCGTCTGTGGAATGGAAATAGTAAATTATTATTGTTCGAGCTATTAAAGAGTATCTCTAAGTACCGTATTATAGTCTTGTATAAGCCTAAAATATTTAATTTCCTCCAGTTTAACTAATCAGAATTCATTTCTGATTCAGTTACTATAGAAAAAAAGTTTGTATTTACCCCCCTGTGGGAAATAGGTTGAATCTTGGATATTTCCAAAGAGAATATTGTCAGTTCATCTGAACTGCTTTTCGTATGACCGAACTATGACGTCACTAACTATATGACGTCACTAACCAAATGAAGTCACTGTTTCAAATTTAGGTGGCGCAAATTTCCAACACCCCTCCCCCCTAGAGCTAAGACATATCCATGTTAGAATGTCAATTTTCCCACCAAATTGACTCAATGGACATTTTTGCGAACCTATCATTTTCTACTATTTCCTTTCTACTGTTCCTTTCCTTTTTGTGTAGTGTTTTTAACCATGTTGGACAAAACCGGCATCTCATCTTTTTATTTGTTCATGTACAGTATACACCATTTTACAGTAAAAGACATACTATATGGCTATAAACTATGAAGTAAGTAATGTAACAATCATAAACTATAGGATAGAAACAATAAGCAAACTAACAATCAAAGTGCAATCAAGTAAGTAACAAATCAGGCATGCACACAAAATAGCTAATATCATGTTGCAAATAAATAATAAGTATCTTAATATAAGATAAATTATAATAAATCCAAGTAAATAAACAGACATGCTCAAAAAGTAACAATACATGCTATGATGTGGGTAACATAAAGCCATAATATAGACTAACAATTGAAGTGCTCAGTAATAGCAAATCAGGCGGGAATGTAAAGTAGCTGATAGCAAGTTGCAAATAAATAAGAAAAAAAAGGTAAACTACAATGAATCAAGTAAAAAGTAAGCAGGCATGTTCAAATGAATGATAATAATACAAACTTATATACTGATCATAACATAGGTGACTGTTAGACAGATATAAACATATGCATGTTCCGTAATCACACAACCAACTGATCCTAACTGTCACTGCGCAGGCCCCAACTGTCGTCTGCTGTTCTCACCAGAGGACAACGCTGAGATGCTGGTGCTCAACAGCAAGCTGGTCTGGTGCTTCGCCCCCGCTGCGTGTTGGGACGGTAACTGCATCGACCTGGCTGCCACTAATAAGTTCACCGCCAAGACCATCTCCCGACAGTGCCACACGCACACTATCAAGGTGACATTCTTGGGTCAGGTATATTCCTATCTTTATTATTCAAATATAAGACATTGACTAACTATTGCTATTACCTTTTGAAATGGAAACATATCCAGGTACGTATTTTTAGCAAAGTATGAATGGGAAATGAGTGTAAGATTATTGTGAAGCAATGTTGTGGTCCTCAAGTGGTCCTAAAGCTAACATGTTCCTTGGATAGGAATCTTAATTGATAGCCCAACAGCCTCTGAATTACATACTGCGGATGTTCTTTGCGGATGAATGTAGTATTCACTGGCTAAATGGTTATAGTGCCTGCCTTCAAGACTGAAGGTCGCCAGATCAAATCCGGCAAGGGTCGAATCTGGACCCAGTTGCCATTTCGTTATAGGGCTATTAATTAATGATGATTCCTAACAACAGGTCGACGTTACGTAGTAACAAGACCGGGGTTTGGGCCGTTCCCCATCAAAACATTAAAAAATGCAGAGAGGCATAGAAAGACACAAAACAAAACGGTGCTGACGTTAATTCACACGAGCGAACATCACATCCACCTATTACCGCTCATAACTATGCACAATTTGTGACCTCTAAGTAGCTGGATTACAGTCCAGTCTGGTGAGTATTTTAAGATGAGTATGGCCCCAATGGGATTTTAGCTGCCCTTTGGCAGTTTAGATACCAACATTGGGATACCAAGGAATTTCATCACAATTATTTTGATAATTTGAAAATCCAGATGGAGTCCGGTCCCAATTAATCCTGATTATAGGCATTCTAATGTATAGTTATAAAATGTTTATCTGTCATCAACTGCAATCAAGGACATATTTGTTTGTCCCGGATACATAAGTAGTCATTAGGTCATGTCTCAAGCACTACTGTGGCTTGAAAACTCTTGACTCTAGATCTAGTCAGAAGGATACATGAACCTGTACCTTTTTTGTAATGAAATGAAGAAATAAAATAATTAAATAGTTGCATCAACCCCTTTGTTTTTATGACACCAGGACGTAGTAAATGGTATTGGAGGAGTCCAAGCATTGTTCCCTCTCCTGGAGTGCCTAGAGGCCAGAGATGGACCAGACTTGAGTCTGCTGTCACCTCCCACCTCATCCCCTGTCCATGACGTATCTGCCGAGTGGGTGGTGCTGCCTTCTAGCTCTCTTTCTGGTAACTATCATGTGCTGCCATCTTGTCATCTCTCTGGTAACTATCATGTGCTGCCATCTAATTATCTCTCTGGTAACAATCATGTGCTGCCATTTAGATTACTCTCAGATAACCATCATATGCTACTATATGTCTTCCTGTAGTGGTAACAAACACCAATAGAGTTATATGTCCAAGGAAGCAGGGTTTACTAATTTGCCTTTTTTACTAATTCTGTTATAGCTAATGCAAAAATTAGATAGATTTATTTTCATTTTTGAAACATATGAAATTTACCAGCATGGTAGGTAAAATTCTGGCACAGGAAGTCACAGGTTGCTGGATCAAAACCAGATACCGGCTACTCCTGTCAGATCATGAGTGGTCAACTTTGGTTAGCCTATGTGACTAATGCTGCTACAATTCTTTAATTCACCACACAGGCTCTTGGCCTAGGGTGATGGGCAGTTAAAGTTGTTTTAGAACAAAAAATATGATATAAGAAAAACTTGTACAACAAAATTTTTAAATACTCCCATTCATATTCTCTGTCCTTTAATTTCAGAGAAGAAACTGGAGCAGAACCCAATAGCCAGTATGCTGTTGCTGCTAAGGAACATGTTATACTCAAGTTTTGTCAACCAGGAGCAGCTCCTGAAGAACAACGGAGTCCATATACTTGGTGCCTTGCTCTCGTCGGTATGTTCTCATCTCTTATAATATCTGTAGCTGTATATATGGATATAACAAATCACAAATAATTGTAGAATAGGTATCTATTTTCACATTTTTTATCCAAAGTTAATAGATTCTGTTTCACCGATGTCTTCTCTTCCTTTGTTTTGAAATTTGCATTTACTAATTTGGACAAGTATATGTAGATTACACTCGTAGATGTTGACTATGTCTTGTCCAGTAACCTGCATCATCTTAAAGTGGCTTTTCCGGGAGCCTAGTGATCGTCCAACATGGTAAATGTGCGAAATTTTTTCTAGCTAATCAAAACATTGGATTTGCTAAGTAATATTTTATTTTTTATTTATTTTAAAATCAATTGGACTTTTCCTATCGCTCTTGTGCTTTAAACTACACGTTTCTGGAGGTAGAGAAACTCCTCACGTTTTCAAGTGATTACCTAATAATTTACATTTAAAATTGAATTTTCAAGTTACAGATATTATTAATACAGTAGAACTCCAATTATCCGAATTAATGGGGACCGGGACCCATTCGGATAACCAAATATTCGGATAATCAGAGTTTTTTAAAAATTGCCATTAGAGAGAAAAAAAAGCTACGTTTTGATATTGCGCTATTTTTTTATTGAATTAAATGTAAGAAACATGATATTTCACATATAAATAAAATGTACTTACATTTTACACGCAAACACTGGCTTCGCGGGGGGAAGAGTAATAGCGCACTTAGACTTTTTTTGGACAAATTTTTTTCTGAAAGTGATTCGGATAATCGGTGATTTGGATAGTCGGAGTTCGGATAATTGGAGTTCTACTGTATCATGAAGTCAATAACACTATACTTACATATCATGCACAACATAAAACACTATATTTCTAAAGCAACAAAATAACACAGCCCTCCGCCTCCGAGCTAGCGGAGCAACACAAGATAGCGTGTTCGCGAAACAAAAGATTGAGCACGACTGGATCATAAAAATATGTTTTCTTTATTTATTTTATGATTATAAAGATATAAAAGATAGTAGTCACATGTTTTCCAATCATTTTTTAATACAAATCGATGATTTATACAGTCCAGTTTCTCAGACCAGGTGGCTCTACTAACGTTATTGGGGAGAAGGCTCAGGAAAGGTGTTAAAAACAATTTTTTACCAATAACCAACCTAACCATACTCCA
Organism: Nephotettix cincticeps; assembly: GCA_023375725.1. Classification (NCBI taxonomy): domain Eukaryota; kingdom Metazoa; phylum Arthropoda; class Insecta; order Hemiptera; family Cicadellidae; genus Nephotettix; species Nephotettix cincticeps. Next base: position 18,165,209 of record CM041788.1, on the reverse strand, counting down.
CCGAGCGCTGTATATCGGTGTTATGTATTTGGAGATATTTCTGGCGTCAGCTGGAGGCTGACATTTCTGTCGGATGTTTCGTGGGTCTCCTCAGACTCACCAGAGAGGCCTTGACATTTTAATTCCTTCCTTTTCAACCCAGACATCTTCCTCGTGTGGCTGCTCCAACAACCAAGGTGTGTTGCAGGTACCGCCCGAACTGATGGAGCCAAGTGTGCTGAAGGCTGTGCAGTTGCTGACGGATATGGTCAAAGCCTCGGGCAACAGTCTGCTACTGCGCTCCGTCCACCAACACGTACTCTTCAACTTCAGCATCTGGGCGCGCTGCTCCTTCCACGTCCGCATCAGTAAGGAAAAACTGGTTGCAGTAGTTGAGGGGGCAAATTTTAAGATCATAAAGTTCAAAATTGATATTGACACATTCTTTTCAAATTAAGATACTGACTGTGTAGGGGGTCTCCAAACCTAGATTCGCACAATTCTTGTTTAAACTGTGCTTAAGATACATCAAACTATAATATTTATATTATTTATTAATATGGTTGAGTGTTGATAATTGGTTTGTGTTTTGACTCTTTTTGAAGGTTATTGAAAATTTGTTCTGTACTTGTAAAATGCCCTAAATATTTACTTCAAATAGTCTTGAAAATGAAAAGGTCATTTTGAAACACAAACAATATCAGAAATATTGCCCTGAAGAATTAAATCCCAACTTAAAGAAACTTCAGAAACTCAAAAATTTAATTATTAAAAAAAATACTAAAAATTTTAGTGTAGGTCTGAAAACAAACTTACACATTTGTATGTAATAATAATTTATATTTACATTGTACACATTTTTCAAGCAGCAGTGACTTGAAAAGTAAAACCTCCCTAGTTATTTAATCAACTCAATTGTAACCTATGTAAGGAAACAAAGCATTAAAATAATTCCTGATAGCTGAGGAGGAGAAAAAGAACTATCAGCATGCAGTAATTTTACATGAGTATAAACTAGTGGATAAACAAGTTTACTAAAAAGTTATTAACAAAACTGTTCTCCGAAAGATAAATTATTAAAAGTTATATTTATTTAACTCTAACTGCTCCCTAGACATTAGACGGATTTTGAATAACAAATTAAGATAAAATAACTTTTTTAACTTTAAATAATTCAATATAATAAATTTAAATTTAAAAACTTAAGAGATTTTTTATGTTGATACAACGATTAGTTTTCTGCATGCGGGATTGTTATACAATTCCCTGCAACAATATATACACAGTGGTCTATGACTCCCACAACTGTCGTTCAGTTTTCGAACTGAGGGTTGATACCCTTCTGCAGTTCGAACTTGTGTCCGCTCTCATATTTCGCTGCAAACTCAGGCAGCTTCATTACTCTGTCGGGTTGAACGTAGTCGGTGTATAGTTTCCCGTCTAGATGGTCGATCTCGTGCTGGATGACTCGCGCAACATAACCCTCTGCCTGTCCCTCATAGATACGTCCCTGCGAGTCGTACGCTCGGTAGTTGATGCGGTTCAGTCTGAACACAGGTCCGATCACGAAGTCATCCTCACATTTCAATGAGTAGCAGCTTTCAAAGTCCTCGTCGAGTAGAGCATCGCGAGGTATTGTATAAGAGGGATTAATCCATAACGTTTTCGGCCAAATCACATTCGGGTCTTTCTTTTCTAATTCCTTACGCAAATCAATATCAGCCCTCGGGTCTATGTTCTCTATCTCTTCAACTGTTGGGTCACCGGCGGAATCTTTGGACCTGTTTCTGGTTCTGGACTTGTTTTTCTTATCTCAAATACAAAAGCGCGTTTATAGATTCCCAGTTGAGGAAGAGATAGTCCGACAGCATTTTTCAGATTTTCAAAACGTAACCCTAAAAACGCTAGATGTTTGTAATCCTCATCTTTCAACGGGAATTGGAACTTCTCAGCTACTCTTCGGAGTGGTGAATCGTTGTTCTCACCCAGATCCCGTATGTCTTCTGCAATGAACTTCGGCAGACGTATATCACCCTCTTTTGCATCATCCTCTTGCATTGCAGGTTCTTCAGTCTTCATAATTTGACTGTTTCGTTTAAACTACACTGACGTATCTAAATTTTGGAAACTATAACATTACCAATCATATTGAAGTAATAATAGAAAAACAAAAATAGTAGAAAATGTTCCACTAAGACTAAAAGAGACTCAAACGTTTTGTTAATTCCCACTAATTGTTATATCATCAATCAAGTTATCATTATCATTGACAGGAAGTATGTGAAATTATGCTTTAAGAGATGATACAGTTTGATAAAATGTAATTTTTTATTTAAATAAGTGATTTATAGTCTTGAATGTGATAAGAAGTTTTTTATCTCATACCTCAGCAGTTTTTGAGATTATGTTTCACACTATACTTGGCTAAAATACTGAGATACAATTTTTTTGATGTTGATTTGGTTGTGAATTAAATAGCTTTAACAATAAATTCATTTTTATTGAATGTCGCCTACTGAATGAATGATGATTAACTATTTAATATTAAAACTGTAAAGAGTACTTTATTTTTCCTTACTTAATTTCATTATGTAAAAGAATTTTTAGTAAATTTAATCTGTAAAATAGTAAATCTTCATATTGCATTCAAAATATTTTAATTAATATAATTTTTGTCTAAAGTAATATCATTTTAAATGAGAAAAGTCCAACTGGAACTTATAACTTGTACCAAGTACGAGGCACATAACAATATTTACATAACATAACATATTTAAACAGATTTACATAACAATATTTAAATATTTTTAATGTGGAACTTTTCTTTTAGGTTGTGAGCTTTTTTACAAAAAAAAGTTATTAATAAAACTGTTTAATATTTGAATGGGTCCCCCGAAAAATGTTCCAAGCGACAAAAACGTAGTTTTGAGTTATCAAGTGTAGAAAGTTGAATTGACCGTGGAGTCTTGCAGAGCGCGCCAATTCTGACAGAGAAAATCAGGGCTGCAAACTCAAATATCTTCAAAACCAAATTAGTTTGTGGCGTCCAGAACCTTATCCATGAAATATCTCCTTTTTTTAAATTTTTTCTCTTGGAACGTTTTCTGGGGGACCCATTTGTCATTTGTCTAAATTTATAATCAAAAATATATTATTTTGGATTCAGCTAGTAATTTGTATCTAATGATACATTTTATAATAAAATAATTTCTGTTATTCAAATAAATTTGTCTAAAAGTAATTTGTATTTTTTGATACATTTTATAATGAAATTAATGTGTGATTTAAAAATAAGTTAACGTGGTATCTGATAGTCCCAATATTTTAATAATCCGGCATCCATCTTGCTTTTAAATTTGTTTCCACCCTACAAAGAACAGTGATCCACTTTTTTTACACAAATTTCACAATGTTTGGGCACGATATGAAGAGATAAAATTATATGATCTTGTATAAATTTTTCAGTTGAAATATACAGTCAAGATACAATCAGTAAGATATGACCTCAATTTCAATAGCAACTCATTTATGTTAATAAGGTGTCAATTTTTGGGAGTTTCTAGTTTGTGTTACTCTACTGTTCTATGAAAGGGATTTTGAACTAAGAATTTGGTAAGGTAGCAGATTGTTTACCTCTAGCGATTTTTTTTTTCTCTTTTAGGTCACATTCAATTGATGTCAACGATCATCAAGGACGAAAGGAAAGTTTTCCGTAAACGATATGGAGTCCAGTTTTTTCTCGATGCGATACGAACACACCATGCAAGTTCCACAGAAGTCAGTGAAGAGGAGAATAAAACAATTCGGGTTTCTCTTTTAGGACTGATTAAGTTTTATCTACAAAAGGAGTGCAACATCAAAGAATTAGCTGCACTTCTGGGGTTCCTATCAACGGTCAAGGAAGAGATTCTGGTAAGAAAAATATTCTGTTTGAACCTTATTGTTTGAAACATCATTTATTGATTATGGTAAACGTATAAGATATATACGTATAAAATACGTTTATAAAATATATAAAATATGGAGGAAATCTTAGTGAGAACAGAAACTGAAAAACTTCTTCATTTGAAGAAACAAGACATTTTAGCCTGAGGTTTTGGCTCTAGTAATAATACTTGTATTCATATCAAATATCGGAGAATTCCTTTCTTTTTTTATGCTTTTTTTTATTTTATTTTGTGTATTTCTACGCCAGTGGCATTTTTAACGTTTTGATGGGGAACGGTCCAAACCCCGGTCTTGTTACTACCTAATGTCGACCTGTTGTTAGGAAGCATCATTAATTAGTAGCCCAATGACAAATGGCGACTGGGTCCAGATTCGACCCTTGCGGGATTCGATCCGGCGACCTTCAGTTTTGAAGGCGGGTATTATAACCACTACACCACCCAGCCAGTTAAGCCTAAGGGGAAGAGAGGAAGGGGGTTTGGTTATCACAAAAACTTTTAGAGATGGATTCAATGAGATTTGAAACCATGACATTTTGCACTGAGAACAAATTTTAACCAATATGCTAGTAAGACACTTAAACAGCATAGTACAATTTGTAAAAATAACAGTTTTTTCTGCAAAATTGGCCAATGCTAATATTATTTTATTATATCTAGATTAAAACTTATTACTTAAATTAGATAACCTTTAGATTTTTGAAATGGCGACCTATCCAGGTAAGTGTTTTAAGCCAAGTAGGAATGAGAAATGAGTGTAAGATGATTATAATACCACCTTGTAGTCTTGTTTCTGACTAAGGCTGACATGTTCCTTAGACAGGACTGTTAATGAATAGCCTAACAGTCAATGGTATCAAAACCTACAGTTTAACATGGAATCAAAAATATATTTGCCTCTAAACATTGGTCTAAATAGGAGGATGGTCTTTGGGGATTGACGTAGTATTCAATAGTGCTGACGTTAATCCTCACCAGAGAATAATAAATCCACCAACTATCGCTCATAACTATCCACAATTTGAGACCTCCAAAGCTGTTTATATGTTTCCCGCCTTGAAACATTGTGATAAAACATAGTATACAGCTTCATATAAACGTCTACTCCCATGTTTTTCTTATTTCTTATGTTTCATTACAAGTAAATCGATATAACTTTTGTATGTAACCTATGATTAAGCTTCGTTTGAATCACAACTAATTCCTAAATTAATGGAAATTAATTTAGCATACATGTCTGCTACTATGGGCATGTTTTTAGTCATTTGTCAGGTCACAATTTCAAAAATTTAGTTGTGGGAATAACCTGGTCTGGATTGAACAGGTGATCGAGGTACTTGAGATGATAATCACGATGCTGGAGAGTAAGACGTGTAAGGATCAGCTGATCCTGCTGCTGTTTGAGCCTCAGGCGGCCGACCTCATCTACTGTCTACTACTCAACAAGACCTTCTCCATGGATCTCAAACATCGAGCGCTCAAGGTACACAATAAAACACCAAATAGAAAATCGATAGTTACGTCCTTAACGGCAATCTCTGGAAAAGACCAATAAGCCAAAATACCGGCTCAGAGGTAACAGTATGGCTGAATTTTTTTGTCCCTCCTTCTCATCCCAGGACTTTTTGAACTAGGCCATTGGCTGGAACTGTTTTGCACATTACTTCAGGCTAGACCTAGTGGGTTGCGACATTATCACTTAGCAAGAAGCCATTGGTGATTTGTGTGATTTTAACCCGGGACCTTGGGCACTAAAGTTCTGTCCCGTGCTCTACCCCCCTAGATCAGTGTGCTCCCCAGCTCAAAGGTAACACTATGGCCCAGTAAGTCAAAGGTTGCTGGATCAAAACCGGTAGAGGTCACCTCTGGCTAGTCCATGTGTTTCACACTGCTAAGGTCACCGTCTTGAATTCGCCGCACTGGCCTAGGCCCATGGTAGCAATTGAGGTTTTTTTTTAAAAAAGAGAGTATTACAGTGGGTTTTTGTTCTGCTTATCCAAACACTAATTATCAAAATATAATTTAGAAGTGTTAATGGGTGGAAATGCAAAAAAATGTGTGAGCCAACATGACAATGCAGTATCGTCAATCGCAAAGAAAAGAGTTTTAGTAGACTAAATGAAGCAGTAATATCTTTGCCACTCTATTACTTTTGAATTAAAATGTGAATAGTACATAATATTTTATATCGTAATATTAACATTTTTGGTTTATGACTAAAATCTAAATAATCAATCATCTGAAATTTTAATTATTCATAATCGACAACGGTTCCAATCAATTCGGGAAATCAGAATTTTACTATATCCAATATGCATTGTTCTGTTGGCAAAAAATCCATAAGGTCTTTGACTTGATGTATAAAACAATTAGTGACTTGTAGATTGTATCTCTGCTGTAACAGGATCCAGATTTTTAAAGGGAAGAAATGTCTTAGAATAGGAGCGTAAAGAAAGATCTCAGAGTTGTTTTATTTCCCAGATAGACTGAGAAATGAAAATTGAACATGCAGTAACACAAAATAGGTTTAATAGAACTTTGAAGGACCAGAGAAATATGATTGTGATTACTTCTCTGTGGGAAATAGGTTAGATCTTGTCAAATGGAATGTTTTCAGCTCCTCTAAACAGTTGTGGTTAAACCCATATGAACTCACTGTTTCAAATTATGTTCTCGCAAATTGCCAACACCCCCCCTGAGAGCTAAGACATATCCATGTCAAACATTATATTTAAGGTGTCTAAAATTTTGACCCCATATGAAAAATAGTCTTATCAGCTACGTAATTAGTGGATAAACAGTTTGCAAAAGAATAAAAATGTACAATGACCAGAGAGATGCAGTCGGAAATAGACATAGCAGAAGCTAGAAGATGACTTAACAGTCGATTAGGGTAGCAGGGAGTGGGGTTTTTTGATAGGATGAAGTAAAAACTCACGTCTTCCAGCATTACTTAATATATTTACACTTATATTGTAATTATATACAAACGGTAAATATCTACAAAAGCTGCTAAATTGGCCATTGGTTTTTGAATGAAATTAATCATTTCTTTCTTTAAAGCTGTTGTCGCTTCTGCTCCGGACCGAGAAAGTGTACGAGCGCAACAAATCTCGGCTTCGTCTACAGGACAACACTCCTGTGGGACTCTATCCAGGACTCATCTCTATGTTGCCAGAACAGCAACTTTCCATGGAGTTTACAGCCATGCTGCTCGATCAGATTTTACTCACTGGTTTGTCAGTTTTTACAATTTTAACTTTAAAATAAAAATATACATCTACACCTTACATCAAATTGGTATCTAAATGTCACTTAGACGTAAGTTTGAAATATTAATATTAATGGTATGTTAGAAATCAGTGTGGAAAAGGACAAGCCCATGTATCTCCATGGAGAAACCAAAAGAGTGGATTCACTTTGAGTTCCAAGTTTGTTTTTTTTAAGAAAAAATTGTAAGGAAACCTGTTGGATTACCAAAATGCTTACCAACCAAACCAAACTTACATTCAATACTACGAATGATGACAACCATACTTTTAAAATAAGTCAGAAACCTATTCAGAAATGTGAATACCTTCTGAGTTATTTTTTCTCAAAGATTAATGATTTTAATTGGAAAATAATATTAGTTATGAAAAAGGGATAAAACCATTCAACAAATTATTACAAAGTCTTATGAGTTTATGTACAATGTTTCTCGTCGAGTGTGGCATTTTAAAATTTTGATAAATAGGTATTTTTCCTGAAATAGATTTAAATAAATCGGTGGGATGATTAATTTTTGGCTTTTGGTTCACTCATTGAACAGAGTGATAGGAGATCTCCCATTAATAGGAAGACCTCAGTTGCAGAGAGTTAACAACTGAATAAACTCTGCAGCAGGCAGGCTAGTTTAGAAAGCAACCCCTAAAATCTTTGGGTTTGAAAAAAACAATAACCTGTTTAGACAGGAAAATGTTTCACTTAAACCTAGACTAGTTAATTATGAAATATTCATATATAAACCACCAAATAACTCTGGTGGGTATTATAAGTAGAATATGAATGTTATGATTGTAATGTACTTAACATATTCGCTGCGGTGCCTGAAACCCTCGTTCCTCGCGCGGAGCGGCTTGTTTAAATCAAATTAGTTTAAAATCAACTAATTGGAAAATTCCCCATTGGAAAGTGACCCATACAGAAATAGCAAATAGATACTGTGATATAACAAAGCTGGTCGTAGTTCTCTCATATCCCAACAGGTGGCAGCACAACCTACATTGCCAGATCCACCATCTTGATTTTTTTAACCTAAATGTCACCACTCGAATCCAAGCGATCCGCTCTGCGCGCCAGGACCAGTACCACTCGGATCCGAGTGCTCTGCAGCGAACGTGTTAATGACATTTATTTTATGGTTACCAATAAAGATCAACTGGTTCTTATGCCAGAATCATTAATTAAAGGCACGATGGACAGTGTCAGCTGGCTCCTCTATCAAGCCATTTCAAAATTTATCTTAAGATTTTACTTAGAATTGATCAGGAATCCTTCAGGTTGTAAAATATGTATTATAGCCCCTGGGCCACTCAGTTAATACATATGTTTGCATACAGAGAGCAGCAGCAGCTATTCCGGAGCTCTGTCTCTGATACAAGCTCTCTCCCTGGCCGAACTGGAGATCAAGCTGGAAGCTGCTCGCAAGCTGTTAACTTCCACATTCATGAGGCCTTCGGCTCCAGCAGCTCTTGCCAAACAGGTATAAAAAAGATATGCTATAAGAAGACCCCTGACAAATTGCATAACTAAGAGTCACAGTTGCTTTCATTGCAACATATTTTTTGCTAGGACACATAGTTGTTTAACCCTTTGAAGAGTACAGACTATTACTCAGTTCAGGGTTATTTCATATCATGGCCCAAAGGAGTAATGACATACCAGTAGGTTTTATTACATAGGCTGACATGTTTCTTAGACGGGACTGTTAATTAATAGCCCAACAGCCGATGGCAACTAATGGACCTACAGTTTAACAGAATCCGAACCACGGCCTGTGAATTACGAAATGGTCTAATTATGAGGATTAAATGTACTTACATACTGGAGTAGCCATTTGTTCCCCAGTCAGTACTTGGTCTCCTAAAGACAACCACTCCAGTCGGTTAGGTCTATAGTATCCTCTCGTTTAGCCCCAGCTTCCTCATGTCTCTCCGGACCTTGGCCCCATCATCTTGCTTTTGGTCTTCCAGCTGGTCTACTATCTTCAGGAACATTTCTCAGTATGCAGTTTACTATTGAGATTTCTACTAAATTAAGAGGTATCTAGACCAACGTAACCTTTTAAATGTACAATAGCACAAATTATAAATTAATTGATATTTTGTTTAAATCCAACAGCAATGGCGATTTAACAAAACTAATGTGCGTGTAAGAGTGATTTGTAGATGTATTTATAGATAGGCCGATTCTTGCCGCATGTGCTAGAAGTCCAAACAATCTACTAGCCCTGCCACAGACACCAGTATGATGATCAGAGGGTAGAGTTTTATTGAGATGAATTCATAAATCTTTTACAACTTCCGAATGCTACAATACAGTTAGAACAATATAATAAGTCAAGTATGAATATGATTTTCGCCTCTGTAGAAAGACATTACAAATCATTTCGATGCATTGGGTTGCGCCATTGGAATATCCTTTCAACTGAGCGCCATCATCGATGTTGTTGAGCACAGTAAACAACTTTATGCATTCGGTAAATACCAGGAATTTGCTTTCAATCACCTCACCAATGTCGTTTATAAAGAGATTGAACATTTGAGGGCCCAATAGGAAGCCTTGTGGAACGCCCGACTTGATACTGATCTGAGCACCCTCCACCAAACCTGACCTGTGAAAACCTGCCTTCAAAACCTACTAGTCTGTCCTCAAAATTTATGATACTTATACAACAAACAGGTGTATTGTTGTATTATTAGCACAGGGTATTGTTGTATTATTGGCACAGGTCTATTGTTATTGTCTTGCCCTTTACCTATAACCTAACACCTCAAATATCTATTTACAACTATTGTGTAACCAGTAACGCTGTTACAAAATTAACATTGTTCTTATGGGACTAAAATCCAAAATGACGGAAGTACTTAAACCACGTGGGAAAGAAAATTCTTTAAAATAATGCAATTAAAATATCTGTATTATTACAGATCCGATTATTACTACAGAGGGATCTCAATTTTCCAGCATTTTCTTTAAATTCAGTTTTTGCTAAGAGTGTTTCAATTTGAAAAAATGAAAAAATATAAAAAAGTATACCTAAACTAATCCATAAGTTAAGGGACATTTTCATGGTTTTTATGTATTTTTCGACTCTTAGGATTTGGCGTACTGAAAATCCTGACCTGATAATCCTGCATCAACAAAAATCAAAATAGTGTGTTTCCATTCATCGACCGATGTTTTATTTAGTGCTGTATCAAACCACGGAATTTTTAGGACTATTAAGTGTCTGATTATTTTCAACCTAATATCATAAGGTTCTATGTTTTTATGTAGACTAATGTTGTTGTAGCTATTCTACAGCTCTTAAAAATTTAATACTTCAGCTAAAAATTTTCACATGATTTATACTTGTAGGTCGGTTGGCAAGACTGCATCACCAGACTTCTGATTAAGAAGCCGATCACGGATGTCAACAATGATGTGTTTCCTGACCTGATGTCGTTTGAAGAGGATGATGAGTTGCTCGACCTGGACCCAGGCAGGGCGTCGCCCTCCTCCGCCTCCCGTATCTCTGATGCCGCCTACGCCATTGAGAGTGAGATCAAAGGTGGGAAAAAATGTATTTTATCGTAGTATCAGAAAGTACTCTTTAATAAAAAATAAAGAAGTAAAGAAAGTAGTGTTTCATGATCAACAGAAAGATTTTAAACCTTAATAACACTAAAACATTTTTATTATTTATAAACATTACCGGCACTGTAATTAATTAATAATTAATAAATATTTTAATTAATTATTTATACTGGCACATTAGCTCAGGGGTAACACTCTGCCGCAGTAAGTCAAAGATTGCTGGATCGAAACCAGGGGCCGGTGACTCCTGGTAGATCATGGGCGGCCACATCTGGCTAGTCTATGTGACTCACACTGCTACAGTAGCTCGCTGTCTTTAATTCACCACACAGTAAAAAAAAAACAAAATTCACTTCCGAAGTATCCCATAAATATTTCAAAATAAAAGACAACACCGCCAAAAAGTGTGAATCGGCTTCTAGAGCTGCATTTCAACTCAGAGCTTCTTGACCTATTTAGTTGAAAATCATCTTTACGACTCCTATAAACATGTTCCACAAGGACAAAGGCAACAAAAGGTAATAAAATAGATAATTGATACTTAGGTCCTTGCTACTTGGAAAATAATATAAAATAAGATGTGTAAGCAAGACGAGTGCAATGGCAGTATGTGGAAAAAGAAAAAGAAGATGAAGAGGTTTAGTGACCACTTAGACCTAGATGTGACCGGAACGGGAGAGGATACGTATGTGTGTGTATACACCAAAAATAAAAAATTACGTAAAATTAACGTTATGTGTGTTTGGTTTCAGAGGTGGCAGAAACGGTGACCAACGCTGTCGCTGACAACATTCACTATGCAGCGGACAACATAAGTTCAGCCGTCGCTTCCGCATACACCGCCTTCCGACAGAAAACTGTGGAGATGCAGGTAATTACAAATTATATTCCTCATATAAAAAAGTAAACAAATCTGACATATTTTTGAACTCTTAGTGACCCTCAAACTATTTTAACATTGAAACACGCTCTCAAATAAGAAATTAGTCCCAACAAAGATCATTTGTTCATGTTTGGCCTAGAAGTAAAATTTTGTGAAGTAGTATATGGTTTAAATTGATGCTGTGATGTGTCAAAACCGATTGTTGAACGATTTGTTTACCTCTCACTTTCTTGTTACACACAGTGTTTTATTGATCACTGTTATTGGGCCTAAAGGCTCTATAAATAAAAAAATGGTGATTTCAGAAATAAAATTTATTGTAACAGTTTGTAAAACTACAAAAAATAATTAATTATTTGTCTAAATCTATCAAATTCCTAAATTATCCTAATTTTACAAACTTTACTACTTACAACTAATTATCTAATTTATTCAGTTTCGATATAAAACACTGTCATTTTTTGCTGTCACTGCACTGGTATCGTTCAACTCTCATGTGAGATCCAGTATACAACTGACTGCATTGTGCAGATCGTGGGGTATATAAATATGTGGTGGCAGAAAGGACTTGACATCTTCTGATTCCTTGAGAAGCTTTTAGCATTATCGCAGCATATTGTGGCGAAAACTGTGGTGGTGCGATAACTTTTTGGGAACATTCCCGCAATACCATAACAATAAAAATAAAATTCAATTTATAAGCATCTTGGATTGTCCACTTCAGAAAATCTTTTTTTAAATATCAAGTATTGAGTTCCAATTTTATTAGTGTGGATGGTTGAGTCCACTGTACTAGTCCGTCATTTAACATTCACGTGGAATCCAGTTTACAACTGACTAACTCATTTCCATTGTTATTCGTTCTATGCTGATATTTTTGTTTGCCCTTCAAATTGATACTAAATAATCTATTCTATAGGAGAGTCTGGAAGAGCTTGGCGCTAGATCTCGCTTGAAGAAGAGAAGTCTCACTTCACTGACAGAGTCTCAGGAGCCGGAGAGCCCTCAGCCATCCATCAAGTCTCAGAACTTGACTTTGTCTGAGGATGCTGTCAGTTTAAGCAATAGGTAATTCATCAAAAGCACATTTTTTCCCCTTAAAAGCTGTTTTCATCTAAAAACTAATATTTAAGACTAGTAAAAAATACACATGATTTTTTAGTTGATTAAAATTATGTTTGATACTACAGATCTTATAAGAATGTCTCATTCAACAAGGAAACGTCATAAATCTACTAAAACTGAAAAAAGTGATTTTCTGTAACATGTAATTGTTACAGATGAAATTAGAATACTATGCAAGTTTCCATTAATATTTGGCTCTGTAAGAAAGGGTTTTTAATGAAACTGATACAACTTTGATATTCAGACAGATTTTCTTTTGACCATGTAAACTGGTTATCATATCTAACTGCAAGATGATAATGATAATGACTGCCATTTTTCGCTCACTTGTTTATAATTTTAAGAATAAGAATAAGAAGAATAAGAATAAGAACTCTTTATTGTCAATAAACACTACAGTGTAATAGACATAGTCAATATTAAAGTTAGGTGATAGGCCTAGATACATAGGTTTACTATCAGCTTGACAACATAAAGGATTAAGTTGCTATGGTATTTTCCCATGGTATAGTTGATCACAGTTATTTGTGTAAGTAGCCCAGCATAACAATAATAAAGACTTAATAATTAAAAAGAAAAGACTATTATTATCACAGAGAGATACAGTATAAACTAATTAGGCCCTATTCAAATCAAGCTATTACTATACAATACAATTACTTACTTTACGACATGATTAAAACACAACTCCAAAATACAAACGCAAAACTCTTGAAAAATCGTTTCAGTCACAATTAGATGTTTCAGTGGTTCACATTCGGCTATATGAAATGTAGGATTGTGACATTGATTACTTAGATGATTTATTGTTACATGCGTGTATTTGTGTTTTAATTATGATAAGTCCCAGTACCACAGCTCAACACATGATCCACTTAGGAATTTACCTAAAAAGATTTTATTCAAAAATAAAATATAGATACACTGAGATTGTGGCATGTCCTGTAATCCAGCTATTTTGAGATCACAAATTGTGGATAGTTATGAGCGATGGTTGGTTTATGTGATGTTCTCTGGTGTGGAATAACATCTGTACTATTGATAACTATGCTCATCCGCAAAGAAGATCCTCATAACTATACCAGTTTGTAATTCAGAGGCAAAAGTGGCTAGTATTCCTAGATAAACTGTAAATGCGTTTTTACTGCATTTACCCCTGCTAATGCAAGTTTAAGTTTAGAAGTGGCAAAATAAGTCGGCCGTGAGCGGTATATAAAATCAGAAAAAAAGTTACCATTTCAGAAAGGTAAAGGTTATAAAAATAATTATTTTAAACTTAGGGAGATCATTGAGACTTGCTTTCTGATGTTCCTGCATTAGCTGCAACATATTTACTGTTAGTCAGTATCAGTTTTATAAAAAGTATTGTTCCCAAACATCATGAGGCAGATGAGTTCTCGAGTGTCGTGCTGTAATAGTTTGCTTGCCACAGGTCCGAGTCGAGCAGCAGCACCGAGGAGTTGTCGTCTCCAAGTCACACGACCTCCGCCAGGGACAGCCTCAGCATCACCTCTGTACCCAGCCTCTCCAGCCACGTTGTGGATGAGGAGTCTGAAGATGAGGAGAGGATACTGTTTGACGCCCTGCAGTGAGTGTGTTGTGTTGTGCCTCTAGTGGGATTATAGTCTTGTCAGTCTATATAACAAAATTAGGTTACAAAATGTTGACTGGGACGGTGGCATCGTTCTGTAATCCAGCCACTTGGAGGTCACGAATTGTGGATAGTTGTGTGTAATGGTCTGTGGGTGTAGTGTTCTCTTGTGTGGATTAATGTCCACACAATTGAATACTATGTTAATCCCCAAAGAACATCCTCATAATTAGACCAATTCATAATTCAGAAGCCGTGGTTCGGATTCCACATTAAACTGTAGGTCCTTTAGTTGCCATCGGCTGGGCTATTAATTAACAGTCCAGTCTAAGAAACATGTCAGCCTTATTTAGTAACAAGACTCATGCTACAATCATCTTACACTCAATCCTCATTCATAATTGGCTTAAAATATCTACATTGTAGTATGGTCGCCATTTCATTAGTCTAATGTAATCTAATCTATGTTGTCACAATTGAAAGCATTTACGTGGTACATTCGGAATATAAGTTCCGTTTTTTAATAGACATTAGTAGTTTTTCCATGTACCGCAATGAATGTATGCCATTTCCTTGGAGATTCTACCAAGGTGAGCACAGTTTCCTTAACATTAGTATAACAACTGTGCTCGATTTCAGCTCTGTAGATAACCTGTAGGTTTTTGTAATCTGATTTCAAAACGTTTAAGATTATCAACTCTCTTCATGTACATTCAAATCTTTGGGTTTTTTGAGAGTGCATTTTCTGTGCGTTTCGGGACCCAAGGAGAGCACAGTTTCCTTAACATTAGATGTTGAAAAACAATTTTGTAAGCGCTGCTCTCGACACAACAGCAAATACATTTAAGAGTTATTGGGAAGCGTACAAATCCTTGCTTCAACTGAAGCCATCAAATCGTCTGTAATCAAAGAAGGGCTACAGGAGTGGTCGTCATCATGTAGGTTTTCATGGCCACCTTTGAATTCATTTTCGATGTATTCGATATATTATATTCGATTTTCATCATATTTTGACTTGGTATGGTCAGCGGCCTGAATCCATCCTTACCACCTTACCCATCCTTTTCTCCTATCTCACTTCTCTTATTGTAAGCCCACGAGAGATACGTTGATAATGGGCGTGCTCTTTTGCTTCCCGTGGCTAGCACAGTAACCTTTGGTTAACTTGCATCCGCAGGATTTTTTCTGTGAGATGGAATAAGTTCCTAGCCTCTAAAAAATACTATTCTACATTAATTTGCTTTTTTTATTAGATTTTGATTGATTATACTGGATTTATTTATATTTCCCCTTGGATTTGATTAGAATCGGTGAGAGTTCAGAATACAATAAATCAGAATCATCTTATCGCGCCTGGATAGACTAATAAATCAAATAGTTTGGTTAAACTCTCACTAGCTTTCACTATGAAAATATATTTATAATTTGTACTATCTGTTCAGTATAATTCATTCCTAAGGTAAAATTGTGTTCTCCAGTTTGGCAGATCCACAGGGAGGGAGAAGGGGGGACTCCTCCCCTAAAATATTTAAAAATTAGAATTAAGCTGGCAAAAAATGTTATTAGTACTGAAAAAATCTATTTAAGTTTGAAGGTCTGCTGATACTTATTGAAGTTGCAGTTTTGAAACAACGTTCAATTATTCCAAATAGTAAGTGATCGACATAAGATGAATTAGTGATCAAAAGTTTACTTTATTTAGGAGTATAACCTTTTTCAATAAATTTTTTGTAAAGTGTTGAAAAGTAATTTAAAATTAGTACAAATAAAGTTGTTATTTTGACTGTTTGGTCTACAAGAAAATGGCTTGACTTCTCTGTCATACATAGGGACTCCATTAAATAATATATAATGGCTTACTCAGCTTTGAAAATAGTTTGAAACTTAAACAATTATGTAATAATTATTATATGTTGCCCAACTTGGCTATTTAGTTAGTTATATGCTTCAAAACCACTTCTAAGGGCATGATAAGTCAAACTTTTTTTCCCTCAAACTCCTATCTTCCTTGGGATAATCCATAACCCCAGACTCCCCTGGTGTCCCCCCCCAAATTTGTCTCCCTTGATCCACCCTTGTCTCCAGTAACCATTTTTCATATTCACCTCGTATCAGAATCCATACTGGGAAAATAATAGTTTTCTAAGTATCTCTTATTTGAATGAACCCATTTAATGAGCTAAATATGTTTAACAATTTATTATTTTAATTTAAACCTGCCTTATGTACACTATTTATATGCAAGTTTTTGGGAATAAAAAAAGCATTGCAGTCATCTGATAGTATTTGCCCTTTTTCTTTACAGAAGATGGAAAGCTTTTGATGCAGAAAAACTTGAAGACAAAGAAGATGAATTATGTTACTTGGTCGCCAATCTTGTGTTCACCATAATGTGGCGAGGAATCGATGTGAACAGCAAAGATGCCTGGAAGGTATGACATTGTTCCCACCAGAAAAAAGAATATTAGCTTATTTTATAGTGTATTAACCCATTTGTATCCAAATTCTTTAAAACTCTAATGCTTTGAGAAAACAACCAGCTCTATTTGACGAGTAACGCAACCCATCAGCCAGTGGAATCTATCAACAATTTAGTGAACTACATTCGGTGCAGCCTCCTATGATCTAATCTTGGAACTATCTCACAGAGTTCACGTTTTGCCTCTAAAAATAGCACATAATGGGGATGGGGTGTCGCACACTACCCCTGCGACCCGACTAGTGACCAGTGATGGTTGAGAGTGCTCTCTGTACGTATCTGTTTTATTTTTGGTGGTGACTTTTATCAGATTCGTCTTAATAATGTCAGATTCCAAACATAGAGCTTCATTGAAGTGGTAAAATAAAAACCCTCTTTGTTGGATTTAACATCCAAAGATAAGTCTAACAAAGTAATTAAGAGAAAGTTACATCCATAGTCGTGGCCGCGGTTGTGTCGCTGGTCTGGTTGCGACAGCGGTAACGGTCATGGCTGCATTCCATCGGCTGTAGTGTGTTCGATCCCTTAGGTGCCTTAGGTGCTCAGGTGCATTAGCAGATGGACTATTAATTAACAGTCCTGTGTAAGAAACATGTCTTAGTTAGTAACAAGACTACAAGATTGTGGTACAATCATCTTACACTTATTTCTCATTCATACTGTGCTTAAAAAACTTACGTGGGTAAGTTACCATTTCAAAAGGTCTAGTCTAACCAACTCTTTTAATTACCCCACCATGATCAGGTCTGGTGGAGTTGGTGAAGAGAGTTCTAGTGTACGTTATAAAACTTATTATACAAACGAGATACAGTTTTATTACGATAATTTAAGTAATAAGCATTTAAGATAAAGGTAAAATTAGGGGCCCAAAATGAAACTTATTTTGTTTACAACTTTCTATTACTCAGATTTACTGAATAGGTAGAGTACTCGTCTTCCTCTAAATAAAGGCAGGTTCGATTCCCAGTCTTGAGAGATATGAAATTCTTATCTCAAACTGTCACCGCAAGAATAGGGAGCACTTCACTTGTTGGTCCCACTTATATAAATAACCGATACATAATGTCAGAGGCACTAGTGCAACCTGAAAACTCTGATAAAAGGAAATATTCTAAATACTATATTACTTACTGCTATGGCCATTGGTACCACAACTCTACACTGTGGTACTTGGCCTCTCCCAACACATTGCTTCCAGAGGCCTCAGTCTCTTGCGTCCTTCCTTTTTTCCAGTTTCTTGGGTCTTTTTCAAGTTTCCCAAACACAGTTTCAAACTTCCAGGGGGCTCCTATATTCTTGGTTGTTCTCTGAAATTTTCTTTGTTAATGACTTTTCTTCTTTCAATAAGATGTGTCCTGATCATCTCAATATTCTACCCCATACCTTAGCGGTGATATCTGGTTCTTTAAATAACTCCCCAAGTTCGTAATTGACCTTTAATCTCTATTTTCCATCCTCAAAAATTAGTCTGAACACTTTACTCGATATTTTATTTTCAAACACTTTCTTGTTTTTCTGTTCTTTTGCTTTAAATCAAATTTATCGATCCATACAGTAAAACTGGTCTGATGATTGCCTATATACTAGATTAGCGAAATAAATTTCTTTTAACTCTGAGATAATGTGTTTTGACAGGAACGTGGACAGGTGATGACGTGCATCAATCTGCTAGCGCTGAACAACACACTCTACTGCTCACACCTGGAGCTGCGATTGCGTCTGCTGGAGATGTCAGTTACCGCAGCGCTGAGCGACCTGCGCGAGGGGTCGTACACAGCGGACAACGCCGCCCAGCTCATCCGCTGGATATACGACCTCACTGTCATCGACCCCAACCAGGACCATAGCAAAAAGGCGTCCACCAAGGTGAGTCCTAAACACTACTGCTACTTCGTATCCTAACGGACTCTAACATTCAAATCGTTTCAACGAAAATCATCTTGTTTAAGATTTTAGATTCTCAATGTTATTTTTCAACCTCATAAGCCTCACTCTAAGTTATTTTTCTGTAAGATTAACATCGGGGGAATATTTTGTACATTTATTAATAACAAGTGAACAGGAGTGAATATTATCAATCAGTAAAGCATATAAGTTATTTGTTGAATATATTTTTTGCATGACTTGATTCTTAGATGGCCACCCAAACCGTAAAAGGTTTATGATCTCACCAACAAATCTCCTCCATTCTCTTCTGTCCTTCATCGAATCTTCATCCACACCATAGCTTCCTCATGTTCCTCTCCAATTTGTCTCGCCACTTCAGTCTCGGTTGTCTCATTGGTCTTCTCCCAGCTGTTCTTCCTGCCAATACTGTTTTTAACAGTGAGTCTAATCATTCTCTCCCTATTCATATGACCCAAATATCTCAGCCTTTTTAACTTTACTAACGCTATTATATCTGAGACTGTCTCTTTAAATAATTCTCTTCGTTAGGTTCGTGTTGTTTGATATTTTGATTGTTGGATCACATATCAAGTTTAGAATGGGGACAATGTAATTTTTCTCAGATAACAATATATTAATAACAATTTTGATTCCAGCTGTTAGATGGTGTCCTTGGATTGTTGGACGCTTTGCTGGTTTTCCAAGAAGTACCTGGCGAAGAGTGGACTGAAATGGCCAAGTTGGCTTTTGGTCTGTATTAATTCTTTTTCTTCTCAAAATAATAAAAAAATCTCTGTAATTTAAGTGATTTTACGTTTTAATGACCTTAGCTGTTAAAATTGTGGTTTTCAATAAATAGTAAATCCAATTTATACACTCTGACCGGAAATTTAAGGTATAAGATCAAAGATACGTAATGTGTTAAATTGATTAAGAATACAAAGAAACAATATATTATATATTTAAAACTGAGTTTAAACCTATTCATAAACAATCAAACTGAAATCTGTAAATTGAAGTAAAATAAGTCATTGATACTTTCTGCATTTTCCGCAAAAACATCTGCTAACTGCTTCTTTCGATTAGTGGTTTCTGTTCAGGAAAAATTTTGTTTTTTTGTGGGATATCTCCAATTCTAAAAATGTTTTTATGTGTCTTTAATAATAATAATAATAAGTTCTTTATTCTTCCTTTACAGACAAATAAATATTACAATTTATACTATATAATAACGAAATGTCCCCGCATAGGCAGATTACCAACCCTCTTACCGTTTACAGCCCCTTATTTTTTTTTAGTGCCTCTGTAAGCTTGAATAGTAAAATAAACCTTTAGTTAGTGAATAAGTTGTCGCTATTGAAATACTCGTTGGACAAAAAATTTCAAACACTTTTGTTTTCAACACCCTTATATGTTCAAACACCTTAAGATGGACATGAAATGACATGCTTGTGTAATGACTAGTTTCAAATAATTGAAGACCTTTGTATGTCTATTTCTATTCAGAAAAAAGATTTTAGAGCACAGTTTAACGTTTGGCATACTGCAGGGATCCTGCTGAGTTGCGCAGCCAGCAGTAACCTGGAGCTGTGCGCCATGGCGACGGCCAAGCTCCACACCTTGGTGCAGACACGATGCATGAAGGACAGCGAGGAGGGCGGCTACCTCCTCTACTACATCAACACAATCGTGCAGCAGACACTGCAAGGTAATCAACCACTGCTCCCTCAATTTGGGGCAAATCAAAGGATGTTGTAACAGAGACAGTTATGTGCCTATATTCTGTGTGAACTCTGTGTTTTGCAATAAGATCTTTATTTCCAGCAGATATTTATTTGAATACATTGGATTTGTCACAAAGATTTTACAAAAGTCACTGGTTACAGGTTGCAATAAACAAGGAATTGGGAGGTTAGTGGAGGAGTACAAGGTGGCTTGAAATATGACAGATATGACCTCACTAGAGGTCAATGTGCTGACGGGAAAGAGCGCCATCTCTAAATTTTGTATAGCCATCTGACTGAACACATTATTCATTCATATACGTTCTTACTCACTAAAGTGGCCATTTGTACTCCAGTTGGTACTTGGCCTCATCAACAAAGTTTCTCCAGTAGGTTCAATCTACAGCGGCGTCCTTGTTTATCCCCAGTTTTCACGTTGTCTCTCCGTACCTGGACCCACCTGTTTGGTTTTCTGCCTTCAGAAACATTTCTAAATATACAGTTTACTATTGAAGTTTCTTCTTTTCTCAAGAGGTTTCCAGTTCACCGTAACCCACAGCTTTTGATCTTTTCTAATATATTGGGGTCTTAGTAAAGGTGTCGGATTTCGTTATTGTGTTTAAAAGTGCACCATGCACCATGTTCAAAAGTGATCTAAAGATCTTGGTATAAATGATAAGGACTTTAACTTCCTTCTTTATAAAGATCCAGATTTCTGAGGCAAACTACAGTACAGGTCTAGTGATTATGTTGTACAATCCACCTTTTGAAATGTATGAGACGAGTTTTGAGTAAAGTTTTGAGTAAGTTTTGAGCAAAGAAATTTATTCGCTGTCCTCATTCTGTTGGGAGCTTCCAGTTCTTTTGACTTATTGTCTGTAAGTGTCACTTCTTGGTATGCAAAATGCTCCATTTTTTTCAAATTTACAATTTAGGAAAAATTGTATGAAAAGAAAAATTCATTCATTGTAGAGCTACATTTTATTCATTCATATTCATAAGGCACTGAACCAACACTGGTGTGTATTTTAAAATGAATGTTAGTGAAGTATGCTTATGATGAATGTCATGAATTTTGATTTTTGTAGTTGTTAATCATGAGTTCTATTCATCACTCCCAAACTTTACTCATATTCACCTTGTAATACCCATCTGGATGGGTCGGTATCTCATTGAACATGAAAATGACTGAATTGATTGACTTGGAATCCGGCAATAAAAAATATGTTACAAAATTTATGTCACTATTAACTTAGTATTTACCCACCCTTACTTAGCACTGAATTTTGCTGAATAAAACACTGAAGCTGTTACTTTGTAACAGAAGATCTTGCGTTTTATTTTTTCCCATTCTTACTCTTACTTACTTACTCCCATCACCATTTATATCGGAAGTTATACTTAACCGCACTTACAAATCTTTACCACACTAGGCCTGTCCAGTCTTCTGCATTTGCCTCTACTATAGTAGTATATCCACTCTATGCCAGCTTTCACATGTTTTACCATCTCTGCTTTGGTCCTCCTTGAGATCGCCTTCCATTAACTTTACCTTTAGAAACTCATCTCAGTCGGAACTCTTTGTTTCCTTTTAGATTAGATTATTGAAATGGCAATATACCCAGGTGTTTTAAGCCAAGTATGAATAAGAAATGAGTGTAGGATGATTGTGGCGCGATCTTGTCGTCTTGTTACTGACTAAGGCTGACATGTTCCTTAGACAGGACTGTTAATTAATAGCCCAACAGCCGATGGCAACTAAGGGACCTACAGTTTATCGTGGAATACGAACCACGGCCTCTGAATTACGTATTGGTCCACTTATGAGGATGATCTTTGCGGATTAATGTAGTATTCAATAGTGCTGCCGTTAATCCACACAAGAGATTACTACGTCCACTGACCATAGCTCACAACTATCCACAATTCATCACCTCCAAGTAGCTGGATTACAAGATGAAGCCACCATTCTGGACACGTATATGTCCATGCAGCCCATCTAATTCTTCAACACATTCCCTGATCAGATCTGTGTTGTTGTATAGTTCTCGTACTACTCTATTATGTCTTCTTCTCTATTCCTATTGTTCACACACAGGGCCATAGATTTTCCGAAATATATTTTTTTCAAATACTATTGATTTGTTTTCTTCTTTTCAATTCATTATCCATGTTTCTGAATCGTATAAGAAAACTGGGCATATTATTGTTTTGTGTAGCCTGAATTTTTGTTTTATGGGATAGAGATTTGGATGACAGCAATCTGTTATAAATGTGACACATATTGTTTGTCAAATTACATCTGTATTTAATTGAGTTTTTTTAAATAATTTAATCTATCCTGTTCCAGGAGGTAACCAGGAGCACTATTCGTTCCTGATGCCAGTGGTCAAGGCATTGATAGAGAAGCTGTCGGATCTGCTGTCCATGACCAACCACCTGCCTGACTTGCCTCACACCCTCTCCGGGCCTACATTCTACGAGCATTTCCAGACATTCTGTCAGGGCGAGCAGTGGATGACCTTCATGGAAAAACAGGTAATGCTTACCAAATTGGTTTTAAATTTTTTTCCATGGGTAATAACAGAACATTGATTCTGGCGCTAAAGCTGCTTTTCAGCAGTAATTTTTGCAGTGTAGAAATTTATCAGAGAAGAACAGCTTACGATAATACAAAGTCGAATATCCCTTTTCGTGAAAAAATACAATGTTGAGGACCATAAGAAACTGGTTGGGTGGCAAAGTGGTTATAGTGCTCTCCTTGAAAAGGTGACGAACGCTGGATCTAATCTGGATTCAGTTACCATTACTTGATCACCTTATTACCTGAATTATACAAAGAGAACTAGAACTTAGTTCTCTTCAGCCATATGGCTTTTTGCGCACCTTCTGATAGAAGCCTCAAGGCCCTTCCACACTTAAAAGCCTGTCAAACCGCTGTAATATCCTGTAATCAGCTCCTCCCAGGGCAGGTAACTGCCCCTCTCCATGATGCCAAGAGATGCAGTCGTACAGTAGATGATCGACAGTCTCCTCGGACTGCTCGCACTCTGCAGACTGGGTCTCTAGTGAAGAATCCCATTTAAGTGAGATGTTTCATCATATGTTCATGTCCCGTGATGAGACCTACAATGAGTTCCAACCTACCTATACGAAGAAGGTCCTCTGCGATCCTCGAGGAGGGAAAACTGAGGGGAAATTTACCTACTCTTAGAAGCTCCGCCCATCTTCTACGGTGACACTCTTGTGCTCTTGAGACATCACAGAACAGTTTTGGGCACTTAAATGTGGTGGATGCGCCATCATTTGCCAGACGGTCTGCTATTTCACCCATAATACCTGAATTTCCTGGAACCCAACATAGGGTAACCTAGTTTTGACTACCAAGAATAGACACCACGTTGAGGCAGTCCAACACAATCTTGGAGTTGAAGGTACAGGAGTCCAGTGCCTGGAGGCGGCTTGATTGTCTGAGAAATGGTGGTTTCTGTTCCTAACACCTCTTCTGAGATTGGACAGTGAACATTTCATGATAGCAACCACTTCTGCCTGGAACACTGATGGAAACTTCCCCATGGTAATGTTGAGTTTTACCTTATCTTGCATCCCAAGTATTCCAGCTCCAATTTCCTAGTTTCCTTTGCAGCCAACCATGTAACATTCTGACTCACAGGGTTGAAGAGAGAGGTCTGCAACAAGAAGGCGGCAGACCTCTCTCTTGTTATGAAGAAACAAATCTGGGATTTGGACCGTTCCTCATCAAAATGCCAAACGTTCTAGAACGACACAAAACAGAACACACACCCTGCACTAATACAGAGGGGAAGTTGTGGAAAGAATATACTTTTTTTATGTAGTCAAATTGGTTGAATTCTTCCTTCTTGGTTCAAAGTGTGTTTAGGTATTTACACTTGTAAATATTTAGTAATAATTTAGGTATCCTAAGCAAGCCTGAATGACTTAGTGGGTGTAGTTATAGTTTTCCAAGAACAACTCCACCAATATGATAAATCATTCTTGTAATTGATAATAATTCATCTTGAGTTTCATTTACTCTAAACCTATAGTGTTAATTGAGATGAATCAAATGATAATGTTTACATTCGTGTTTGCTTTAAAATTTTATGCATAGTGCAGACTTCTTTGATTTGATGGTTGGATTTTGACGTTTTGATTGAAAATTTAATAAAGAGGCTATAAAGCCTAGAAACTAACATGTCAACACATCAAACAAATATGTTATACTTTGATACAAACATAATTGACGACACCAACATATTTATAACCTATTAACTATAATATTTATGTTTCACATAACAACAGAAGACTATAAATGTTTGAAACTGAACTCCCTTTGATTATACAATAAACTCATTGATTAATCTTAATCCTAAATGAAGCGAAAAATCTTTTGTCTTCAGATTTGAATAAACAGTAGTTATACTTGTGTTATTATTTATATAAAACCTGATCCTTTTAGATTTTTTTTAAAAGAATAGGGATGGGTAAGTTTTGAAATTATCTTTTACCTGGGTCATTTAGTGAAGTTCTATTAATTTTATTTTGGAAGTGATATATTGATTATTCGGTAATTGAGAAAATTATTTGTTTGGTTTGAATTAATTATGTTATCATAATTATGTAACGAATTATTGTGACCATGTTATGAGATATGAGTTTCGTGTGTATAATAAATATTTCAGTATTTTTATGCTCTGAAATAAAACTTTAAATGATTTTCTATGATAAAAAATTATCTATTACTATATAAAACAATTAAAATATTCATTGAAACATTTCAATCCCATTAGGAACTTTAACTGTGCCTTTACTGTAATTTTCAAAATGTATTAAAATTACCAGATCTAAAAATTTGATTCTAAGATACTTAAACTAAAAAAAAATTATTTATTTTTATTTGAAATTGCTTGTATATCAGAATTACCTATAGTTCTAAAATGTAAATCTAAAACTAAAGCTAAAGTTTATTAAGTACCATATTTTTTTCATTAAAAGATTAGTTCAAACGATATGAAACATAACATAATGTAATCCAAAACAACATTGGTGTTTAATGCACTTTGTAATGTGTTTTCCAAGTTGGTTTTTAAAACCCAACAATTTTGTCTCAGTTAATGTTTCGCTTGGGTTTTGTGCGGTTCGGTAACCACAGACAGATAATGGGTCACCAGTTTAAGGGTACTGTTCATAGTTAGACATTTTGGCTGACAGATTATCAGGTATTACGAGCTGCCCAATCACACAGATTACAACTGTCCGACGCAACTTGTTATTTTTGACCCATTTCGCCTTAATAACAGATCAGGATCGAGACATTTATGATGTGATGCATCCGTGATAGTCAGTGCTTGGAACAAGGTTTTGATTATACAGTGTAACGTTATATTTAAGGGGACTAAAAATCAAAATATAAAAAAATTCATTCTTTTCTTCAATTTTTTCTTCTTTTATTTCATAAGTTATAATCTCCTGTTTAACATGTTTATGACATAGTGCGCCCCATTGGGTACATCAGTACAAGATTTTTGATCAAATCGATAAAAAACTTTTCGTTTAACATGAAATAATTATGGAAATGTTTCATTTTTTAACCAAGGATATGGTTAAGATCTCTGTCGGTTATAAGTATTTGTTTATTTACTTAAAAAGTCACAATTATTACAAATAAAATAAATGGATATAAATAAATAAACTAAAATAGAATAAACAGAAAAAGTGATAGTCCTGAAGGAAAGTTCTGTGTGATTTAATCATTAGTTAAGGCGAGAAAATATTACTTATAGCGTTATTTCCAATTACAGTAAGAAAATGGACTATTAGTAATTAATTTTTTGTCTGTAACCACCTTTGGATAGAAGAACTGCTGCAGGCTAGCATTATCATTTGTAAGCGTGCATTATGGTTGCCGTAATAATACAAATGCTGCCTTCAGTTGTAAAGTTTTTCAAATATCCCAACTCTAATTCTCGCTGTGAATAATGAGGAAAAGTGACAACCTTCAGAGAAAGCTGAATTGGCAGCAGAAATGAATGTTGATTTGAGAAGCGCTTCAACTTTGTTTTTACTGTGTGCCGGTGGGTGTTTTTACAACTTCCAGTTTTTCAACGGAGACCCTATTGCCTACTGGAAGTCTCCTAGTTGTTCTAGTTGTTTTCCAACTGTCGGGAAAGTGAATATTTGCTATCTAAAACCTTTTCATTGTAAAACAAAATTAAAATATCTTTCCCAGTCTTATTATCTATTGTTCTTTACATTTTTAATAATTTTTTGTAAAATTTTTACCTATCCAATCCAATACTACAATACGAGCAAGGTTTGTATATATATATATATATGCACACGGATCTCGAAAACGGCACTAAGGATTTTTTTTAAATTTTGGAAATAACTAATTTCTGAGTAGAAAATAAGTTCTAGATAAGTCTAATGTCCAGGAAAATTCTTGTTTTCTTGTGATATTAAGTTTAAAATCTAAAAATTTAACATTACGCTTATGGAGAATCAAATGTAAACAATACAAACCAAAACATCTATTTATAACCGTTTGACAGTTGTTGATTGGAAACGGCGGGGAACAATATGTGAATAGAGGTTTTTTATAAATATTTATTTTATGTACGTATGTATGTAAATAAATGAAAAATTATCAGGTTACCAAACAATTTGTAAAAACCTAAGGGTAATAACATAACTGTGCGAAATAAAAGCAGAAAAAGTATTTCCAAAATATTCCGTGTTTTGATAGAAAACGTATTCATTGTATTGATTGAAGCCACTGTCACAAACCAGTTAATAAGTGTAAATTAAATTTCTCTTTTGATTTTCAATCCTCAATCTATTTCTAACAAAATCAGTTGATCACAGGCTAATAAAAACTGTATGAAACTGTATGAATAATTAAACAGTAAATGATCCGCTAAAACAATTGAGGTTGGCTAAAAGACCTTAAACGGTGTTGCTCATGTGGCAGACGCCGAGTCTAGCGGTAGTGTGTCGGCCTCGAGAACCGAAAGTCGCGAGTTCCATCCGCGTCAGGAGCAATACTTTTTGTTCAGTGCTATATTAATTATGGTATATTAAATCGGTTTTATTCAACCCACATAAATGTTTTCATTGAGTAATAAATGTGTTTTAATTTTTATAATACACGTCTTATTCTATACGAGCAAAGCTCGGTCACCAGGTACTGTTTTATAAAAGCCCTATTACATTATAAAACACCTCTTAACAATAACCAAAACCTCTTAACAAAAAACTTCTCTTTATACTACTTTAAATTTCTGTTATGATAGATTTGTTACAATAGTAACTTGTTGTTATAATTGTAATTAAAGCAATAATCCTCTGAAAAATTTCATAATCAAAAGGAGATGTTTTCGGCAGATGTGTTCAAATATTCTGCCAGTACACTTAATACTTTTAACTGAATTGGCAACATACCCAGGTATTTTAAGCCAAGTATGAATAAGAAATGAGTGTAGGATGATTGTGACGCGATCTTGTAGTCTTGTTTCTGACTAAGGCTGACATGTTCCGTAGACAGGACTGTTAATTAATAGCCCAACAGTCAATGGCATATCTAAGGGACCTACATTTTAATGTGATGTCCGAACCACTGCCACTGAATTACGAACTAGTCTAATTCCACGTATGGTCTTTACGGATTAACGTAGTATTCAATAGTGTGGACGTTAATCCACACAAGAGAAACACTACATCCTCCAAGTAGTTGGATTACAGGATGATGTCACTGTCCCAGTCATTATCCACTGGATATTTATTTATGTGATTAATCATTGTAGTATAAAATGGTTAAGAGACAAGAATATGGCTCTTTGTGATTTTGCAAGTCTATAATATTCTATTACAATTTTATTTTTTATTTCTGGTGGTACACAGTTGTGAAATTTGCGGTTAGAGGTAAAATGGTGGAATTTTTGTTGCTAAGTCAAAAATTTCAGATTAACAACTGTCTTTAGTACCCAATTGGATGAAAAACGACCTGCAGTGCTCCGGGGGCTCAGCCCCCGCCATCACCCTGATCACTTTCTTTTAATTTTCTATTAGAACAATGTTAAATAATAAATGTTTGTATTTATTTCCCTTTGGGAAATAGGTTAGATCATGGATATGTCTAAAGGGGATGTTTCCAGTTCATCTGAACAACTGTTCTTATTCTTTTTCTTTTATATGGAAACCTGTTACATATTTTCCATCTTAAAAATCACCAACACCCCCCCCCCAGAGCTAAGACATGTCCACGTCTCTCTCTGAATCTTTTTGACATTGTGTTGTACCAGAAAAACATTTTACTTGGTGTCATCTGAAGGGAATAACTGTATATTCATGATATATAATAGGTAAAAATTAGCTTAACAAAATAGTATATTACGTTACGTGTGAAACTGGTGTTACCCGGACGAGTTTGATTTTGACATCAATGAATCAGCTGTTATGTTGCATATGTAACTTCCAAAAGTGATCGGAAAAGAACAGTGTGGGAAAATAAGGTTTCTCCATGAGATTAAATGTAGCCAATTTGAGAAATAAGACAATACAGTGAAGGAATATTGTATGAAAATTGCAAGTTTCAAGCTGCATTTTGGTACGGTATGCTTCTGCATAGTGTGACAGTAAATACTTTTTATACATTCTAACAAGTTTTATGAACAAAATGTTTTTGATAATATGATTGTTGACTAAGCGATCAACAATAAATTTTTATGTATTTATTTATTTTGACATTGATATATCTTAGCTCTGGGGGTTGTGGGTGTTGGCAATTTGCGAGACCAAAATTTGAAACAGTGATGTCATTTGGTTAATGACCCCATATGGTTAGTGATGTCATAGTTTGGATAGTTTGGATACATGAACAGCTGTTTAGAAATGATCTAACCTATTTCCCTCAGGGAAGAAAATACAAACATGTTTTATTTTGATGATGATTGAATCAATCTATCGACATGTTCCTTTTAATTAAGGACTTTTAATTAATATCTCAACAGCCAATGGTGTCTGAGCGACCTACCATTCAATGTGGGTCCCAAACCACAATTTTGCTTCTGATTTACAAACTGGTCTAATTATAAGGATGTTATTTGTGGATGATCGTAATATTCAATAGTACAGACGATAGTCAAAGAATATCACATCCACCGACCTTCGCTTAAATCTATCCACAATTTGTGACCTCCAAGTAACTGGATTACAGGATGCTAATGAGGTGAAGGGCTGCATTGTGAGTGTTGAGAGCGGTTTGTGAAAGTCAATCATCTCAGGTTCAGAGCAGTTGATCTGATTATTCGTAATCTTCTGCAGAAGTATTAGGTTGGTTCTGATCGACTGAATGGGAAGGAGTTACGAAGCTGGACGTACTGTAATAGCATGCAAATCAGCTCTGAAGTGGAAACGCCTTTCTTATTGACAAAAGTTAGTCATAAATTTTGGAAACAGACTTGGAGGCTACATATAACCAATTTTTATATTGGTGGAAGAGTTTAGCCAACAACTTTTATTTTATTAAAAACAGTTTCACTTATTTACTTGATTTGATCTACATGCCACATGTTTTACTTTCAATTATGAATTATGAAGTGTTTTCAATGAAAACTTACTTAACCTTGAACTTGGAGATAATGACCCGTACACCTTACTTTGAGGTTACAAAGTAAGTTAAAAAAACGCACACACTTGAAAACTTATTTAAAGTGTTTCACTTTTAATACTCTTTTATGTAGTAGAATCACCATCTCTACAATTTAACTGTTGATACTGGTTACAGATTATACTTTTTTAATAAAATAAAAAACAATTAACATGCTAAAAATTTATTATAATCTATAACTTTTAATTTATTTGTGTATCGACCTACCAATTACTTTACAATAATTACTATTACCTAGATTAAGTATAATATTTGTTTAAGTAACCATTAGGGCGGAATAAATTAATAAAACAGCACTTGTAAAAAATTCTCTTTAATCTCTCACAATTTGTATGAAAACAAATTGACGCTAAAGCAATAAAAGAAAACAAAACAATAGAGCAATCAACAATAATTGTTATATACAAGAAGTGAGAAATATTACGAGAGAAAGAGTTTGAGTCGATCAGTGTTGGCTGAGTCGTAATATTCTGCTATGATTTAGCAAACTGGCCTCAGTTGATGCAACGCACGCATCATTACACATAGGAAAATTATCGCAGCACTGATTAAAAAATCAACAGAGAAATTATCTTTAAAACAATTTCTACCATGAAAGAAGCGAAATTTTTTTGAGTTTTTGATTCAAAGTTACTACAGTAAATTTAAAAATTGTTAAACAAATGTAACATACTGAATATTGTTATCTTGAAAGAATCATATTTAGCTAAATTGAAACTTGTTTGTGTTTGGAATTACATTAATTTTACAGAGTTTGTCGCTCAACCTTAATAATTAATCTATTATTACCAACCAATGATTTCTTTTAATTTAACTACCTGAACTTACATATAGTTTTCTTAACAATTTGAAATTTAGTGATTAAACTATTAAAATTTTAAGATCCTTTATAAAAATGAATTCACAACGATTTCTTTGTTGACTTTTTTAACAGAAATCACCATAAGTAACATCTAACATACTAATGTTTAAATTAAATTAACAATTAAACTAAGTAACAGATGAATATGTTTTATTAAGTAACAAAAAATAAATATAGTAGGAATATATTTCCAGCTTTCAAACAAGGAAGTACTTTTAGTACGATAATACCGTAGGCAAGAATTAGGAGACATTGTCTGAGAACTTCATTAGACAAAGTTGCTAACGCAGCGTCAGAAAGTTATAGCATATATCTTCAAAAGATTTTCCATTTTTCTGAAAACCTTATTGAAAATAATTAAGTGCTTACACTAATTTTTTATAGTACTTTAAAAAACTATCTAATAAATATCAGCGTAAAGCTCTTTGAAGTTATAGATATATTTACAAAAGTGAGAAATAAATAGGAGACAGTTTAGGATTGTATGTTTTGGCTGCTGTTCTCTGGAAACCTGACAGGTTGTTTGGTTTCTTCCGCCTTGCGTCTGGATGCTCCGGAGGTCTGGGCGTCGACTTGTTGTCTGCCGTAGTTCTGCTGGTTCATGGCGTCGTAGTAGTTGGCTGGCAACACGGCTGAAGAAACAGAGGACCCGGCGTAATATCCTTGGGCTGGAGTTATACTAAATCCTTCTCTTTGGTCCTTTTTCTTCAATTCGTTGTCAAATGGGACAAACCCAAACGTCTGGCTCGGGGGTTGGAAAGATCCAAATTGTTGGTTTGAACTCCCATGAGCTTGCTGGTTCTGAGAGTTTTCTTCCTCAGACCCGTCATTTTCTGCACTCTCTACGCTTCCAGGAAACCGGATCGACGTTGATAGCTTTGTTGACTGATCTCTGGATTTTTCATCGTTGTAGGTGTCTTGTGGTTTTTGGATGTTGTACACATTCGTGTTTTGAGAAGCGGATGTTATTATGTCATCTTCTCTATTGGCTTCTCCATTGGAACCGTGATTAGAGTTTTGGAATTGTTGTTGTTGGTAGTGGTTTTGGGCGATGGAATGGTAAAGTTGCTGATTGGTGGAGGCGGACAGTGTGTCGTAAACTCCTTTTGTTGGAGCACCGTAGTTGTCGGTTTGGACTTGAGATGTTGAAGGGTTGCCTTTGTAAACGTTGATGTACGAGGTGGCCACTGGGTGGTGGGAAGACGATGAACTGACAATAGCAGGAGCTTTGGGCGCACCATAAGTCGGTGATGGGATTCCGTAAGTTGTTGATGGTACTGGGAAAGACACGGATGGTTTTTTACCGAAAGAACTGAAAGCCGAACTTTGAGAAATCTGATTGCCATATGAAGTGGAGGGTGTTCCGTAAATTGTGGATGGTTTTGCCGGAGCTCCATAAACAGGTGACTGAGTGTAAGTGCTGTAAGTACTGGGAGGTCCATAGTTGTCAGAGATGCTGATCGGAGCGTCAAAAGTATTCACCTGAGAATTGTATGTATCTGGGATTGAGTATGTTGGTTTTTTACGGTAGGGCACACCGTAACTGGTGGAAGGGGGTCCGTAGCCAGGTTTGGGTGGACCGTAACTCGACTTTATAGATGGGTACTTCGAGTGATGCTTTCTAGGTGGGCTGTACTGATATCCGAAATTTGCCTGAGGAGGGTTTGTAAATTTTCGTTTGGGAGGTCCATACATTGGTTTCGGTGCGCCGTAGATCGGTTTTGGAATTCCGTAAGAAGATTTTGGAGGCCCATAACGCATTTTTGGTGGCCCGTACTTTGGCTTAGGAGGTCCGTAGATGGATTTTGGGGGAGGTCCATAGCGAGGTTTGGGCGGCCCGAAGGATTGCCGGGAGGAGCTGTAGCTGCTGAGGGGGTCCCTCCTCGACCGGATGTAGTCTCCACCTGCGGAGCTGAGGCATACCGCCAGCAGCAACACCGCCACTAGCGCGATCTGGAACAGTTCACAACTTGCTTAGTCTTGACGGTATTTTGCACTACATATATGTTAATAAACGTTGGCCTATTGTAGGGCTCGGTACTTAAACTGAACACTCCTCAGTCATGATTCATATTAGTTCAAGAAATCACAAACAAAATTTAAAAAGAAAACTTAGTGTTTTAACAATGCTACAGATTCGAAATTATCTTTCAATTTCACGTGATTTACATCCTTCACGCCAGAAATTACTTTTTTGTCAAACAATAGAGAAGTAAATTACGTATTCTTTATTTTAAAATGAACTACTTATGTAGATGTACTTCATGTGAAAAACAACTCATTCAATAATCAATAGTTTATTGATTCAAAATTGTTGGCTTTAGACAAGAGTCAACAAGTATCTTAAATATCTTTTAAAATACTGTATATCTAGAAATAAAATCGTACTATCGTATAGCGTTATAATGCTACATTATTGTGTGTATAAAACATCGAATCCCCTGAGGAACTAGGTTAAGTTCATAAGTTTCTAATTAATCAATTCCATATCCACTGCCAAAACCTCTCTCTCTCTCTCACTTGCCGGTCACACTCCGACTGTAACGGACTAATTGCATCACCTCGGAACGCGAGAGTAGGACGAAGAACAAGGACATGCTTTCCTTTTCATCGGCAATTATGAGATCAGGGGTGAGGTGAAAATGGCGACCGTGTTGCGCAGAGTCTGTGACGAGGCTATGCTGTCTCCGTTAATGCACTCTTGCAGAGCCTGCGACGAGGCTAATGACTAATCCTTGACCCCTAGCTTCCTTAGATTCCTAGACTCTAATCACGAGACTAGGAAAACGCCTAGTGTTAGAGCTAATTCGTAATTTACCAGTTCACATATCACCAAGATATTAGTGAAGACAACGAACGTTGAAGGGCGTTTCCTCGCATGGGAGCAAAACAACTCACAGGTCCGCTAGCTT
This sequence comes from Nephotettix cincticeps, assembly GCA_023375725.1. Taxonomy (NCBI): domain Eukaryota; kingdom Metazoa; phylum Arthropoda; class Insecta; order Hemiptera; family Cicadellidae; genus Nephotettix; species Nephotettix cincticeps. The sequence goes on along the minus strand of CM041788.1, from coordinate 18,131,292 downwards.
AATTGTTCACATCCGAAGGATAACTTTTATCCCGGAAACAGCCTGCCTAATGTACCCTGCCCAAAACGATAGTGAATAAACCCAGTGGTTTGACTACCAATTCCAAAAACAGCCATGATGTCACACTCTTATTTCCACAATGTAACCATTACTTTAGATTGTTTTCGATCCCGGGCACATCACTCTCGCTGTTTTGTGATCTCTGGAAAGATATGATTTGACGAAATACGAAATATTGGAGATTCAATAATTTTGGGAAACCACTTTTCACTTTATGACTTTGACCGGGTCCAGTGACCCGGTCACTGGATGTCGCTCTCATATCCCCACAATGACTTTAGGTCGTTGTCGTTCCGCGGTAATAGTTACTGATGATTTTGATCTAGTGACTTCCGGTCACTGGATCCTATATCTACATATGACCCTCGATGCCGCCCTCATATCCCCACAATGTCACGGTTACTTTAAGTCGTTGTCGTCCTGGGGAACAGTCGCTGGTTTTTTTGATCAAGTTACCGGAGGCTTACGTCTACAAATGACCCTTGATTTCAAACACAATGATTCTTCCTTGATTCCCACAATATCATCCTTAGGGTCGTTGCAGTTATTGGGATCAGTGTTCCCCGGTCCCTAGATCAAAGTCATCAGTTTGACGTTGATCCAGTGACTGAAAGCTTTTGTCTTCATACGACCTTTGATGTCGCCCTCATATTCCCACTATGGTACCGTTACTTTAGGTAGTTTTCGTTCCGAAGAACAGTTACCGATGACTGATCCAGTGACTGAAAGCTTTTGTCTTTATATGACCCTTGATGTCGCCCTCATATTCCCACAATGGTACCGTTACTTTAGGTAGTTTTCGTTCCGAAGAACAGTTACCGATGACTGATCCAGTGACTGAAAGCTTTTGTCTTTATATGACCCTTGATGTCGCCCTCATATTCCCACAATGGTACCGTTACTTTAGGTAGTTTTCGTTCCGAAGAACAGTTACCGATGACTGATCCAGTGACTGAAAGCTTTTGTCTTTATACGACCCTTGATGTCGCCCTCATATTCCCACAATGGTACCGTTACTTTAGGTAGTTTTATTTCCGAAGAACAGTTACCGATGACTGATCCAGTGACCGGAGACTTACGTCTACAGACCATTATCGCCGGCTCGTGACACTGACAGGTGATAGCCGCATCAACAAGTGGTGTAATGGTACCGCCCGCCGCACTCCCGGATACGGATGTTTCACTATCGTTACCGGCACCGGACATAACTCTTTCTTTTTTGTTGGGAACGAGTTTGTCCGGACACGGTCGACCTCGGTCGCCGTGAAGGCCGCTCGCCCCTCGCGTGACGGTCCATGACGGTCGGAGCACCACCGGATGGGTTACTTTCTCCATCAGCTGCAACGCCATCAACCCACTAAGGGTGCTATGCAGTTGGTTACACAGTTCAGGATATCAACATTCCTCTTTGGGTCTAAAGTAACCTGAGCCTTTTGGTTTCCCGGGAAAAACATAACTACATTTACATCGTGCGTTTTTTTTTTTTATTCGTGCGTCTTGAAAACAATCGTGCGTTACAAATTTAATATTTTTTTTAAAAATATTTTTTAAAAAATTTTGTAAAATATATGTGTCCACGATATCAAAAATGGTCCGTAAATGTGGATACCTACAATGTGACGATTCAAACGGCATACGGGTCAATGTGAATTTTGGGGATTTTGTCCAAAGACGGTCGCTACTGTAAATTTTTTTTTTCTAAAATATTTCACCAGGAACGTTATACACTTAAGTTCTAAAAGTTTTTCTCTATTAGTTCGAGATATTATATCAAACACAGTACTTGTATTGTGGGGTATGTTTAATCTTATGGAGGAAAAGAGTTAAATATCCCATATTAATAATATATAAAACTTGATTTTGCTTTTATTTGTGAATTATTTTTATGCTTACTGTTATGTGTTTATCATGGAGAATAACTTTTTTCTTTATATAAAATTTTATTTTTAGGACTTTGTGAAAGTTTTTGTTAGTTTTTTTTAGATGTGATTGTAAATATATGTTTAAGAGATACATTTTTTTAATCTATGGCATACAAATATTAATGTTTATAAATTTTTTTTTACATTTTTTTTAATTTTATAAAACAATATTATTTTAAATTTGTTACAAGTGCACTTCATATTTAATGTTTTATCCTAACCTAAAATAGACTACTTATCATCGTGCGTTGTTCTTGTTTTTTTTAGTCGTGCGTCTTGAATTTTCAATCGTGCGTTTACAAAAGATTAGGGAGCTTTCTAAAACACTGTGAGTGTTTTAGAAACAAACACCAACAATATATCTGTCAAAGACGAAAGATGGTCCATAAATGAATTGATTCGTTCAAAAGTGCGTGCATAAAATGGCTCCAAAACGTCATTAAAAATATTAATCTTTTAACTGACGCTTTAAACATATTCCGATAAAATAATATTTCTATATAAAAAACAAGATTTAAAGTGTTGTATAAATATTTTTATAGATGATATCGATGTAATCCTTAAACACTATTATGAAAATTTTAGTGATTTTCCTTTTATATTAGATTGTTATTACTTAAAATATGATATTTCCCCACTCGAATATGGATATAACTTTTTTTTTCTTCTCTTTTATGAGACGCTTAATATAGACTATTTCTCAAATTTAAAAAAATGATCGCCGACTTTTGACTAAATTTTTTGTTACTCTATCAAAACTTCGAACATAATGGTGATTTGCCAAAACTTCAACGATTTATTAACGTAATTTTTATTTTTTGTCACGATGATGTTACCATTTTTAATAGCAATATTAACGAATTTTATCGATGTAGTTATGTATTACTGTAATTTGTTAGCATACTATTGTAAATATAAAATAATACTTGTTATGTTATTGATGTTGCCTCATAAATCTATTGTTGTTACTGTTAAATAGGTATTTATCATCGTTGAATTGTTGATGAGCTTGTTATTTCTAGAAAATTTAAGAAATAAATCAAAAATATATATTATTAATCAAATAAAACAATAACGAAAAAATAGTAAAATAGGACAAATATACACGAATATTAAGTAGGCGCTTTCCCTAAGCAGCATCAAAGAATTAGGAAATATACTTAATTTTAACTGACGTATTAACTTTTAAAGTACGATTGGGCCCCACCGACAAATTTTGAAAACTTGGAAGGGCTATAACTCTATGAAATAATGATTCTATTTGTGTAAATGATTTTAAATTTTCACTTACAACACAATTTAAGGATAATTTACTTTTTGCGAAGGCTCAGTAGAAAAAGTCACTCGACTAATTCACTATAGTATGTTAAATGTCTCCCCGAAAGTTCGCCCTGACCTGGTGGCGGCCTCGTTAGAAAATGAACCAATTAGATTGCTTATTAGCGTGAAAGATTGCCGTCGCTCTCCGAAATGTCTCTATCGTCCGAATCGGAACTCTCTATTTTCCTCGGGCGACCGAAAACCATGCGAAAATCGCTTGACGATCATCGCCGAGATACTCGCACGATTTTTTCGTCGTGGAAACCCAAAACGACGGGACTCGGGCGACGCTGGGGGCGCGTTTAACGAGCGGTCGTGATAGGTGATGGGATCGAGCCCTCGGCGGTCGACACTCGCACTCGCATCCGGTCATCGCTATCGAATCATCGAATGTATCGATTGTAATCGTATACTTTAATACTTTTAACTGAAATGGCGACCTACCCAGGTAGGTATTTTAAGCCAAGTATGAATGAGGAATGAGTGTAGGAATTGTGGCGCGATCTTGTAGTCTTGTTACTGACTAAGGCTGACATGTTCCTTAGACAGGACTGTTAATTAATAGCCCAACAGCTGATGGCAACTAATGGACCTACAGTTTAACGTGGAATCCGAACCACGGCCTCTGAATTACGAATTGGTTTAATTATGAGGATGGTATTTGTGGATTAACAATTGTATACTTCCAGGATGTCTACCAGCCTGGAAATGTCAGGGAATTTTGTAAAAAGTTCTAAAAAGTAAGGGAATTTTCTAAGATCCAATAAAATTCTGTGTAGGCAACATTTCACTTATTTTACTGTAAACCATAAGGGTCTACAGTTTAACGTGGATTTATAACACAAATTTTGGCTCTGAGCTAGGAATTGGTTTAGTTACGAGGAAGATCTTTACGGATTAACATAGCATTTAATAGTGCATTTGTTAATACATACCAGAGAATATCTTATCCACAGTCAATTTCTCATAAATATCCACAATTCTTAACCTCCAAGAAGCTTGGTTACTACACACCAACAGCCCAGTCTTCTATAATAGGTAACATAATAGTGGAAACCGTGGTAGGTTTTCGCACTTTTGTTTCTTTATTGTCTTGTATTTTTCTAGTAGAGTAACAGAAGCCCATTTCATACCCTAACATACACTAGTAGCTTGGCTATTATTAGATAAACATTATTATACTGTAACTAAACTATATACAATCACATTAAAATCGTATATTAAAAATATATATATGTACGCATTAACGAGAAAAAACAAAACCTAACCTAACTGGGTTGAAATAAGCTTCGCCGGTTACGAGCATGTTGGTTAACAATAAAACAATAGAAACGAAACAAACTTCTTTACTGTACCATTACTTTTGCTATGGTTTTTCAACAATTGGTTGTCGCTACCGATTATCGAACGGTTTGTTTCGAGTCTCGCACCGTAAGATATCGGAACCGCGGACCGCTTGGTAATGAACCGGAGGTGCTTGTGGCAGCTTCCGGACCGCCCGCGCCGACTCATGTCCGAGATCCGGTATCTCCGTGTTCGACATGCTGAGCACGCCGTTTACGCGGGAAAATATAATTTGCCGATCTTTCCGGTCCAGCTGAAGAGTCTCGATTATAGGCTATTGGTTTAGATGACTTTTAAACCACCAATTTTAGGTAAATATTTTCTTTGAAAAAGGAAAAAGCTATATGTGTTAGTTTAACGGACGTATTTTATTTCGGTTATCGATGTCACAGATTCAATCCAAGAAAACTTTAGAGTTCGGAAAGCATTCCAATACAACTTACTCGTGAAATATTTCGTTTCATCCTCATAAGAACATTATTAATTTTGTCACAGCGTCACTGGTTAAACGATAGTCATAAAAAATGGTTAGGATGTCAAATAAAAGATAAAGTGGCTATCTATGACATTATATTATATTTCTTTCCGCTAAAACACGGCATAACTACCACGTAATTATATTCATTTGTATTGTTATCAATAGACTATATATTTTATCAATTATTTAGTTATATATCTTGTTCTTGGTTTCCTTTTTGAAATCTTGAATTTATGGCAATTATAATGGTTTTGGTAGAATGGTTTTTAATAAAAAAAACATGACAGTATTGTACTAATTCAGTTGCACATTACTTTGTTTATTTGCCTGGTACTTGGACTGTTAAATACTTATTGTCAGGGTATCTTTATTTCGCATTTGTAAATTTTATTGATTAGTTTTTTTATTTCTTGATGTTCTTGGCTAAGACAATAATTTTGAGCAATCAATGTAAATAAAATTAGACTTTTGTCTGAGCATTGATTGTGATTATTATTATATGTTTAGTTATTTTTATGTTTCATAAACCGAAATTGGGCTATTGTAAATTGTGTTTTCTCCCAGGTTTTCGTTACTATAATTTTCCCCTTTAAATATTATAATAAAGTAATGCGGTCTCAAAAAACAGTTTTTTAAGTTTCACTGATTAGGTGTAAAATTAAATAAATTACTCTGTTTACATTTATCATGGATCTTTACCTATTTTATAATAGTACCATATTAAAATGTTATCTTAACGTATGCCATATTTTACTAATGATACAAAGTTATTACTTATTATGATTTCAGGTAAATATTTTGCCATTACATTATAAGAAGTTTTTTTTGTTAAAACACAATAAAAACCCCGCACAAAGGACGGACTAACTGCTACTTGTTCACCTTAGGAAATAAAATAAATAATGAATTTTGTATTAATCCAGGTATTGCCATCAAAATTATTGTTTGTTTTTTTATTGACAGTTTTGACATGGATATGTCTTAGCTCTGGGGTGTTGGTGATTTATAAGATGGAAAATATGTAACAGGTTTCCATAGAAACTACCACAACTATTGTATTGAATTTTGAATATAAAGAATAAGAACAGCTGTTTAGATGAATTGAAAACATTCCCTTTAGACATATCCATGATCTAACCTGTTTCCCACAGGGAAGTAAATACAATTTTTTTTACTTTATTGGTTTTAAAGTATGTTTTTCAAAAAATTATTACTGTATTGTATTGTAATTATTAAAATTATTATTGTATTGAAGAATATTTATTTTACAGTATGTACCTCTAATTATGAGCTGGGTCAATTAATTATGACCTTATCCGATTTATTGTTTTCACTTCCATCCTCAGGGTGAAACCAGCTCCCGTCCAATCTTCATACACGAGTAATCGACTTATCGTTTTTCATCGCGGACACATTACGACTTGATATACATTTATGGTTTATTCCATTAGGGCTAGTGATTAGGGCGGTAAATTACTGGAAAGAAACTGAACAAACCATTCTCTACTGTTTAATGATCTGGGTAATTATTTAGATAAGGAAATCTCTGTGAGAAATATACCTATGGTTAATGGTTCGAGGGGGGTTGTGAATAGATGATATGGATGCGTTGTAGAAGAACATGACTTGGCCTTTGTGAGGCTGATTAAATGATGGGAACAACCGATTGAGTAAAACCGATTCAATCGGATGAAATCGATTTTCAATCGGTGGAGCGAATGAACAACCGTAAACAGTCAGTCTTACAATAGACTTACTATTTCCTTTCGTTTGATCATTGAACGATTGAATTCGTTGTTCGACTGAATTTAGTTATAGGATGAAAAAATTGGAACTTGTTATCAGCTAATTTAGGCCTCTTAATTAAAAAATGGAATCAGTTTCATTATAATACACACTTGAAGAGTCTCTCTCAATAATAATATATAATACAATAATACATAATAATTCTTCAATCCAATAATAATACAAATGAGTGGTTTCAATCGGTGGATCATTCGACCAAAACCCCCGATTGAACGATAAAATCTACCGAATGATCACTCGGTTGTTGAATTCAACCGAAAACAGTCATATAACAAATGTACCGAAACAAACCAGAGAGTTGCAGAGACTGTTTTATATGTTATTTAGATTATTATTGCGGAAATTTTCCATCACGATTTTATGTAAAACAAAGTTTCACGACGTTTCGGGATCTGGAATCTGATCCCGTCATCAGGTGAACTAATATCTAAGACATAACACAATTAACCCATTAGTTCACCAGATTCCGAAACGTCGTCAAACTTTGTTTACATAAAATCGTGATTGAAAATGTCTGCAATGATAATCTAAATAACATAAATCCAGCATCACCAATAATGAATTTCAAACAAAGAACTGTTGTATATCATAGACTGAAACCGCTCGTGTATGAGTGAAGTGTGAAACAACTCGATAGGCTTCTCTTGTGTGGTTTAATTCGACTAAAAAACCGATTGAACAAAAAAATCAACCGAATGGTTTCTCGGTTGTTAAATTGTGTCGGGAAACAGTCATAAAACACATGTACTGAAATCAATAGAGACTGTTTTCAGTCATGACTGTATGGGTCAAGAGTGGAAACAACTAGATGAAATTTTCATGAACGGTGTCTATGGGTTGACATAAAACTAAATACACAAGATAGTCAACCGGTTGATCACTCGGTTGTCGAATGTAATCGATTGTTGCATCTCTCAGCTGATTCATTCTTTTACGAGTGTTAGAAGGACGAGTCGTGGAGGGAGTTATTACTTTACAGGGGCTAATAACGAGCGAAGCTCACTGATAAACTAAGTGCTCGAGTAATTAGAATTATGTAGCGATAGAGATCTTAACGATCGACCTCCGTGTGAAATGGTAAAGGTTAACAGCGCGACGCGGTTCCGATCGGCTGGCGTTGGAGCTCGTTAACGATGTTGCGGATGGCGTGTGTGTTCAGCTGGAAACCCTTGGATACGCTGATTGCACGTTATTTAAATTGTTTGTAGTCGTTTTATTCAAAAAAAATGTGGGCTTATTCAGTTTAATTATGTCCAATGAAAGATTTAAAATTTTTCATTTTACCATTGGATTCAGCTCAAAAAGACACACAATTTAGTATATTGTATCATGACTCTAGGTCAATTGGTTACTGAGATATTCAAAGTGGTAAACACAGTACGTTGTCTAATGTTAATCTTATGGAGGATAACTAAAAATCAATAACCCACTTAATTAGATTAGATTCGATTATTTGTAATGGCGACCATACTACGAGGTAGGTATTATAAGCCAAGTATGAATGATGATTGAGTGTAAGATGATTGTGGCGCGATCTTGTAGTCTTGTTAACTGACTAAGGCTGACATTTTCCTTAGACGGGACTGTTAATTAATAACGCAACAGCTGATGGCAATTAATGAACTTACAGTTTAACGTTTAGTCCGAACCACGGCCTCTGAATTACGAATTTGTCTAATCATGAGGATGGTCTTTGCGGATTAACGTAAAACTCAATAGTGCGGACGTTAATCCACACAAGAGAACAACACTACACCCACCCACCATCGCTCATAACTATCCACAATTTATGGATACTTACATTATTTACTTACATATTCTTCCAAAATCTGGTATGCAAGTCCATCTAGTTAAGTTTTATCATTGGAACAATTAATTCCCCCAAATTTAATATTTTTACGGCAGAAAACCTACGTACTCATTGCCCATGTAGTTCTAATGGAGAATAGATAAATTGGTATACGTTACTTAATTATCGACATAATTTTAAAACATTTTGTATATGTTTTCCTTAGTTACCAGCCTTCATATATACCATGTTAAACAACCCTTATTGCAGCAACTACTATTCGATTACTATGATGGGAGTAATTTAAGTTCTATGAATTTCGCCCTACTCACGCCAGCGTGCTGCGTGCGATCTCGTTTTCACTTGTGGCGCTCCGTGTGCCCGTACTGGGCCGCTCCCCGCTTTCCAAAACATCAAACAACATTCAGCCGCTAATCTCTGTGTACGCACGTGTCGGACGGTCCGTGTGTTAAAGGAGTTGTCCGTCTGTTGTGTGAACGTCGGTCCAGGTGTTAACAGAGTTGTTGGTACAGTCCCTGTCGCGGCTACGATACCGACTAAGGAAAACACAATCAATAATTGTATTTACATCCCTGTGGGAAATAGGTAAGATCATGGATGTGTCAAAGGGAATGCCTTCAGTTCCTCTAAACAGCTGTCGTTATAAGCCATAAGACGTCACTGTTTCAAATTTCGGTCTCGCGAATTGCCAACACCCTCCTCCAGAGCTAAGACATATCCATGTCAAAAATATCCAATATTTGTTTTTACTTTTGGAAAAACGAAACAGCCCGAGTAGAAAGTTAAAAAAAACACCTAGCTCAAAATTTTATGATGAACGCGAGTGACCGTTGTTGGGCATGGTTTATATGGTAGGTAGCACCCTACTGTTTTTTACGGACTCAATAGTTTTTCTTGGTCGTCAATTATTTTTTGAAAGTAATAAAAAACTATTAATGTTGACTATTGGTGTAAATCATTACTTTTTTCAGTTTACTGGGTTTTTTAATAAATTCGCCATCCATATCACCGAAAAAATATTTATAAGTCTAGATTTAATTTAAAGTCAGAGATGCTTTTGACACGAGTATACTTTTCGTTTTGGTGTAATTTCATCTCATGAAATACGAAATACAGTATAGGCTAAATCATTTTTAAGATTTGTTTGTTACTAAAAGTAAAGACAATTTTGATCCAACGTCATAAAATCTAATCTGTTATTGTTTTGTGTAAGTGAATTTTAGGTGATCTGAAACTATATGAAGTACTGTATGGTTATTAGTTACAGATCAGTTTTTAACTTGGTTTAAATTGGATCACGTTAAATTAGGTCGTATGAAAGTTTAGAATATTACGATGTTACTTTTGAAAAGGACTCAAGTCAGGAGTCTATTGGATTTGATGGCGCAGTTTTGTTACCGACATATGTAAACTGATCCATTTTTCTAGATCATTAATTATTTTTGGAACAAGTGGAAAGTCACTGATCTCGTTAGTATATGGGACCGCCTGTCTATCGCGAGGTTTTAAATTGACGTCGGATACTTGTGTGATCAACTTGTGATTGTTAATAGGTTTGGAATAACAAACTCATTATTCATGAAGCACTGAACTACCTGTTTAGAATTTTAAATTGAAAATTATAGTCGAGCCTACTAGATTTGATGACTTTGATCCTGATAAAGGTTAGGTTGTTCATTTAAAAAATCACAGTTTATAGTACCGAATCTCTACACAATTGTCATAGGATTGAATTGATATTATTTTAAATTTGACTTCAAATTCTCTTCGAAAATATCTGTATACGTATGGAGGCAGTGGTCTATACCGTGACAGAATCGGCATCATTGTGACTAAATAACACTGTCATCCATGAGAAAACTAGCATTGCAGAGGTTTTTTATGAAAGTCTTTTTCTGTTCTCTCCACGCCAGAACAGACAGTTTTACTAGGACGGTGCATGGCGACGTCCTGTAATCTACTTCTAGGTCACGAATTGTAGATAGTTGTGAGCGATGGTCGGTGGATGTAGTGTTCTCTCGAGTGGATTAACGTCCGCACTGTTGAATACTACGTTAATCCGCAAAGACAATCCTCATAATAAGACCAATCTGTAATTCAGAGGCCTTGATTCGGATTCTACGTTAAACTGTAAGTACTTTAGTTGCCATCGGCGGTTGGGCTATTAATTAACAGTTCTGTCTAGGGAACATGTCAGCCTTAGTCAGTAACAAGACTACAAGATCGCGCCACAATCATCCTACTCTCATTTCTCATTCTTATTTGGCCAAAAATACCTACCTGGGTAGGTTACCATTTCAATCATCTAAACTTATTTAATCTAATCCAGAGGCATTTGTAGCCAGACAGATTTTAACGCGTTTAGAGAAAGTGGTCCAAACCCAAATGTGCGTCCCAGGATTTGAACCCGTGACCTCCTGCACCGAAGTCCAAGACCCTAACCACTAGGCGAGCAAGACACCCAAATTATCGCACTTAACCTTTTATCTTACACCCTTATAATGTTAGCAATGCGTAGTGAACGGGGTTTTATGGAGGATATAAAATTGTACTCACGCTAGGCTGAGTTAGCTCCATAAATAACCACTTTTGATGTATGTTAAAATGTTTCGCCTATGTAAGAATATGCCTTCTTGAACACCAATTTCCCTCCTCTATAAAATCCTGTTTAATGCGCATTGCAAGTACTAATAATTCGTTCTTCTAAATGTTTTACGCCTGCACGGCTGGAGCGAGCCCCTTAAGCGGACAGTTTATTCTCGCTACAGAACGCTGTAAATTCCTCTAACCGCCGGTGATAGCCGCTACAAAATATATAATATCCCCGCTTTGAATGTCACAACGCGCAGGTCTGTTACACAAATCACGGCATACGCTCGCCCGTCCAGTTTGGAACGGGAATAGTCCAGGGGTCAAGAGAAACGACGCTCGCTGGTGGCGGGATATAAAACGGATCTAATGAGGGTCACTGCAGTCTCGAACCCGTGACCTGTCGCTGTGGATCAAGGTCACATCCTTGTGGCTCGCTCAAGGTCGTTGGCGTTGACCGAGACGAAGTTTTAAATTTACGTTTAAAAAGTCTATAAATTCGTATTTATAGATTAGACTTTCAGTCAACCTGTCCTTTGTACAGGTTGAATAATTCAATGTTAAGAAGCAATATAGTTATTATTATTACAAAACACAAGCCTTAAATTTGTAATATTTACAATTTTATTCTTAACATTTTAAACACGTGCCTTGGGTAGCTGAGTGGTAATAGTACCTGCCTTCAAAACTGAAGGTCGCCGGATCGAATCCCGCAAGGGTCGAATCTGGACCCAGTTGCCATTTCGTCATTGGGCAATTAATTAATGATGCTTCCTAACAACATGTCGACATTAGGTAGTAACAAGACCGGGTTCGGACCGTTCCCCATCGAAACGTAAAAAATGAAGAGAGGCGCAGAAAGACACAACACAAAACATATAAATACAAGGAAAACATAAAGTCTCAGATCAAGTATTTAGAATTTATTTACAATTAGATAAACGAAATTTAAAACAGACAATTTTTATCGTTATTAAAATTTGTTATACGTTAAAATAACATTTTAATTTATTATATGATTTTGAAATATATTTAAAAGGAATGATCAATGTAAACTAATATTGATTTTTATTTGACAACAAACTGATGATTATTCCTTTCTATTGAATCACGTGTATAAAATAATTAATATTAAAATATCATGTAAATATTTTATTTTCTACACTAAGCTTCAAAAGGTTTACCTGGTATAGCTTTAAATAACAAGCGTACTTAATTTCATATTTAAATCAAACATTTTAATAGTTGTGACTAGTTTTAGCTTGGGGTTTAAAGTATCACGGCACTTTCGAGGCGGACAAAAAATTGACAAAAGAAGTTTCTCCGAACAATTTGCCCAGATAGCTGAGACACAAAGGCCGGTGCAGCTATCAGAGACGATCGAGGTTGATGCATTTCCCATGGCCCGGAACAGATCGCATTCGCAGCATCTGCCCCCAGAAGGGGAGGTCTCAAGATGAGCAGACTACAATATCCTAGACGTTTCATTTTGCACGGAGATATCAGAACCCACCGACGATCTCGTGGGCTGGTTTGAAGAAATCTGCCAGCTTTTGCCTTCTGTGAGCACTTTTAGTTTTGGACACATTTGTAAATCAGGACGGAGACATCCTTGGACAATTAAGGATGTACCTATCGAGCCATAATGCTGCTATTGGCTAGTCATCTGCTAATCAGAGTAGCTTAGTAAATAAAATCACTGAAAAAACTTGGTATTACGGGGGGAGGGTTAGATTCCCCGTGAAATTCTAAAAACTAGTTTAATTTTGTTTCTCTTGTTGTTATTTTCAGAAATTGGAACAATAAAGCTTGTTACTCAAAAAGGGAGAAAGTACGTGTCAGTCCACTGATACCGTATATTTAGTCTTGTTACTGACTAAAGCTGGCAGGTTCCTTTAGACAGAACTGTTAATTAATAGCCCAAACAGCCAAAGACATCTGATGAACCTACAGTTTAATGTGGGATCCGAACCACCTTTCCCTCTGAATTACGAACTGGTCTAATTATAAGGATGACCTTTGCATGTGAACGTAATATTCAATAGTGCCGACACCGCCCAAGTCAAGTACTGGAAGTTTGATTAGTGTTGGAATAATTAGCACATAGAGGTTCAACCAGGTAGTTAAAATTAAACAAAAAATTAAGAAAATGGTGGTGATCTTTACAAATAATTATATTTCGTCAACTTGAGAATAAGAGGTGGTATTAAGAAGTGGATGGTCGATGTTTTCAATAGCGTATCTGTGACAGAACTCTATTATTGTTAAAACGACACTAAATACATGCAGTAATGCACTTAGGCGTGAAAATTGGACAACGAAAACGATGGACTAAAAATCAGTTAGAGTTTGAAGGTCTATTTCGACGCAGCAGACGGCGCTGGACACTACGCATGCGCAGTTGTCACTCCGCGCGGCGCGGCGTTCTCACAAGGCAAGCGCGGTTATAAAAATACCTGCGGTGGAGAAACGTCCCCGGTGTTAGTGCATATAGCGACGTCGCTGCGGCCGACTGTTTACTGTTTACTGTGGGAATACCTATTTCCGTAACGGGTCTCACTGTTGCCATTCGAGGTTGGAGGTTAACTCTCGGATTGCTTTGGCGCGGTGGTCGCGCCGTCATTTCTGAGCTAGTGGGAGTGAAAGAGGAGGAGGCGGTGAATTGGATGATTGCGGTTTGAGATGCGCTGTCACATAAATATTGCAGGTTTCGTTGTTAAGCGTCTTGCAGTACCTCACCATCCTACAAGAGCAATGTTGAAAACTGAAACATGCCTTCCTGGTAACATGAATTTTAAAATTAAGTCTCATTGGATTAGTAAGGACCAGAGTATAATTATTGTAAAAATATTTATCTTTGTTAAAGTGTCTGCAGTACCTCTGCCTTATTTTACCCACTTCACATAAGAACGATGCTAAATTCAAACTATCGCTTCGACGTTGGTTTTTAACAGAAAAAATTGTACTTGGTGACAATTGAAAGGTAATTGTAATAAAAATACCTTACGGCCAAAGAAAAAATTTGATGGCAAGAAAATTGGACCAACTCATAAAAATTTAAATTTTAAAGATTAATCCTACTAAAACCTTTTGCATTTACTCCACCTTGGCATGAAAACTATAAAATTGGAAGAAGATTGCTCTGTTTAATTTACATAATTCGAATTTTTTATGTCTTCAATAAATCTCACCTTTTTAGAATATGCGGGGTAAATGATGAAAATTGTGATTATGGAAGAGATAAAGCTACTTTCGACCATGTTATATTGTCCTGTCCGTCTGTCCCTTCGGAGTCAAGAAATTCTTTCTACGAAGAAATTACAAAGAAGTTCCCACCTCGATGATTTCAAATTTATAGTTTCGAATGGTATTGTTGTTTAGTTTATACAACAATATTATTATTTAAACTCTATTGTACATACTGCTAATGACCTAACTTGGTTAAACCCAGAAGTCATAGTAAAGATTTAAATGTATATATTTATTTGAAATCTGTGAAAATATTAATTCAATGAGCAAATTTGATATAAGGATTAGTAATTTACACTAACATGAAGATTAGAGGTAAAAAGTAGGCTCATCAGTCTTCATTTTTGTTCTGATTGGTATCGTTATTTAATAAGATCCCGGCTCCAGTTTCTTTTTAATATTCTGCGATGAACTTCCGGCAAATTAAGTCTGATGAGATGTTGAATAAGAGGATTTTCATGGCCCTTGAGTCTGGTGAAGAATTCAAAATAGTGGATTTGGTATATTCAACAACAAGTTTCAGGTTGAAGTCTGTATGAAGGGTCTTATTACTAACGTAATTAGGAGCACCGGAAGTCAAACGGAAAGTTTTCGACTGAAATTTTTGATTTTCTTCAAATTCTAAATATTGCTGAGCTAAACATCTGAATGCCGCAGGTCATAAAGGTTTTACAAGTGTTTTATACAACAGAGGTAATTTTGAATTTCAGTTAAGTCAGTGATGAAGCTGTTTTTTCATTGAGTTGAGTGTAGCCATTTTCTTTTTTATACACTGTATATCTTCCAGGTTAATTTTTCATCTAGGTGGAGTCCAAGATAACGTGTTTCAGAATCCGGGGGTATTCTTTCATTGTTAATGGGAACTGGTGGACACATACCTCTTCTTAATGTGAATATAGAATAATGTTTGTGTTTCGAACTACAGTTTCTTCAATTAGCGGGCCAAGATGGGAAATCTGCAAATGCCGAAAGCCTCAATATCGGTCCCGTTGGACCAGACCTGGGAAGCGTTCAATATGGCGAAGGTTTCCCAGAACTGATGAGATCTGTGTTGATATTGAGATTCCACCGGTCGAGTTATCGGAGTCAGAACGATTTCCATTATCCCAGACGGTAACTGTTTTAAATTACGGTCGTTGTTGGGGAACTTTCTGTAGAAAGGTTTTATGGGTGAGCTAGTTTTGCTATCTATACGCTAACTTTCCAGATATTTGTGTTTTAATTATCTGATACATAGGAACCGATAACTATATAGTTGTAAAGATTGAGTCAACCGGTATTTGGTGAAGCAAAGCAAAGTGACGTGAAGTGTTATTTTGCAGGATTTGCTATTAAACTGTTCGTTCATGTTGGAAATGTGGAAGGACTTACTGTTGCACATTGTAATTACGTCACTACTTCCGTGACAATATTTTTGACGTGTCAATATGCAAATGGTAACTACCTAGTCGTGAAGCTTGACGAATTAAGCTATTTTGTTACGTGACTAAGCAGTTAGCCGTCAAAGTCACAGTAATTGATTATATTTATTCCGAGAAATCGATAGAATCATCAATATAAACTTAATCCACCGAATATACCAATCTATTTTTGAATTACTGTTGCACTTTAGGGTCTTGCAAATTTTTCTCACCTCTTATGACAATAATAAAATTAAGTACGTAGAATAATCATCCATCCTGGATAATGGTTAGTTAGTGAAATGGTGACCTACCCAGGTAGGTATTTTAAGCCAAGTATGAATGAGAATTGAGTTTTAAATAGTTGTGGCGCGATATTGTAGTCTTGTTACTGACTAAGGCTGACATGTCACTTAGATAGAACTGTTAATTAATAGCCCAACAGTCAATGGCCATGTCTAAGAGACTTACAGTTAAACGTGGAGTCTGAACCGCTGCCTCTGAACTACGAACTGGTTTAAAAATTAGGGCTCATTTGTATAATTGTATAAGTTATAGTTATATAAGTATCTTACCAATATAGTAACGAACGTCATATTTAATAATAGGCAATAAAGGGTGGATGTTCTAAAACATCAACCACTTCAGGCTATTAATGTGCAGAATATGTGTATTAGTTTTCCGCCGAATTGTGTAAAAAACAACACTGATGTTTTAATCAGGTGTTTTTAACAAATCTCCCAGTTTTTAAGATAGAAATTTCTCTTACCCACGCCCTGACCGCAACCTAGACCACAGATCTGTCCAGAGAAAAGATCGAGGAAAACACGGGTGAATAGATACAGTAGACGGACAAAAACGCTTATAAAAACGTAATGGTATGACCAGGAATCAAGTGAGAGACACGGTTGCCTCTGGACGTCCTGCCACCCACAGGGACACGGAGTTTCAGTGTAACATTTGGAAGTTACCTCTAATTTACATACTTAGTGAACAAAGTTAATATCTAAAATGATACCGACACGGTAGATTAGAGGTAACTCTCTGGCCCATTAAGTCCTGTACTGAAACTACTGGCAAACGACTCCTGCCAGATCTTGATCGGTCACCTCATATTCGTATTAATTATTAATACACCGACCCTCTCTGGAGGGTAGTGTAACGTAATACTGTATCGGAAAGGAAGAGTGAGTAATGGATTTGTTAACTTATATAGATTTGTTACTGACAAAAACTAGTTGATTCATTTCCAGGATTATTATTTACGGAAATAGGCCAAAGAAGAAATAACATGATGTTATGAAGAATCAATTAACGAATGGAACAAGATGTTTTTTAAGAATTTCTCCTTTTAAATGGTTTTTGTAAAGGATGTTTCTTAATTCTGGGGGGATTGGCAATCCGTCAGACTAAAATTTGAAACGGAAGTGACTTCATATGTATGTAAATAAATACATTAAATATATACTGTAAAAAGACTCGCGACTCATCTTGATATCCTTTGTGGGTATGGATGAGTGTGGTGTCAACATTAAATTTAGAGAACCTCAACATAGACAAATTGAACCAGTATTGCCTTTCTGGAAAAGCGACCTACCCAGGTATATGTTCTGAGCCAGGTATGAATAACAAATGAGTGTAAAATGATTGTGGCGCGATTACCGACTAAGGATGACATTTTCCTTAGACAGGACTGTTTATCAATAGCTCAATAGCCAATGACATCTAAGGGACCTACAGTTTAACGTGGAATCCGAACCACAATTGTACATCTGAATTACGAAATGGGGATGATATTTGCGGATGGACGAGTTGTTCAATTGACGTTAATCCATACCAGAGAATATCACATCCACCGACAATCGCTCATACCTATTCTCAATTCGTGACCTCCAAGTTGCTGGATTACAGGACACGTCACCGCCCCAGCCAATCTTATAATCTATTTTATCATAATACCTTTTGTATTTTGTCAGGTGCCTGTGTATTGATTTAGGATTTTTAATTAATAGCCCGACAACAATGATATCTAAGGGACACACAGTTCAATGTGGGATCCGAACCACAATTTCGCCTCTGAATCACGAAGTGGTCTAATTACAAGGATTTTTTTACGGATGAGTGTAGAATTCAATACTAAGGATGTTAATCCACACAGAAGAAAATACCGCACCCACCGACCACAATAGGTTTCTAGATCGCATTCGACGGAATTGTGACAGCGCGTGTGAGGTCGACGGAACCGGAAAGGAGTCGTCATATTCGGTGACATTTCCCACAACGCGGTCTGGCGGCGGTTGTTGGAACCGGTGTACTTGTAATTATTGTCGGACCAGCTCCTCCGCTAACCTGGGAGCCCCAACTCCAATTCCCACAGTAGTTCGCCACACTAATGGCCCGGGACCGTGCTGGCAATTAGAGACCTGGAGACCGCAAGTGTGTCGAACCCGGTGATGGATGTTTTGGAAACCTCTTCCGTCACGTTTATTTTGACCGATCGTAATTAGTCGAGTGTGTGTGGGTTGTGGTGGGAATTTTCGGGGATATTAATTTTTATTCGCATTACAGTAAATGGAGTTTGTTAGTCTATTACCCACCAGCTAATTTAGGGTAGGTTCATCCTCATTTCCGTTTATCCGTTGGATGTAACAGTTTTGTGAATTTTTTATCTAAAAATTAGAACATATCTTCTGACGTAAGTGTAATTTTAAGACTTAGAACTGAAATCGACTCAGTAGCACAGTGCGGTAAATTACACTGGACTGGTTAGAAACCTGTGGCTGGCGACTCCTGCCAGATATCATGAGCAGGCACCTCTGTCTAGCCTGTCTGATTCACGGCGATACGGTACTTCGCGGTCGTTAATTTACAACACATCTTAGGGCCGTGGTGATTAGATATATAAGGTAAAAATCACTAAAATGTTGCTTCTGCTTTCGGAAGCGAGAGTGTAATTTACACTTAGTTTGAACTGAAATATGTCCAAAAAAGATTCTCTAATCGTATTACATTGCAGATGGTTCATGAAAGATGGTTACATTTTTCTGGGTATGTATTGATTCAATCACATTTAAATTAACACTATTAAGACATTTTAAATTTAACGGGGGGGAACGAAAGGGACCGTTTTTATATCCACTTCATATTATTCGACTGGGACGGTGGCGACGTCCTGTAATCCAGCTACTTGGAAGTCACGAATTGTGGATAGTTGTGAGATATGGTCGGTGGATTTAGTGTTCTCTTGTGTGGATTAACGTCCGCACTATTGAATACTAGGTTAATCCACAAATACCATCCTCATAACTAGACCAATTCGTAATTCAGAGGCTGTGGTTCGGATTCCACGTTAAACTGTAGGTCCATTAGTTGCCATCGGCTGTTGGGCTATTAATTAACAGTCCTGTCTAAGGAACATGTCAGCCTTAGTCAGTAACAAGACTACAAGATCGCGCCGCAATCATCCTACATTCATTCCTCATTCATACTTGGCTTAAAATACCTACCTGGGTAGATCGCCATTTCAGTTAAAAGTATTAAGAGTTTTTACGTTTTGGTGTCCGTGTTTTTCTACGTATTTCAGTATTTTTTAACGTTTAGTTGGGGAACGGTCCAAACTCCGATCTTGTTACTACATAATGTCGACCTGTTGTTTGGAAGCACAATTAATTAATAGCTCAATGACAAATGACAACTGGGTCCATAGATACCCCCAGTAGTAATAATATAAGTATAGTAATATAAATATAACCCTTAATTAATTCGATCCGGCGACCTTCAGCTTTGAAGTCGGGCACTATACCCACTCAACCACCCAGCCAGTTTAACAACAGTTGCTGATTGAGAGATATAAATTATCTGACCATCCTCATGAAATTGTAAACATTTACAATTTGAAATAATTTAAAGTGCTATGTCCGAAATTCTGTACACTCAGAACGTTTTCATTAAATTCATAATTTTTTCTAAATAAATTAAAATATACCTGCACCAACTGTTACGTTTCGATAAAGTTTTATCCGACACAATAACAAATAATAAAGAATTATTATCATACTAATAGTTTTTAACGACTATAAACACGTGTTACTAGATAAAATTGGTTTTAATCCGATTGTATCACAAACAAATTATAGAGTTTTATACTAAAAATGTTATAACATATTCTTTAGTGTTTATTGATGGATTTGAAGCGTTGGTTGCTAGTTTCGGCTTCAAAGGAAGCTGATGGCAATGTGGAGGAGAAGCCTACATTTGTGATTAATTCGATCATTTCCTGTGAAAGCAACAAGACTGGGAAAGAACTTGTTTAATTAGATTAGTCAATTTAAATTAGTGAACCTCGCTCTGCTTCTCATCTTTCGATAATATTTGATTACGAACATGGCTGCGGAATTATTAAACGCAATCAATTAAAAGTTGAGGGAATAATTTCATTCCCGAGATGAAGTGTAAAACCATATTCATTCCTTACAATGGCTATTAACTTCTAAAAAAATCAAATAGCAATATCGTATAACTTATGCTTACAATTTTTTCATAACTTACTATATTCTTATGTGTCATATATTTGGCTTTCGTAAATATTAATTCATTGTAAATACACGAAGCTCCATATTGTATAGTTTCTTCTGAAGTGATTGGTTTATTTTGAGCGTCACTGATGTAAAGTTTTATTAATTTTTACTAAGTTTAAAACACAAGAATCAATACACAGGAACCAGACAAAATACAAAAGGGATTATAATAATATAGATTATATGATTGACTGGGGCGGTGGCATGTCCTGTAATCCAGCTACTTGGAGGTCACGAATTGTGGATAGGTATGAGCGATGGTCGGTGGATGCGGTATTCTCTGGAATGAATTAACGTCCAAGAGGGCGCACTGTTGAACAATTAATTCATCCGCATATATCATCCTCATAATTGGACCACTTCGTAGTTCAAATGCAACATTGTGGTTCGGATCCTCATTGTTAAACTGTAGGTCTGTTAATAAACAGTCCTGTCTAAGAAACATGTCAGAGTTGGAAACAAGAGAACAAGATCGTGCCACAATCGTCTTACGCTCATTTCTCATTCATACTTACTGAAAATTCCTACCTGGGTAGGTCACCATTTTAGAACGGTAATAAAGTAAATAGGAAATTACATTATTCTATATTAACATTTAAATAATATATGCAAATTGGTTAACGTAGAACACGTCTGGTTGACCCCGATGGTCTGACACTTTGCTTTTTCCGACCGTACTGGCTTCGTGTTTTTTTCGTTTTCAATTGGATTATTATGTTTATCTCATCCGTATTTAGAGTATTCCTTTTTTTAAACTACAAAATGTTGAGTTTTCTTCTCTACGAATTGTTGTCAGTATAGTTATTCGATTTGTACTAACGGTTTTCCGTCCTTCTGTTACATAATTTGAAATATGTGCAATATACTAAGTAAAGCATTTTAAACACTACGTATGCGTATTATAAGTTTAAGTATTATTAAACTGAAAACATTCTACTTTTAAGCATATCCATGAGATCGATAAAGCTGTCTTAGAATGTTTACTGGTAATATGTTTAAAAGTAAAAAATATGTTGAATCATTATGTTTTTACGTGTTTTGGAATTTAAAATATGTGTAACGATTATAATCCTTCTTTTAAGGCAATTAAATCATTTCCACATTGTAGTAGCTTATTTTTTGTTAGAATTATATTTGTACAATACAATAATCTGTATACAAAAGTACTGAAATATATTTATTGCTATTTGTAAGCTTAGGATCGTCATCATTGAACTGTTTATACTTTGTCATCCAGATCTAAACTATTTCCAACAGAGAAGTAAATATACTAACATTTTTTATTAAAAACTTCACCTGCCCAACACCATATGCCTCGCCTATGTGTGTGATGGGGCACCACAGCAATCGCAAGCCGCTTAGCGTAGTTTCGATCCATTAGACTATCATACAAAAATACAAATATGTTTTGCTATTGAATGTTCCTAGAGTTACCGATGCGGCTTTTAGGATGAAATATACTAATTTTATGGTGGTAAAATGCAAGAAAGATATTTTAATAACATTCTATAAAAGTTGAGAACGAAAGTAGTATTTTTGTCGTGAGATATCTCGATGAAGGTTTTTATTTGAACACAGCTTCGAATAATTATTAATCACTTGGTTAGTTGTTTTGAACTATGTATATGTTGAACTTCTATTTTACTTGTCTTTTAATATTTACCTATGTTATTAAGTTATAATAAATTCTTACGCTCATGTCGTCTTTGACGTATTGAAAGGTCTAGTTTTCGAATTAAATTTAGTTGATGATTATTGAATACCGTTCATCGGAAAAAATACGTCTAGGTACCAAGCCTTTGACTATGGCAGAGCTATCTATGGTTTTAGCTATACAGTACATACGATTTGCTTTGATCTGGGTACTTCTGAAACACATACCAGTGTCCTCCGCATGTAGAGAAAATAACGGAACCAATCGTTCAAGAAAACGTAAAAAATCTTTGAAAACATATATACTAAAATTAAACTTGTTTTGTACTGAATTTATTACCAAATGAAAAAGTATTTGTTAGTAGTGATTCTAAAGGCTAAAAAGCTTCCCCAAGAAATGAAATAAAGCATTTACATGCCAAGAAAGCTTTGTTTGAAATGTCGTCATCTATCGTATTTTATACGCGTTTTCTGTGTTTTATACATAACAATGGAACGACCTGCGTTAGGAAGTTAGCTAAACGTTCTTGTACTATTCGTCAATATATATAGCGAGCTGAAACGTTATAGTTCGTAATTTATTGGCATTATTGGAGTGTTGAAATATTTTTTCATTTTTGCTCCATAAGATCAGTGTTAGTTGTGAAAGCATTGATGCTCCCATGACAGTCGTAAAAAGACGAAGTATGTGTCAAATTAAAGGTAAAGTAGTTGTTTAGTGAGATATACAATTAAATTTTGTATGTTATTTTAAGAAAAAATATATAAACAATTATACTCCATGATTGAAAATTAACTCTTTTTTAGTAGTAAAAAGGTTTAATTATGCAAATAACTAGACCAAAAAAGGTAAACCAATTTACCTTTAATTTAACTCCTCGACCACTTTTAATGACTATCGTGCGGTCAGTAATGGTGTCATAAAATTAACGATGTTCTTATGTGACTAGAATCCAATACGACGGAGGTACTGCAGCTTCTTAAACCAAGTTTTATAATCGCTGTGATTTAGAGGGTAGAAAAAATAAAATGACATTATTTGGCATTCATCCATTAACGACGTATAAAAGTTTTCGTCGCCGCTATTCATATACACAGCGAGGAGACTTTAACGCACTGTCGCACTGAAGCCGCGCGTCCACCACTGTCCACTGGTACACTTAGGTAGAGGTTATCCAGAGCACACTTACAGGAGGTGATAGCCTCGGGACCGTACACCGCTTCCACTGCCACATCCTTGACACTGACTGGCAAGGTCCCGTGCCGGAGCCGGCTATACCAGCCGTGGCCCACATACCGGGCGCTCGCCCCTCCACCCTCCACCTGCGCGGCGAGGTAAACACTGGCGTGGGGCGAGTACCCCGGACCCCGGACCCTGGGTTGCAGGTGGCCAAAACGATAATTAGCGTTCGCCGATCCTCTGATCCGAGCCGGCTCGACCGCACGATTTTCATCCTTGAAGACTCATTGATTTATAGGAATATATCTCTGAATGAACTTCATAAAATGGTTCTGATACGAATTTAAATCCCTTTACGAAATTTTCCCACACAAAAACGAGAAAGGAAACCAACTTAATCTATTCAATTAAAATTTTCTGCGCAAGTCATTCTGAGTTTGTTTTTTTAAGTACGGATTTAAAAAGTTTTTACTATGGCTTATGGTTTCAACCAAATTAGTCCATTAAAAGTATACACACAGTATAAAATATTTGGTTACTTTACACCTAGCTATCAGTTTTTTATGATTAATTCTTGTATCTTCGAGTAGTCTTAAATATATGGTTTCTATTTTAACCCATCCAGTGCTTGTGATATTCGCTTATATTGAACGTCCGCGCTGTTAAATACTAAGTTCATCTGCAAAGATCAGCCTCATGATTAGACCAGTTCAAATTTGTGGTCCGGATCCCCCATGAAGCTTTAGGTCCCTTAGATGCCCTTGGCTTATTATTAAAATTCTTCTGTAAGGAAATTGTTATCATTAGTCAGTAAATAAATTATAAGATCGCGTCATAATCGTATTACACTTATTTCTTATTCAAGCTTTTCCTTAAAATACTAACGTGGGTAGGTAATTATTTTAGAAAGGTTCTAATAATAAGCATAATTGTGCTAATAAACACTGCTATAAAGCTAGATTTGTTGACATTCTCTCTATTCCCGTTATCATGTTACAGCCCGCCCCGCGTATATATATGCAGATGAGGCGATGCCTAGGCGTAAAGCTGCGCTATTGTCATGCCTTGTATGGGGTTTACTCCCAGCCATGTATCCAGAGGTCACAGGTCTCTGAGAGTGTTAAAACCAACCCAGGTTTACACTCAGTCAGCTTTATATCAACTCGGATTTTTATTATGTTTATTTACTGCTATGTTTTATCTCAATGTATTTATTTACTTCCCTGTTAGAAATAGCGTTGATCATGAATATTAAAGTGTATACCAACTCGGAAAACCTGGAAAATTCAGGATATTTTGTAAAAAGCTAAGGATTTTCATAAGATGCAATACAATGTTGGCGGTTGGTTTGCAAAAAAGACATTACAAATTAAAATAATTACTGTGTATTTTGTTTTTGTTAATCAAAATCACTTGGTTCATGTTCTGTTGTGCGTTATTTTTTTGAATGTCAGGTGTTGTGATTTAAATCGAAAACTTAGAATTTTCTAAATACAGAAATGGAAAACCTAGAAAAGGGTAAGGGAATTTTCATTTAGTTTTTTTTTTGCGTCTCACAAATTGCTAACATCTCCCCCCTCAGGCCTTAGACATTTACATATCAATATTAGTCTGGTAGAAATCCGGTGTCGACGGTGTTGACTGGAACGGTGGTGACGTCCTGTAATCCAGCTGCTTGGAAGTCACGAATTGTGGATAGTTGTGAGCGACATCGGTGGCCGTAGTGTTCTCTTGTGAGGATTAACGTCCGCACTATTGAATACTACGTAAATTCACAAAGACCATCTTCATAATTAGAACAATTTGGAATTCAGAGGCCGTGGTTCGGATTCCACGTTAAACTGTAGGTCCCTTAGTTGCCATCGGCTGTTAATTAACAGTCCTGTCTAAGGAACATGTCAGCCTTAGTCAGTAACAAAACAAGTTCACGCTACAATCATCCTACACTCAATCCTCATTCATACTTGGCTTAAAATACCTATATTGTGTATGGTTGCCATTTCAATGACTTAATCTAATCTAATCTAATAATGACCGTTAAGCTCATAAGGACAATGGCTATCATCCGTTTTGGTAATCATTTAAAACCAACATCTTATCAGAACGTTCCAACTCTGTACCTGTCTGGCATTCGCAGTACGCACAGCACGTGTGTGTTTGCCTGTGTGTGACAGAGGACAGAGTCCGCACGTGACTCCTGTGTCCGCGCCGCCACGATGTCCGAGATCTACGTGCGCTGCTGGACGTGCTGTGCGGATAGCCCACGGAGTGACTCGCTCAGGTCGGACTCGGGGAAATGGCCAAGGTGTATCCTGGCGACGGTCCGCCCTACGACAAAACCAGTCTCGGCGCTACGAAAAAATGGTGTGCTGCTAAATACAAAAATATTATCACTAGTTATGGGGCTCGGAGGTGAAACGTACTGATCATCAGAAGGAGGACGTCTCCGGTGCGACTCACGAGCCCATAGTACCATATCTTTCTGGCGACCCATTCAGGTAGGTATTTGAAGAGCCAATCACATATGAGGAATGAGTGTAAGATGATTGTGGCGCGATATTGTAGTCCTGCTACTGACTAAGGCTGACATGTTTCTTAGGCAAGACTGTTAATCAATAGCCACACAGCCAATGGGATGTAAAGAACCTACAGTTTAATGGGGGAACCGAACGACAATTTTGGCTTTCAATTTCGAACCGGTCTAACTATGAGGATGGTCTTTGCGGTGAAACGGTAAGCTGTAATTTGGGTGGTATTTGTGTTGTAGTATGCTAATATTTGGGAACCTATTAAATAGCTACCTATTGTGTATAGTTCTGTAGTGAGTGGAAGGTGTTTGTTGTATTAATATCTGTAACGGTGTGTGTAGGTTGATGTGAGTTCTGGAAACCAAAACTGTGTTTAATGTTAGTGTACGTTGATGAATATTATGGAAACTGCAATATAGTTTGATTTAAAATGGTACCAGGCTATATAAAGGCTAAATGGAAAGTGCTAGGAATTTGACCAAGAGCCCGAACGTAGCCACACAGCCCCAAACCAAACCAGGTTTGATGGCGTGAAAATTGGAAATATATATAAATATATAGGCTAACCTATCTGGGTATCTTGCTGCTAAAACATAAACTTACCATAGATGAAAATCTTCCCAACACATAGATTGGGTACAAGTACATGCGTAACTTACTATGTGTTTAAATACTGAATTTGTAAATAATTGGTGACATACCCGGTTTCCTAGTGCTCTCTAACATTCCCACCACTTAAATTACGTTAACCACATGTTGAGATTTAGAATTCAGTGTCCAATGATGATGTTCGGGGCAGATTTGCAAGGGTTGACGTCGTGTCGCAAGTCGCGTCGAAGAAGGAAGAATGAGCGAGCTACGGTTTGACAGACACGACCGACTAACGCCACAGCGGATTAACGTTATTCAATAGTGCGGTTATCAATCTACGCTAGAGTATATCATATCTATCGGCTATCGCTTACGAATATCCACAGTTAGTGATCTCCAAGTAGCTGGATTACAGGACGCCACCGTCCCAGTCGTAATGCAATCTATGACTGCGGTCCGAGAATATGCACAGTTTCCCGATAGTAGCCATTATGAAGTGTTAGTTAGCCGGGGTTTGTTCTTTTAGAATCGAGAGCACGTGGTAGAAAGTTCTCAAAAGGCATTTCAGAGCGATCGGGCCACGTGTGCGCGTGGTGTGTGCAGAGAAAGGTGTTCCGCGGATTAGAGAGGAGCGGAGATGGTATCGAACGTGCTGTGACGGACGGCTCCCGTGACATTATGCCTGCGAGATAACCGGCTGACGTCACGAGAGAGGCGCTATGTCAACGACTAGACCCTGTCGATATTCTTGTTTCGATATTTCCGATATTACATCTGTGTGCCTTTTTTGACATGGGTATGTCTTAGCTAAATATCGCTTTATGTAAGTAAAAATATATATTTGTTCAATATTTCCGATCTTCATATCGATATATGCAACATTTTTATCGGTTGAATATTTCTGTAATCATATCGATTTATGCTGATAAATACCAATATTATTGTTTTGATATTTCCGATATTAGGCTTATATCGATGAGGCATTTCATATTGCTTATGTCTAAGCTCTACGGTCGTGTTGGTAATATGCAGGACTCAAATTACCAAACTGTCCGGAAGTGACATCATGTGGCTATGACAAGAGCTCAAAGACCATCGACGAATTAGATCAGTTAGTAGTTCAGAGGCCGTGGTTCGGATTCCACGTTAAACCGTAGGTACCTTAGTTGCCATCGGCTGTTGGGCTATTAATTAACAGTCCTGTCTAAGGAACATGTGAGCCTTAGTCAGTAACAAGACTACAAGATCGCGCCATCATACTACACTCATTTCTCATTCATACTTGGCTTAAAATACGTACTTGGGTAGGAGATTGTCATTTCAGTAATCTAATCTAATCTAATCCATCTGAGGGAAGATCCTAGGTGTTATGGATCTTCCAGCTTTTTTCCCATTCAAAACTTTCTCTACAAATGATGCAATGAGCACCAGTTGTCTAGAGAAGACACCATATTTAAGATCACAGCTTCAGGTGAACAGTCTCTCATCTCCACCAACAGCTGTTTTTCGTACAGCTCACCGCTTGCTGTAAAAAAACGTATGAAAAGCGTCGTCGTGTGCAGAATCACCATATTTACAGGACAACTATCGACTTAACCCATCTTGCGCAGGTAACCCACAGACCCACCAATGTTTTGTCAGGAGGAACTTTACTTTCCCGACTCCACATTTTTGACTCTTACGGATAGGTCCGGAATGAGTCTGATCGTCCAGGTCGCTCTAGTTTTATTTTGCCACCGAGGTATGGCCCGAACTTTAGTTGACAATTGGCTCGCTCCAGTTTTATTCCAATAAATTTTCTCTCTCATTTGAAATGCCTACATCAGGAGTATATATTGTCGTATTCGCACCTACATAACTTCGCAGATCGTTGGATGACGTAATATACAACACAATGGTTTGGTTTGGTTTGGTAGGTCTAATATATCGCCATAAACATAATGAATACGTATTAAAATAATGTGCCCAAAGACCTATATATGGTTTAAAATAGAGAACGATGAGCAGTTCCTAGACTGTTAATCACCTTACACTTGCAAGGAACAAATTTTACGTGTTGTGCCGTGTTTTTCTATGTCTGTTGCTGTCCTCTCCCATTCTCCATCAACCTCGCACGCCTCCCTCTTCATCCCTCATCCCTAAAATGCCTCATCCAAAACGAGAGTTAGCCAAAAGTCCGAATCACGGGTTTTGTCACTTGTATGACACTCTGCGATGACGAAGTCGATCTTAAGTCTTAGACTCGTCTCGTAAGTGGACTGTTGTCGCAGAAGGTCTTCGCCCGCATGTGGCATGGAAAGTGTCCCCGGGTCCGGCAGATGGCGTACTCCCAAAGAATCCAGGCCATTCAAGGCGGCTCCTCGACCTTGCCACATTACAGGTTCGTGCTACCTTCGGTTACCAGATACCAATGTGTACTGGCGTGCGGAACTTTTGAAGCGAAATTTGGAATGAATAGTACTTACTTTTCTGTGGGAAATAGGTTAGATCAGGATATGTCTGAAAGAAATATTCTCAGTTCCAATTCAATTCAGAACAGCTGTTCTTATACCCATGTGACGTCACTTCTATTGGTGGTGTTTACCCCCACCTCTTCAAGAGCTTAGACTTCATCATGTCAAAAATTTGATATTTGGTGATAAGGACAGAGGTTTTTGACTGAACTTTGAACAGATTATGATCATAGTCACTGATATAATAATTTGAAAAAAATCTTTACCCTTAATTTTATGGTATATGGCCATTACGAAATGGTGGTGGTCACATAATCTGTTTTATGTGGCAGGAACAAGATGACATCTTATTTGGAATATATATATTTAAAAAATAAGTCGTAAAGTTTTTGGTTCGTGAAGTGGTTAGTTAAAAAACATCTGAAAAAGAGCAGCTGATTAATTTGTCAGGATCATCAAGTAATCTAAATGAATTCTTTTTTTGTTTGTACTTTTCTTGGAACTATGTTTTTTCACTTTTGGTTTTATACTCCAGAAAAGCCAAAATTGTCTGTCAATTTCTCTGTCTCTCTTTCTGTACAGTCGAACAAGATTTTTTTATAACGCTTATCTTCTTCTTTGCTAGAATCGATTTCTCATGGGCCAAATACCCCGTTATTACACAAAAAAATCATACATCCTTGGGGAGAAAAACATTTTGCCCGGACAGGTCAAATTTTTAGAGAATAAGGTTAGTTTGTTAATTAAACATTGAACTTAAACCTATTTCAAAACGTCATTAAAATATAAAGTAGAACGAAGTGACATAAATTTTCTAATTTAAACTAATACTAAATGATTAAGCTGAGGATTTTGTTTTAGTTACGTATTTTTTCTTTATTCATTGTTTTCATGTAAGGTTAATTGTATAATCACATTAAAGAGTATTTTTTTCTACCCGTTCAAACGACGGACTAACTGCTAGTTAATATCTAAATGAAAACTATTACTCAAATAACATACTATCATAGACTAACTATAGTGGACATAGACTACCCATGCAATTGTGATGAAAGGGTTCCGTGCCCACACTAGGCCGGTATATGGGATTTTATTATAATTTATCTCTGGTGTTCTAGTACTATAATTTATCTCCAACGTAGTATTTGTGTAGCAACGTGACAGATAGTCTCAAGTGCGTATTCAGCTGGGTCTGCGCCATCTTGGATTTTAGTCCCAAGTATTGTGTTACATTTTTAACAGCATCACTGAAGATTCGATAGGTCGTATAAAGATGGTTGAGGTGTCAAATCAAAGGTAAAGCGGGTAACTAGGTAATTGCATTTTCCAGTTTTTACAAGACATAGTTTGTTTGTTGTCGGATACAATTGGGTGGTAATTATATTTTTCTGGGATATAAAACAAAAAAAGCTAATAATGAATACTCCCAATATAACGTAAAGGTAACAACCAGTTTACGACTATCGTGTAACCAAAAATGCTGACACAATTTTAACAATATTCTTATGGGAATAAAACGAAATATTTCGCAACTAAGGTAGACTGTTAATGCATTAGTATGAGGAGTCTACGTCTGCTATAGTTAGTCTAAGATACTACGCAGTAAATTTAATTTTAATAATTACTCGTGTTGTTTATTCAGAGATAAAGGAGTTATTGCTTTCTAATTTACATAAGCCATTAGGAATAGGAATAACGTATGAGATTTCCTGGTTGAAAAATCAACATTTCACGCCCATATATTACTTTGTTCATAATCAAACGTATAACTCATTGCAGCGTGTTAATAGAGATTAGTGATTGTATTAGCGGCGGAAGCCAGTGAGGTACAGATGACCCGGGGCGGGACGGCGGATTTGAAATTTACGAGAGCCGGGCCGATCAAAACCTCAACTAGGTTTTATTGAACTCATTTAAAAGCAAATCGGCGCTCCGGATTCGGCAAGGGCAATTTTAAAGAGAGAAATATATCGGGCGAGCGCGAACTCGCCGGAGTCTGATTGGGTTTTATTGGCTGGCCGTAGTTGAGGCCCGCGGCGGTCCGAACCGTTGCAATCTCGGCTTATCACTTCATTTGTCTGCACGCGAGAGGTGTCGCAGATTTGGTGCAATCACTGTTTACGTGTCCGTTAATTTAAAATACCCCCGTAGCAGCAGACCTACGTACTCAGCGAATTTCAAATAAATAATGTAATAATAATATTACATGTCAAGTTTCATCAATATCTGTCGATAAATATATGAGTCATTTATCTCCCTATTCTTCATAAGAAGCATATTCATATTCTTCATAAGCATGGGACAATTTGCACAAATTTTCATCAACATCTGTCCATAAATAAAGGAGTTTTCCTATTTTTCCATATGATTAACATGGGAAAAGAGTATGCAGGTTAGCTGTCATGATAAATACATAAACTATGATTTTTAAGCATAAATGGATGGATCTCAACCGCATGAAGCTAAATATCAAGTCGTATACAAAAATATTGATTGATAAGTGAAATATTAATTTTTCCCTTATCCTCCATAAGATTAACATTGGAGCCCCAAAATACAACGTACTGTGTTTAACTCTTGCCATGAGACCTACGGTAACAGCTTCTTCCCCATGGGAAATTCGCTAAAAGAAAGAATCGCTTAGAGGAGTGTTCATTCATTGATGCACTCAAAAATAGTTTAAAAGTTTATTTGTTTTGCAAAAAAATTATAAGAATTATATGTAAATTAAATGTTAGAGCATTATGTAAAGAAGCTTTCAAAAGTTTGCATTTACGCACCCTCCCATGCATATACATTTTGGAAACGATAATGTTTTGTATTTCCAAAAGTGTGGGAGGGAGGTTCCATCAAGTGGAACCTCGATTTAACGAATTTCAAGTGACCAAGAAAGATACATGTTATATAGGGGTATCCTTTAAACGAGGTTCGTCAAATCGAGGTTGAGTTTTGCCGAAATTCGTAATATAGGGGTTAGTCATAACCTCCAAATAAAGAATATTGAACGCATTTAACCTCTATTTAAACTAGATTTTCAGGCATATGTTATTTTTGGTATACTGTTTGTTTTACTGCTACAGATTGGCTTAACCAGCCATTGCCTGCTTGAAAACCATTATGGCCCAACTGCTCGGCCAATTATTGAGCTGTTTCCTGAAGTACAGGTACAGGAAAACGGATACATTTTTGTCACGGCATTGTTTCATCTATAACATAACAGCACTTTCAACGTCCTGTAATTCGGGCCGTTTAGCTTTTTTACTGTGACCAGAAAGTCTTCGTCTTCATATTTATATTTATTTTTGACTAGTGTTTAAAAAGAATTGTTGGTGTTATTTAAACTCCTTAACAATGTCCACTTTCTTCATATGCGGGGTTTCTTCTATGGTTTTTATTACTTCACCTTTGAATTCCACACTTAGAGCCACCAACGTGTTAATCACAATCACAAACGAAACAAAGCTACAATATGCAACACGACCTTAACATTGCGGTTAGTAAGGCATAAATATTACCCATAATTAAAAAATATATAAAAATATTTATAATTTATTTTTTACATATATTTCTATACATTTAATTTTGTGTGAAACGGATGTAACTAGGTTAACATGTCTGTAATATTTTTGTTTGTTTTATTTCAATAGTCAGTTTTAAACAACGTTGTTTGTCCATTTAAATTGCAATAAACACAATTTACTAATAATTGAGTGGTTGTCGTAAGTTTTGTGTCGAAGTGAACCAAAGTTCAATATTAAGCACTTTTAAGTAATAATTCTGGCCAATTTCCAATAACTCTTCCAATTTTGTGTCCAATTAAAAATTGGACATCTTATTGCACTTAATGTTCAGCATAAATTCTTCATGTTTAGCATAAATAGTCGTAAAGGCTGTCTATTCCCAGCTGCCCGTTGATGTTTCTGCGTCACGTAACTAAATTTTTGATGCCTTATAAATCATTTATCCAATCTACAGTGTAGTACATAGAGAATTCTGAGTGACTAATTAATTAAAGTTTTTTATCTCGAGAATATCTATCTAGTTTAGATTTATTTATCCTTTGGACATATTATTTAGATAGTTTACATAAGTTTTATATTCGATTAACAATAGCAATTTTATTATTAGTTTTCATCATACACTCCAGGAAAAGAGCTGTTTTCAGTTCTCTAGATCGTTCGCAGGGTCATTATTCTGGGGTCACTTCAGTGTGGAATAAAAAAATTGCTAAATATTTGGTGTTTTTGAACGGGAAATTAATTCAAGGTAAATTGTAAGTAATGTTTACTATTTTAAACACATACCCTAGAAAAGTATAGAGTAACATGTTTTGTTCATAAAATCAATAAAAACTAATTAAAAAGCATTACACCGTAATTTTATTCGTACATTATGAAAACGCTGCTAATGATACGATATTTTATGTTATAATTTAAAAAGATATCATAAAATATCGTGTAAATACTGGTATTTTAATAATGTACTAATAAAATTGTTGAGTAATGCTTTTACCATTTAAAACACCACTAACATTTAACAAACTACCGGTACAACTACCTCTACTAACCTATTGAAACCAACTACCAACTACACAACTATAAACTATCATTTATTATTAAATGTGAGGCATTTATTGTTAATAGTAATTTTGAGCTCATTAATTTATTGAGACTTGTTTTTTGCATTTAGTTTTTTTCTATTTCTAAGACTTCTCTATTTTCTGACATTAACACATCCAGGTATGTAAATGTATCTCTCTACCTTCTCGCTGTGACACCTCACCTTTATACCAAAGCATAAAGCTTTGGTATAAAGGTGAGGAGTCAGATATATATATATATTAACTGGCTGGGTGGTGTAGTGGTTATAATACCCGCCTTCAAAACTGAAGGTCGCCGGATCGAATCCCGCAAGGGTCGAATCTGGACCCAGTCGCCATTTGTCATTGGGCTACTAATTAATGATGCTTCCTAACAACAGGTCGACGTTAGGTAGTAACAAGACCGGGGTTTGGACCGTTCCCCATCAAAACGTTAAAAATGCCACTGGCGTAGAAATACACAAAATAAAAAATAAAATAAAAAAATAAAAAAATACCACCCTCTTCTGCAAGGTCTTATTGTTTCCTGCTACGATTGGTCTTAGAGTCGTTAATTTCAAGTCCTGGCTTTTTGGTGTTCGAAACTAATTTTTCTGTTAGTTCTATTAATTGTTTTTTTTAATTTTGCCATCAAACTGAAGCAAAAATGTTTGAGGTTTTCTAATTTTGATGGCAATGTTTGAGTTCTTTTCTTTTTGAATGAATACTTCCATGGCTATACCAAATAAAGTCAGGGAGTTTGAATGAGTTCCGTTAGCACGTTTTAACATTATTACTTTTCCAGGTACTGGAACGTGTGGTTGAACTCTTTGTTCGTAAGTATGTATAAAATATAATCTTCCATTATGGCTTTAATGTACTTTCATACGGTTTCTCTTGCTCAAATGGGTTTCGATATTCATTAAAATTACTGCCGTGACATTGTCCTGGATAACAAAAGAGGATCAATTTATAGTGTCAACATTGTTTTGAAGAAACGCCGTTCTTTGTCGTACCGACATTGCATTTTCTTTATTACGATAATCATTATTTTGAACGTTTGTCAATCCACCAAAATCCAAACAAAGATTTCTTAGTGATGTTTTTATCTAAAGTAAACCCAATACTTCACTTTAATAGTATATTTAATAACTAAGACTAAAACCGGGCGTTTTTGATACGAGCACAAGTTTAACAGCCGAGGCGTGCCAAAAGGCTGTTAAATGTGAGTTTATATATATAATGTATATCAAAAATCCAATTTTGGACCGTGTGATGAATTATATTTTTCGTCGTACTGTAAATAAAATGAAAAAACTCGTAAAACATTTAATTATTACCTCATTTATTATCTATATATATAGTTGTCGACCATTTTTGTCGCATTAGACTTATCAGCTGTTATGTTACTTACGTTGTAGCAGTTCTTCCTTGATTCCTGATTGGTTGTGTAGGTTACATCATTGTTAGTTATTATTATCGATAGTTCTATCTGAACCATTCGGTGTTCGATTTAATAGTCGATTACCAGTTTCACAATATATAGGCCTGTCCGAAGTATGAGAAGTACATAAAAAATCAAAAAAATCAATAGTGATTGTTGCAGTTATTTTATCGATTATTTTCAATGAATTATTTGCGATTATGAGCAATCGAATGCTGAGCTCGAATCAAAAGTATTATTAACAATGATATTTTGCGGCCTAAGAATAGAAAAATCATCATAATAAAAGGTTTAGTCCTAGGAAGAAAAAGAACAATTATTGCTCTTCAACACATGTATTTAAAACAGCTGTTTTTGAAGCAGTACGACGAAAAAGTGTTTTAGGACTGATGTCTCTCTGTCTATCCGTTTACAAACCCCGAGCCATTAGTCTACGACTAGAGGTTTGGTTATTTATAAATGCAAAGTGAATATGAAAAATACTACCAAGTTTATCATCTTTTTGAAAAAAATCTTGTTGGATTTGCTCGATTGAGCTTTTATGATATTAAATTTCAAATTATACTGTCCTTAAATTTGGTCAGTTTATTTAGTAAAACAAATAAATAAATAACAATGAACTTCGAATAAAAGATGCCAACGACGCAAGTGTCTGCTTGATTTAGGGTGGCACCAGATTGTCGGACAGATGAAAGCGGCCCACAACATGGAGTGACCCCTCGTAAAGGTATCTGTGAATTGTGCGCTTTACAACCACCACGACCAACTAACAGCTGATTTATGACGTCTTGTTGGTGGTTGTTAATGCAGACCATTCACAAGTCGCTCGTGCCGCCAGCAGACGCTCTTGTCCGATCCGATCAACTGACCTCGGCCAGCTGATTCGTAGTGACAAATCAGCTGTTCGTGGTTATTGTGTGAAATCTATGTATTAGCAGTTAGCCCGTCCTTTATATAGGTTATAGTGTTGAGATGAGATTTTTATTTGATTTTGCTAAAAAACGATTAAAGTAAAAAACAAAACAAATAAAAAAAGAAAAATAATTCCTCAGACTAGATTAATTTTAAATTAGAAAATGCGTATGGTTAGTAAAATTTTGTTTTACATTTATATGACATTTCACTATAGTATGATTTCAAAACAAGATTTAATTCAATGATCAATGTTAACAAACTACAATTGATTTTCATTTGACACCTGGTTATTTCTTTCTAGGAAATCTTTTTTATGGATCATTTGTTTTGTATAACTTAAAAAATAATGTTGATAATATCGCTCAAAACTGTGCTTGTGAAAGCTCATTACCTTATTTCTCTAATAATAATTAAGTGCTGTAATAATGATAGTAAGTTTCTTCATTGGTGCAGCTTCTGTTTTACGGTGTAGCGTTTCAAAAATTCTTGTTCAGCGTTACAGAATTACAGTAGACAGACAGAGAGAGGTTCCAGGTTTATGTAAAAAGTAACACGTCAGTACTTAATGTAAAAAGTACATGACTAAAAGGTGGTACGAAGTTCGCCGGGTCAGCTAGTACTATAAATAAAGGGAGAAAGTTAATATCCCCGTCGCAGCAGACCTGCGTAATCAGCGAATTTCCAAATCAATAATATAATAATAATAATAATGATGTGTGATAAGTTTTCTCAATATCTGTCAATAAATATGATTTGCCTATTCTCCATTAAAATGGAAAAGAGTATGCAGGTTTGCTGCTGTGAGGAACATTTAAAGTACGCATTACTAGCATAAACAATTTTTATTTTGACCATTTATACCAAGTTTCATAAACATCTGTCCATAAATAAAGGAGTTTGCTTATTCTCTAAATGATTAACATGGGAAAAGAGAATGCAGGTTAGCTGCCATGATAAACACATAAACTATGATTTTTAAGGATTTGAACCATAAGATCTCAACCTCATGAAGGTAAATACCAAGTTTAATCCAAAAATACTGATTGATAAGTGAAATATTAATTTTTCTTTATCCTCCATAAGATTAACTTTGGAGCCCCAAAATACAACGTACTGTGTTTAGATTTTTAATATCTCGGTAACCGTTGGAGATAGAGAAAACCTTTAAAGTTACCCACAGGAAAATCGCAAAAATGTGTAGATTAGTTTGACCGGAGGATTT
The DNA here is from genome assembly GCA_023375725.1 of Nephotettix cincticeps. Lineage (NCBI taxonomy): Eukaryota > Metazoa > Arthropoda > Insecta > Hemiptera > Cicadellidae > Nephotettix > Nephotettix cincticeps. Next base: position 18,094,172 of record CM041788.1, on the reverse strand, counting down.
GTGTGTGACTCAGTGCCGATATCGCTCGGTCGGACGGGGAATGTGGATGAATATTCAGGGACAAAACTAGACTGATAAGAGATCAGCGGATCGGCCCTGCTGCAGAAGCGGCCCGGTATGTAAATAGCAGCTGATCTGGTCACGTGACAGCCGGCGGGAATGTGAAAGCACGCGCCCCGCGGGCCCTGGCTGCACATTCCGTCTACAGCTCAACCACCACAATCCCTGGGACAGAGACGAGGGTCGCGTGCGACCAGTGTTAGATGTTAGAGCTACCGACACGGCAGCTCTGGGCGAACGACTAGATTCCTGAAGGTTTAGTTTTAGCTTTTGTTTAGTGATATTGTATTGTACGTAATGAAGGCGATACTACCCTGGCTCATTATCAGTCCGAGATATTACGTTTATGAATGTTTTATTTCGTTGCCAGCCAGTGCTCATGCTTGTGTGATTTATGCCATGTGAAGAAACCACTTAAAATTTCTGTCTTGCCTGCCTCCGCCCGAGAATCTTTTCCATATTCGCCACTGGTCTTCGACACATTTTTTCGATCGACAAGAAAGTCTGCAATACGAACGTCATAGTAGCGAAGCTTGCGGATCCCTTGTCGCCGGCGGGTCTGGATTCTGATGTCGGTCAGCTGACGCTACTGTGACTTCAGTCAGCTGATCGTGCAACAGCTGTCTAACCAACTTCTACACGTGTTGTACACTATCGGCATATTTCACTTATCAATCTGTATTTTTGGATGAAACTTGATATTTAGCTTCATGTGGTTGAGATCCATCCATTTATGTTTAAAAATCATAGTTTATGTGTTTATCGTCGCAGCTAACCTACATACTCTTTTCCCATGTTAATCATATAGGGAATAGACAAACTCCTTTATTTATGGACGGTTGTTGATGAAACTTGGTATACATGGTCAAAATAAAAATTGTTTATGGTAGAAATGCTTACTTTTAGTGTTTCTCACAGCAACAAACCTGCACACTCTTTTCCATGTAAATTTTATGGAGATAGGCGAAGACAGATATCGGAAAGTTATCGACAGATATTGATAACTTCTTAACATATATTATTATTACGATATTATTGATTTGGGAATTCGCTGAGTACGCAGGTCTGCTGCGACGGGGGTGTTGTTGAATTATCTGGGCATTAAAATTAAATTTTTGTTCGCATCCCAAAACCGTTTTCTACCAAACGTAATATTCAGTTTTCTATACTCGTATCTCTCACTCAGAGTGTGGATTGGGACTTTATTCATAAAAATATTGATATTATTATCTGTTGTGCTGATACCAATGTAACAGCATGGCAGCTCAGGCGTAACACCCAGTAAGTCAAAGATTTTTGGATCGAAATCAGCGACCGACGACCCTCTACTTACGTCATTGTGCTGCGTGCCATCTCGTTACCCGTTGTATTTCTCTGAAGTGGGCTCGTAGCAGAGGTTAAAGCAGTGTTTAAGCAGTACCAACCTTAAAAAGAATAATTATGACTACAATCTTCGATATGAACTTGTAATGTTTGTTACTGCTAATTGTTTACTTACTGAGCTACCTCGTTAGCTATCGAGCCAGTATATCAAGGGGAGCGCGCTGGTATAGGGGTAGAGCGCGAGGCTTTGGTGCCCAAGGTCCCGGGTTCAAATCCCGCTAATCGCCAATGGCTTTTCGCTATGTGATAATGCCGTAACCCACACAGGGGTGTGCAATAAGCTGCTAAGGCTGAAGGTGCCTTAGGAGTAATCCGCCCCGTCCAATAAAAAATACAGTATATCAAACCGACAAAACTTCTTCAAGTGTCATTTTTTATTTTTGAAGGGTTGCATGTATCATGCTGAATAACTTGATTCAATTCAAACGGTGCCGCTCTCATCGGTCAGTGACAAAGAGAGTTTAATGATAGCAATTCGGTCAATGAGACCGTCAAGCAAGACGCGGCGTGATGAGAGGTAATGTGGTCGCATCATCGACCAGAACTAGGACCATGATGACGATGCATCGGTAGGATTATAACTGGCTTTTGTCCGTCTAAACAGCAATATTGACTTGTTGAATAATGCTGTCACAATTGGAGCTATGAAGATGCGCTCAATGTGAAACATCGTCAGTTGTGCATGATTACACAGTTCGAGATCTCTGACTCCCTAGAAGTCAATGTCCACCTCTCGACTTGACCTCGGCTGACGACCTGGTCAGTCGTCCATCTGTGGATAAAAGCTGGCCTTTGGTAGTCTAGCTTTTGGGTTGAGCTATGTGTATATACTCAATGTGAACATCATTTTGCTTTAATAACTGATTTTAGCTTTTTAGTCTTCATAGTGATTTTTTAAAATATAAAATAAAATTTAATTTCAATTTTATCATCCCATCTGATTAAAATCAATCACCCGGAAAAAGCTCCTCATTGGAAAAACAATTATGTTAGGATTAAAATGTACAAACAGTTTATACAATTTAAACCAAAATGTAGTTTTCCCTCCTCCTCCTTCCCATAAAAGCACCAAAAACCTTTTTTGATACTTTAGGGAAGTCCCGGGCTGGGGACCGGCTTGGCGGAGTTAAAAACTGTGGTGGCCCTAAAAAGGGCCGTTTGGCCAAGGGAACGCTATGTCCCTTGACTGGTATGTAAGGGGAGTTCCCTAAATTACCGGCCCCAATTTATAGAAGTTTCGAACTTCAAAAAAGGAAAAAAGTACTATAACGCAAAGAAACCGTGGCTGTTATGATGTCCCTTTCGCGAAAGACATCACACTAGCCAATCCCGTTCCGATTCCGATATGGAAGTTTCGGACTTCCAGAAAACGGACGGTCACGCCAAGAAACCGTGGCTGGTATAACGTTCCTTTCGCGAAGGACATCATACTAGCCAAACCTGTTCCGATTCCGATCTGGAAGCGAACTTCCAGAAAAAACGTACGGTCACGCCAAATACCCGTTGCTATTGTGAAGTGCCTTTCACGTAGGACTTCACAATAGCCAAACCCCTTTCGAACCCAATTTGGAAGTTCCGGACTTTTAGGAAACGGTAAAACGCACATTTACGCATAAAAACGTGGCCGTTATGAAGTTACTCGCCCGAAAAACTTCACATGGCCACTATATTATAAAGTCGCGAGCTTCGTTTATATCGTTCGGTACGCCAGGAAACCTGGGCTGTTGTGAAACTCCTTTCGCGAAGGGCTTCACAAGAGTCATACGCGTTCCGTTTCCGCTATGGAAGCTACGGGCTTCCACAGCAACGACCTATCATCACGCATCTACAGGGAAATAGCCTCTTAACATGTACCGCGAAAAAAAACGTTTACTTGACGAAGTTGGTTAAGAGACTAAACTTTGGTTTCCATGGAAAACGCTATTTAATTTTTATTTATCACAGTACTTATTTGTTGCCAAGGCACTAGAAATTGAAAATACTAGATAATATTTCTTCATTTACAGAACCCTACAGTCCGTACAAAGGACGGGCTTACTGCTGGTTGTTTAATACATATTTCTTTCTGTTGAAAAACTGGTTAAAACAGCAATTGTAAAATTTCTTTCCCGTAAAATATGTTTTGAAATCCCAAAAATGTTAATTTATGAACTTCTTTTGGTTTTTGTAAATAGTTTGAGAGTCATAAGTGCCACATTGTCTTAGCATCAGCCTTAGCAGACAGTAGCAAGACTACAAGATCATGCCACAATCACCTTGCACTATTTTTTTCATTTTTCATTTGGCTTAAAATACCTAACTGTGAAGGTGGCCATTTCTGAATGGTAAGGTAAGGTAAGATACGAGTTGCGTAGTTCCATGTTTTGTAGACACTAGTAGTTCTTGTGTATACTGCTACGTGTACACGTCGTGCCCCGGCATACGGGAACAACTATGCTCAATTTCAACTCTATCAGATGTATATAACCAGCATGGCACAGTGATGTGCTTTCAATATACTGTATTTAAGATTATTAACTCGCCCGCCACGTGTTAGGTTCGCTCAGTAAGATGGTTTTTGTCAATGAACCTGTCTGCTGTAGAAGTTAATCAACAGGTTTAGGAAGGTAATAGCGACAGTTAAAGTGCGTAAGTGGATACGATAATTCTAAGATAGCCGTGACGACCGCTCCAATACCCCTGTTTTAATTACATACGTGGATTCGTGTAGCAAACACGTCTCAATAACAGGTCTGGCGGACAAATTCGCTGATTTGTCGTGATCAGTGTTTTACAAAATTATAAAAATACTTAAGTTAAAGGAACTGTGCTCCCGTTTGGTCTCGAAACTCCATCAAAAACCGAAGATTTAAGTATTCAGCGGGTGAGTTTATAGTCGTAAACATTTTAAAATCGCATATTAGAACCGTACAGGCTAGCTACAGAGCATTTAGTACAGGTGTTCCCAGAGAATGCTGGTACACGACGCGCACACACATTCGGTTGTACACACGAACTGTTGGCATCTACATCAAAACGGAACTTACTTTCAGAACGTACCTCGTATATAAAGTGCATGACCTGAAGCGACGACGCTCGTTTACAACACAAATGGCGGTTCATTTTTCTCGCATTTTCCCCAGCAAGAATGAGACGTCAGGCGAGATATGAGCCGGAAACAGTTTGTACCCGCTGTTTATTCTCGCGTTTAATTATGACGTCACCGCGGGGGTCGCGTCCCCGATCGCTGCAATCTGTTATTTCACGCTGTTGAAGCGCATTTGCATGATGGACCGTGCGCGATAACATCTCGGAGGAATACTTCGCACGGTCCTCGGTCAAACGTGTTGTGTACTCGGCGTTCGCTGTGGACACTTGTCGGGTGTAACGGTCAAGAAGCCGCGGGTTCGATGCCCGTTTGGCTTTGGATTGTTTTCCCAAAAGTCGTTTATGCATTGCCTCGTCTACACGAAACTATCGCAGCGATCTGATTGCATTACTAAATCGTTACGATAAATTGGATACTTGTATTCTGTCAACGTTATTTTGGTCTTTTTTCAGTTGTGGTCGCGAGAAAGAGACCTGGCAAACCAAGAAGTAAGTGATGTAATTCTTTGCTTCTAAAGAGAAGTTTTTTGTGAGACCACTGAGAGGGGTGACAGATGAACCGAACGACTGGCAAAACTATTAATCTGAGAACGACACAAGACTCATACCTGAAGTGCTTGCTTCATTCTGACAGTGCTCGTGGGAGCACTATGAGTTTACTGTTTTTTGAAATTATCTCAGTGAAAAGTAGAAGCGTACAACCTCATCTTGTGCCTAACTTGAGACTAACTTGTTAACGATTAACTTGTTGTTAATCGTTGCCAGGAAATCAATCTTTTCATAAACTGTCCAACTCCGTAACGATATGATTAGTACCGATTGGATCGCTTTGATATATCCTTGCGTGTAGAAAAGTAGAAAAAAGTAAAAACATTGTCTGGGGCTGTAGCCAAAGTGCACCCGAGTACCTGATTTCATGAAAATTGGACGATCAGTATGGTCTTGTCAGAACAAATACACACAGACATACATCAGTCTGAAAGCCATTTTTTGGATTCAGGGAATCTCAAAATGAATAAATATATCTACTCGTTACCCCAATTCAAAATTGTTGACGAAAAAATACTTTATATATATGTTGAATAAGGGGAGAAAGTAAAAATTGTGAGTTAAAATTTAAATACAGTAGTTGTAGCGTTTGCCCCTGTGGCGGCGTACTTTGATAGGCTACTTTGTTTTACCTTACAATACTCCCGTCAGGTTTTACGTTTACAACGTTGTAAAATCTATGGTTCAAAGAGCTCAAGAACTTTCGATCAGGTGAAAAACTTGAACACTATTCAATCACTGGCTTTCAATTAGGCTAAGTACAAAAAAAGGATCTTTGATTTTCTGGGATTTTTTTCAATTTGCAATCCAGCCTATATCTATGGTTTGAATTGGTTTTGAACTGTACATATCATCCACAGACTACGCCATTGGTCTGAAAATTATTTATATTTTGGTATGTACATATATTTTCATTTATCTCAAATCGTTTTCAATTTTTTTTAGATTTTAAAGCTTTTAAGGCTAGGCCCAGCGGATCGCTCGGCCTTAATTCCAGGACCTTTCCTCACTTGATTTTCTCTTGTTTAAACAGGCTAAAAGCCATAAAAAGGTAAAATACAAATATTTTTGAAATGGCTCTAAAAAATCTCACAAAAGAAATAAGGATGTGTTGTAAACCAGACCTTTTCAAACCCATTTTTAAACTAGCGCGGTTGGGATGGACCTCAACACTTTAACTATCCTTTTATTCTTTTCTATTGCCAAGTAAAAGAGAACACAGTTGAATATTGTTCTTATGGGACTAAAATACAAGATGAAAAATAAGAAATAAGAGTCTGCCTTTTTTGCGAAATATTTCGTTTTAGCCCCATAAGAACAATGTTACTTTTTGACAGCATTAATGGTTACATGTTTGTCACAAAATGTGTGTGATTTGTCAAATTAATGGTAAATTAATTATTTAAGAAAATGCATTATTATTTTTTCCCTTAAAAATTACCACACAATCATATCCGATGATTAACAAGTGTTTTTATTTTTATTATGGAAAATGTTTTCTCTTTATTTGACATCTCAACCGACTTTTGTTTGGTTGTTTGCCGCAAGACGCCACCGCGAGTGCCCTGTGGCGGCGTACTTTGATAGGCTACTTTGTTTTACCTTACAATACTCCCGTCAGGTTTTACGTTTACAACGTTGTAAAATCTATGGTTCAAAGAGCTCAAGAACTTTCGATCAGGTGAAAAACTTGAACACTATTCAATCACTGGCTTTCAATTAGGCTAAGTACAAAAAAAGGATCTTTGATTTTCTGGGATTTTTTTCAATTTGCAATCCAGCCTATATCTATGGTTTGAATTGGTTTTGAACTGTACATATCATCCACAGACTACGCCATTGGTCTGAAAATTATTTATATTTTGGTATGTACATATATTTTCATTTATCTCAAATCGTTTTCATTTTTTTTAGATTTTAAAGCTTTTAAGGCTAGGCCCAGCGGATCGCTCGACCTTAATTCCAGGACCTTTCCTCACTTGATTTTCTCTTGTTTAAACAGGCTAAAAGCCATAAAAAGGTAAAATACAAATATTTTTGAAATGGCTCTAAAAAATCTCACAAAAGAAATAAGGATGTGTTGTAAACCAGACCTTTTCAAACCCATTTTTAAACTAGCGCGGTTGGGATGGACCTCAACACTTTAACTATCCTTTTATTCTTTTCTATTGCCAAGTAAAAGAAACACAGTTGAATATTGTTCTTATGGGACTAAAATACAAGATGAAAAATAAGAAATAAGAGTCTGCCTTTTTTGCGAAATATTTCGTTTTAGCCCCATAAGAACAATGTTACTTTTTGACAGCATTACTGGTTACATGTTTGTCACAAAATGTGTGTAATTCGTCAAATTAATGGTAAATTAATTATTTAAGAAAATGCATTATTATTTTTTCCCTTAAAAATTACCACACAATCATATCCGATGATTAACAAGTGTTTTTATTTTTATTATGGAAAATGTTTTCTCTTTATTTGACATCTCAACCGACTTTTGTTTGGTTATGGGACTAAAATCTAAGATGGTGAATATACTGCAGAGTCTAAACCTGAACGATACATATTATTCAGAGCCGTTACAACCTGTTGGGGGGCTGGGCAGCTCCCCCCCACCGAAATGTCAGGGTCGGCATAAACACGGGGAAGATTCAATCGTGGAGCGCCGGCTCTGTATTAGTGCGAATATCGACAACGCAGATCACAATGATCAGCCAGGTGTTCTGCTAATGGCTCCACTTTGATCAGCTGATCGACCGTCAGCTGATCACGATCGGTTCACAGGCCGTCCGCCGCTGTCACATCCATTCGGCTCTAATTTCGCCGAAACTTTCTCCAGATACTCGCCCCGCCCGAGCGGTCGGTGTTCGAGGCCTGTTAGCGTCCGATGCGAGCTTTATTCTACCCTTATTGCGTGACGAAAATCCAAAATTCTTTTAGTACAACAATATAATTATGTCTCATTCAGTCATTCAGTTGCTTCGATGTGGACAGACCGCCCAATTGTATGCAGGGTAATTGTAAGCAGGGTCGCCAGAATTGATCCAAATTATCGTATTCTCGACAAAAAAATATCGTAATACATTCATTAGATTTCAACGTTATTTTAAGTTTAAAATAGTGATTTAATTCTTTAAAAAATAATTAGGTGAAATGTCAACTTAGTTAAATTCGACAGCAAAATTAATTTTCATTCCTAGGCCTACTCATTTCGTTTAGTGTAACCTTATACACAACTGTGTATCACCTGAATGACCTATTTTTCTTTAAAGTCATGAAATTAAGTTCCTAGTTTATAAACATTTTAATACCATTCAGGCAAAACATATTCAATGAATTGTTTGGAAATATATTTGCTTATTTTGTGAATCATTCATTGCCTGTCAAATTTTCAAAGTCCTTACAGGTTTTTGAACCTATGATGTTGTTACGTTACTAGGTACTTGAAAGTTAACCCTTTATTAGATTGTTAATAAATTAAATACCTAATTGAAATAGGTGACTGGGTCCAGGCTAAAAATGGTAATGTCCGAATAACGATGTAAAAATGTAATCTATCCTGGGTAACCCAGCCAATTAAAAAAATTGTATTAATTGTTAATTTAATTGTTTACAGTTTGTGTAACCAAGTAGGTTAAAGTAGGTCACGTTCATACCATCCTTAGTTAAATAAACGGTGTCAATGGACTTACACATATTTTCTCTTATGAGTAAATTTAAAGATTACCACAATCATACTAATGATACTTCAATTAACTATTAAAACTTTGTCTAACCTCCCCCCTCTCTGGTAATACCAAACCTTTTTGTGTAGGTTTGTTGGGTGTTGCGACCTTAAACTGCAAACCAAGTTTCATTAAATCTGTTCAGAAATAAGGAAGAATTGATTGATTCAATTTATTTTGTATAATATTCTCCTTAAGAAAAACATTGAACCCTCTCGGACAACGTACTGCGTGTACCATCGGCAGGAAATTTTACTTTTCTCTGGAACCGTTAGTCGTACATTAATAAGTAATAATACTAGATTGTTTATTTTTAAAGCCAGTTTTTTTTATTAAATTATTGTTCTTCCGAAAAAATTAAAAATACGTAGAGGTTGTGTTATATTGTTTGGGACCTTAATACCTATAAACTATGAAATTGTAGTCAACATCGTTAGAGCCTATTTTGATAAATTTGCCTTTTCACAATTTTAAGGGTTTTAGGGGTAAACTACTCTTAAAAAATCAAAATATAAAATTAAAAAATTGGCTTGGAGATATTGTCAAAATGTACTTGTATATGCAATTCGATAAAAATCAGACAATCAGTGTGGTCTCGTGGTTTGTACGTAGACGGATAGACAGGCAGACATCAGTCAAAAAAATAATTTTTTGGATTCAGCAAGTCCAAAACGGATATATCTACTGTTAACTAATTGAAAGCTTTAACAAAAACAATACTTTTATAAGCTATATATAAGGGGAGAAAGTAAAAAATTACGTAGTTTGGCTCAAATACCAAATCATTAACTTGTTGTGCACAATAAACTGTGTCATAGTTTAGCTCAAATACCATTCTATTGTTCTTATAATTTATTGTGGGAAGTGTTAAGTATCATAGTTTGACCTCAATACCCAACAATCGTTCTAAATTATTATCCGGTGCTATATCATAAATCGTATCGGCCTAAATTATCGTGCGAAAGGCTCTCCAGTTGTAACGGTAAAGGGGATTTTTTTGAATCACTCTATTTCAAAGATTGAGAGTGATGAAGAAGCTGAGTTCGATTTGAATAAATCAGGAATCGAATCAAACGCGGCACAATCCGGTCGTGACTGCGATTATTGAATCGCATAATCGAGATGTAGTTTATCGCGAAACTCTCATTAGCAGACTACATGTGAGTCTCAGCTGTCTGATATTACATTAAGAGTCTGTAATGCATTCGCCATCTTGGATTTTCAGTCCCGTAAGAATGAAAACTCTGAAACATGCCTATACCTTTACCGCCTGTACTGCGTTTCTGAAACGGTGACCAACCTAGGCAGATATTTTAAGCCAATTATGGTGAGAAATAAGTCAGATGATTCTGGTGCGATCTTGAAGTCTTGTTACTGGACTAATTATGAGGATGGTCTGTCCGGATGAACGTAGAGTACGAAGGTGTGGACGTTATCCACTCCAGAGAACATCACATCTACTGACCATGGCTAATAATTATCCACAATTCGTGACCTCTAAGTAGCCGGTATAGACGTAATACTGTATACTTACGGATATAAAAATAAGTTATCTCTGTTAAAATGAACCTCCAGCCTACATGACGGATAGTCGCCTCTTTTGGTGCATAACAAAAACATTTTTGGTCCAGAAAGAAATCTCAAAGAAAACCAAATTAGCAGTCTATGAATCTACCTTTTTGCCTAACTTTACGTATGGATGTGAGTCCTGGACTTTGACGAAAAGACACAAAAGCAAGTTTTAAGTAATGTACCGGTAGATGAGATATAGTAGAAAAGTACAGAGCAAAACTAGAATGGATTGGATAAGGTATGTGGCAGAAAGAAACACTTTGGATATTAAGCCCGTGGCCACTGCAATATAGGAACAGCAACTAAAGTGGTTTGGACATGTTCAAAATGTGCCTACAACTAGGCTTCTTGAGATTATAATAGAGGTCAAAAAGAGAAATAGGTCAAAGTAAAGAGGGGAAAGTGCAGGAGAGGCAGACTTAAAAGGAAATGCGTCGAAGAGATGGAGGATGATTTAGATGAGAAGGGCAGCTCGATTCGTGAATCTCTACCAATCAATGCAGAAGGGAAGTCATGGAGTGTTGGTGCTTCACAACCTAAACACCAACCGGAAGAAGACGGCAGGATTAAGTAAGTTAACCGTGTTCTACCTGTGGTGTTGAGGAGTGATGGTGGTGCTCCCCATGGGCGCCCACGTCCAGCGCCGGGCGCGTGGGCTTCCGCCCCGGGCGCCGCGCCGTCCGCGCTAGAAAACATACTATCCCATTTGACAGGCATTATTTTCGTTCAGTCAAATTACTGTGCAAACAATGTCTCGTGAAATTCATGAGGCGGAACATTGTCAAATTAAGGATTCGAGCGGCGAAGAACGCTGTGGGATTGAATCTTGGGTGGTCCCGCGACGACGAAGCTGTAGCCGAGGATAGGGTGTGTTGAGCGAGTGTGAGGCTAATTTTATTTGGTGAAAGTAAGGCTAATGTTTTGTTGCGATTGTGAGGCTTAGCTTCATCCATAGTGAATACGAGGCTAGGGATGTTTAGTGAATGTTAGGCTACCTTTATTTAGCGAACGTGAGGCTAAGGTTATGCAGTGGGTGTAAGGATAGGGTTGTTAGATTAGATTAGATTGACGAGTTAAAGGATAGGGTTGTTAAGTGAGTCTGAGGATAGGTTTGTTTAGTGAGTGTGAGGCTACGGTTGTTTAACGAGTGCGAGACTAGGGTTGTTTAGTGAAATCGAGGTTAGGTTTGCTTAACCAGTGTAAAGGATAGGGTTGTATAGTGAATGCGAGTCTATGGTTGGTTAACGAGTTCAATGCTAGGGTTGTTAAGTGTGTTTAAGGCTAGGTTTGTTTAGCGAGTGTGAGGCTAGGGTCGTTTAACGAGTGCGAGGCTAGGGTTGTTTAGTGAAATCGAGGTTAGGTTTGCTTAACCAGTGTAAGGATAGGGTTGTTTAGCGAATGCGAGGCTAAGGTTGTTCGATTGCGACGCTAGGGTTGTTTAGTGAAATCGAGGTTAGGTTTGCTTAACCAGTGTAAGGATAGGGTTGTTTAGCGAATGCGAGGCTAAGGTTGTTGAACGAATGCGAGGAGGTTGTCTAGTGAAATCGAGGTTAGGTTTGTTTAACCAGTGTGAGACTAGGGTTGTTTAGCGAATGCGAGGCTAAGGTTGTTGAACGAATGCGAGGAGGTTGTTTAGTGAGATCGAGGTTAGGTTTGTTTAACCAGTGTGAGACTAGGGTTCTTTAGCGAATGCGAGGCTAAGGTTGTTGACCGATTGCGAGGAGGTTGTTTTAGTGATCGAGGTTAGGTTTGTTTAACCAGTGTGAGACTAGGGTTGTTTAGCGAATGCGAGGCTAAGGTTGTTGAACGAATGCGAGGAGGTTGTTTAGTGAGATCGAGGTTAGGTTTGTTTAACCAGTGTGAGACTAGGGTTGTTTAGCGAATGCGAGGCTAAGGTTGTTGAACGAATGCGAGGAGGTTGTTTAGTGAGATCGAGGTTAGGTTTGTTTAACCAGTGTGAGACTAGGGTTGTTTAGCGAATGCGAGGCTAAGGTTGTTGAACGAATGCGAGGAGGTTGTTTAGTGAAATCGAGGTTAGGTTTGTTTAACCAGTGTGAGACTAGGGTTGTTTAGCGAATGCGAGGCTAGGGTTGTTTAGCGAATGCGAGGCTAGGGTTGTTTAGCGAATGCGAGGCTAGGGTTGTTTAGCGAATGCGAGGCTAGGGTTGTTTAACGAGTGCGAGACTAGGTTTTTTAGCAAGATGTAGGAAGGGTTGTTTCGCGAATGCGAGGCTAGGGGTTTTTAGCGAAATCGAGGGTAGGTTTTTTTAGTGAGTGCGAGGCTATCATTGTATTGAACGGATAAGTTGAAGCCATTTATTTTTATTTCTTAAAAATAATCATCACGTTAAACGCAATATTTTACCGCGGCGTTGTCTTAAAACGAACCCCTTCCTATACGCACAAAACATATATAGTACGCATGTGATACATCCGTTAGAAACGTTAAGAAGTGCTCAATTCATCAGTCCTAATACGCTAATGATACTAATAATCCTAACGACGACCACTCTCGCCTTTCGCCATCAATCCTAGACGTCGTATCACTCCACTTTTTACTAGCGGTGACTCTGAGAGTCTTGTATTACCGTGATCGTGGGAATGATAGATGGCTTCATCGCACAGGTGGAGGTCAAGGGAGGTCAGAGTCTTATCGTCGTATCCGCCCCTCGTCGCTCGTCGCTCAGATAATGCACAGTTTTGCGCCATTACACCGACGTGCCGTCTTCAACTAGGGTGTTGCCGCATAGCTGTAATGGCCGGGAGTGATTCGATATTATATCGATATTGAGGATTTTGTTGTTTCGATATTTTCAATATTTTATCGATCTCGCCATGAGTATGTCTTAGTTCTGGGGGGATGTTAGCAATTTGTAAGATGAAAATTTTTAAAGCCATATGGTTATAATGGTTATACCGACGGCTGTTTAAAGGAACTAAAACAATCCTTTTGACATATCCATGAACCTATTTCACACAGGGAAATAAATACAAAAAATTTGTATTTGATATTTCCAAATGATCGATGTTGTGATATGCGATTTTACTGTACATTTTAGATTTTCGTAAATATACGCATCGTCATTATTATTACTTTCCTGAAATGTACCGTATCCAAGTTGGTGTTTTAACCCAAGTATGAATGAATAAACTGTATTACTAGATTTTGACTAAGTTATTTATGCTATTTAATCGTCTGTCACGTTATAAAACGTAGAAATAAGGAAAAATATCATAATTTCAAGCAATTCTCAGCCAATGTAGTTTTATTTATATAGATATAATTTCGACATCTCAGGTTGTGCGGGTCGGTATACGTCCAGGGGCGTGCTGAGTGTTTTCCCAAGACCTACAATCCACTAAGTGTGTCAGAGAATTTACATACAGTGAAGAATAAACTAATTAAAATACATTCCTTACAGTCATCGATCAATTGTCCGTTAATGGATGTGAAACTTGGACGTGGACCATAAGATTAACGGATCGGGATCGAACGTAACCGATCGATAGGTCGAACTGTCGTCAAAGTCGACGCGGTGAGTGTTACACCAATCAAGACACAATGCCTTCGTGATAGCGGGAGGTGACCGATATTTATAATTAGAAAATTATACAGCTAGTTAAAAAAAAACTGTTTAGGATATTTTCTGTCCAATACAGAGACGTATTAATCCAGATATATTAGATATACGCTTCGATATATCGTAAGAATAAGAAGAAGCGCTGTTTTTAAAGGTTATTTTAACCAAATCCATTAACTACTTAAGATAAGACGACACTTAGATTGGCACGTTTTAGTTATTTTTTCATCGTTCCCTCTAGATGTTGACAGATAATGCAGTTTTCCGATTAAGCTTTAGGTGTCGTACAGCTGTTCCAAAGCCAAATTTTGAAACATACGTCACTATAAGATAAATCTTAAATTAAAGTGACTTGATTAAAACATCCTACACATTTTGTTTGATTGCTATTCTAATATATCAGTGTCTTCGTATTAGTTTTGTACAAATGTATTGTATGTAAATGTATGAACGCATTTTTGTGCGGGTTTTGGAAAGCGTTTTTTACAGTGAGTAATACCCCAGTAACCCAACTGTTTTTTTCACTATGAATTATAATTGTCATCGTTTTGGTAAGACTTTTTCACTTAGCTTTTACATCTTTTTCGAACGTGAGTACAATGGATTGATTAATTTTCTTGGGTCGTTCTCTTCCAGATCTGTTCAAATATATCCCTTTTCCAAAATTTTTGTTCTACCATTTACATAGCACCTACCTCGGTCGAAGCTCACACTAAAAGATGTCCAACATAACGTAGCGTTTCTGTTATGTTTTTTTGTGTAAAAGTAAAAAAAGTGGTATATCCAGAAATTTATTTTTCTTCGTTTATGTGGCAGTTTACAGTAGTGTGACTTTGTTAGAGTTTCTATTAATTTTTGCAGCCAACAGGACTAAAATTCAGAATTATTCAGTTTGTTGGAGTCGTTTTCTCTCTAATTGACAGTGTTCACATTGTAGCCGCCTCGGTCGAAGCACACACTAAAACATTTACATCACGTAGCGTATCCGTGATGTTTTGTTATTTAAAACTAAATAAAACGTAAGTGATGTTAAGTTCACTAATTAAGTTTGGTATTGGTGATTTTTCACTTTAAACGTTTCAATTAACTTTTGCGAAAAGGTTGATTCACTTGGTCGAGTAATTTTTTCTCCCGATCGACTCAAAAGAAAGTCTTCACATAGTAGTCGTCTCGGTTTAGATTAGATTAAATTTTTGAAATGGTGACCGTACCACAAGGTAGTATGTTAAATCAAGTATGAACGAGATGTAGGATGATTGTGGCACGATTAGATTAGATTAGGTCATTGAAATGGCAACCATTCACAATGTAGGTATTTTAAGCCAAGTATGAATGAGGATTGAGTGTAATATCATTGTGGCGCGATCTTGTAGTCTTGTTACTGACTAAGGAAACATGTTCCTTAGATGGGACTGTTAATTAATAGCTCAACAACCAATAAGGGGCATACAGTTTAAGGTGGAATCCAAACCACTGGCTATGAATTACGAACTGGTCTAGTTATGAGGATGGTCTTTACGGATTAACGTAGTATTCAATAGTGTGGACGTTAATCCACACAAGAGAACACTACACCCACCGACCATCATTCACAACTATCGGTCGAAGCCAGGGGCGGCTCCAGTATTTATTCTCGGAGGTGGCACAAGGGGTAACGTTTGAGGTACTCACCCCTCCTAAGCAAAAAATGTAAAAACTATTTACAAGAGACGTTGAAGATAAAAACAAGAATGTCTTTACTTTATTTTACAAAACATAGAAACTAACTTTACATATGATGTTATGAGGTATTACAACCCACCACATATAAAGGCACTACTAACGTCAATACTTGATTTTTTAGCAGTTCACAATATTATAAAACGAATATACATTTGATTTTTTTATACTGCATGAAATAATGCCGAATATATGTAGAAAGGATACTTAAACTGTTTTAAACTTTATTGTCACATCGATTTTTGTAATTCATTGTTTTAAACCTGAACCAAAAAATGTTATTTTCTAAATATTACTGTTACAAAAATAATCACTAGAGTCTCGGGAAGGGCAATACTGCCCCTTCCTTGGAGCCGCCCCCGGTCGAAGCACACACTAAAACATGTCCAACATCACGTAGCGCGCCCGTGATTGGAAAGTCGAACCAATAAAAACTAGGGAGAAGGGAAGCGCGGTGAAATTAATCCGATTGTAAAAGTAAATGAAACTTGCCGTCGGTCGCGTAAATACAAGACCGGGTCGTAACCATTAATTGCGCGGATGAATAGTTGGCGGAGAGTGGTTCAATATGATGGATGTGTAGATAAGGACGAACGTTGTTGGACGTGCACGTGAGCCGGCGCCGCGGACGCGAAAGTGCCTGGACGGCGCTGTCGCTGTCGCTGTCGCGGGATGCGCTACAAGAGCGGTGCACGGTACACACGCCTACTGTGGCGGTACCGTATGTCACTTTCACCGGCAGGATGAGTCCGAGTGTTGCGTCTGGGAAACAGAGCTTTCCAGTTGTAAACGGACAGTAAAGATACTGGACAACGTCGCTGTGAGTGCACACAACAACACAGACCGGACCGTGGAAATGTTTATAGAAGTCGTAAAGGTGATTCAAACTAGAAGCTCCGAGTTGAAATGCAGCTGTAAATCGATTCACACCTTCACGTGTTGTCTTTCGTTTTAAAATATTTGTGGGATGCTTCGGAAGTTTGTTTTGTTTTTTCCTAAACTGCCTAACGCCATTAGGGATCTCAATCCCGGGAATACCGTTTTTTAGAAATTTCAGAAATTTTAGAGGATGTTTTGTTTTGTGAAGACACCCCTAAAAGAATTTGATTTAAAGTTGTAAATTATCAACAGTTTCATCTTATAAAATTGTAAAATCTGCTAGCTTTAGAATTTGTAACAGATCACGAATGGTTATTATTGAAATTTAAAAAAATAACGGCACATAGGCCTACTACTCACTCTCACTACACAAATTTCTCCCGACTCGCACAGCTGTTTGCTAAACGAAAGTTCGATAGCAACTAAAATTGTTAATGAAGCAAAAAATATCAAAATAAAGCCCCCTGTGCGGCCGTGGGATGCCTCAATTCGTGGGAATTATCTGCAACGGAAGTTCGGAGCGATAAAAAACTACTCAGTGCTGTATCACTATCCAAAAATAAGTTGTCATTGTTGAATTGCGCTTCGGTTTTAAGGAAAAATTAAACTTTAAGAAAGGTAAAAATTGGTAAATACCAGTTTAAGGAGATGATCTCAATCCCGTAAGTCCCGGGATTGAGATCATCTAATCCCGGGATTTATAGGTATCCAAAAGCGACCATGGGCTTAGGTCTTGTGCGGTGCATTGAAGACAGTAAGGTAATGTAGTGGCGTGAGTCACGTCTTATCAGGGAACACCTCAGATAGTTTTATCACAGCCCAACAAAAGTGCACGTAGACTGCGTTGCATTGCTAGGATTAAACACGATCTTTTACTTCCTCTTCGAACAGTGTAGTGTAATATCATAATACACTATCGGATTTTACTGTAATTTATGTCATGTAACATGTACCTCCTACCTAGAGCGTTTTTGTGTAGTAACGGTGCAACATGGCAATCCGAAGTTCGTTTTAGTTCCATATCGCCCGAGATGAAATGTAAAACCATATTCATTCCTTACAATGGCTTATGAGCTCTGGGGGCGGGGGTGTTGGCAATTTGCGCGATCAAAATTTGAAACAGTGACATTTGGTTAGTGACGCAATAGTTTGACTTTAAAAAAAGCTGTTTAAATGAACTGAAAACATTTACTTTAAGCATATCCATGATCTAAACTATTTCCAACAGAGAAGTAAATATACTAACATTTTTTTATTAAAAACTTCACCTGCCCAACACCATATGCCTCGCCTATGTTGTGTGATGGGCACCACAGCAATCGCAAGCCGCTAGTTTCGATCCAGGAACCTTTGACTATGGCAGAGCTATCTATGGTTTTAGCTATACAGTACAGCTAAGTAATGAAAGGAACTTAGAACAACCAAGATGTTAGTGACAATAGCAAGAAATAGGTCTTGATAATGGGCGCAGGTTTGTTCGCTCTTGATGGTGATGACTGTGGGTGCGGAACACCCATCCTGTCGGTCGGTATTCTCTCTCATGGAAGTCATCAGCCACCATGGATGTGACTACCACTGAGAACCTGGCTGAGTCTCAGCGGCTGAGGTAACATTGCTTTGATCTGGGTACATCTGAAACACATACAACATTCAAATATTCCAACGACCCAAGAAAGAAAAGTTGTTTTGATCACAATGTCGAGGGATATGCATACCAAAGCTTTGGTATGCCTTTAAGGATTTCTGCTAAGTAATTCTCCAGCTATATCTCCACCCAAAACTACTTGAATGGTTTACATTAGCATTAACCTCCACCGGTGGAAAAAAGTGAAATTCACATGAAATCAGCTATAACTGTCTTCGGTCTAATTGTGATACCATCGTTAAATGTATCCAGAATTGGTAGCTGTAATTTGATACTTTTAACTGAAATGGCGACCTACCCACCCAAGTAGGAATGAGAAGTGCGTGTAATATGACTATGGCACGATCTTGTTGTCTTGTTACTGACTAAGGCTGACGTGTCTTAGAAAGGGCTGTTAATAAATAGCCCACCAGTCAATAGCCATTTCGCTGCGAGGGGCGGGAAAGCCCGCCCCGCACTTCAGTATAGCGTAGGATTTCGATCAAAATTTTGACTCAGAATTACGAATTGGACTAATAATTATGAGTATGGTCTTTATGGTATGGTGCTGTTAAACGTAGTTTTTAATAATGCTATCGCCAGGGAATATCCTCTGACAACGCCTCTGTTTAGGAACCGATTCGATCTCTTTTCGCTCTCCCAACCCCCTACCTACCCCTAAATCTGTTGAAACCCAGTAGTTATGTCCGGCAATGTAGTTTAGTTCCGTGTTTACTTTATCCCATGTTGTTCAATTATTCTTTTTGTTGCTTAGTATTGATTATACAACGTTTTCGTACATGTTACAATAATTTTATTAAATTACACTATTTTTATATTATTTAAATACACGGAAAAACTCAAAATCAAATTCACCGACGAAGCGTTAAACTTATAAATGTCAGTTGTAATCCGCTGGGGTTTCATTAGGATGAAATATCATTGTTTACGAAGAGGCACTGTAGTTACAGTAGCACAGACAACAGTAAGAGATCTCAATGCGGGTTCGTTTGGACACATTTGTTCCGACAGTACAAAGCGCTGTACAAAGCGAGAATCATGGGAGGGGGGAGAAAAGAAAGAGAGAGAGCGCATAGCTGCCGAATGTCTATCTAATTACAGGTACGGGACAGCCTATTGTCTAACACCTGATCGGAGAGAGATGGAGATGCGGCCATTGTGCGCTGATTGATGCGTGCTCCACTCTGATTGGTCGGTTCTCTCTGTTCGGATCATTCGCTCGATAAGAGGTTCTCGATCGCACTTCTCAATCATCTGGACTGATCTTCCTTATTGGAATATCTCCTGCCATACCAAGGGATGGGAGCCTCTTTTACGTATAGTTTGCCCGCCCATAATGTGACTGGGATGGTGGCGTCATCCTATAATCCAGCTACTTGGAGTTCACGAATTGTGAATAGTTATGAGCGATGGTGAGTGGGTGTAGTGTTCTCTTTTAATCCGCAAAGACCATCCTCATGATTAGACCAATTCGTAATTCAGAGGCCGTGGTTCGGATTCCACGTTAAACTGTAGGCCCCTTAGTTGCCATCGGCTGTTGGGCTATTAATTAACAGTCCTGTCTAAGGAACATGTCAGCCTTAGTCAGTAACAAGACTACAAGATCGCGCCACAATCATCTTACGCTCAATCCTCATTCATACTTGGCTTAAAATACCTACCTTGTAGTATGGTCGCCATTTCAAATAATCTAATCTAATCTATAGATATGTGCATGGGGCAACTCATTACTAGGTTGACGGTATTGATAAAACTCATTGGTAACTCCGGGATCCGAAATTCGAGAAGTTTGGAGTCTGTCATGCTAACAAAAAACCCACTGACCTAAAGGTGTGCACGTAGAATAGGCTATTCCTCACATAAGCGTACTTTCGAATTCGTCTTTCTAAGTTTTTTTTTAACACGACTCCCTTTTAAACCCCGAACTATTCGTGAACTTTATGACAGTGTTTGTAGAGTATCTAATGCTCAAGTTAACAGTTTCGTATAGACGTTTTATGATAATCAGTTTGAATTTTTACATCGGTATGTGGATATTTCTGAAGCGCCCACACGAGTATAGTACAGCAGAGGTACAGAACAATCAAGAGGTTGAATGAATTCGAATGTACACTTCAATTTAGAATTTAGAATAGTATTCAGTCAGAGTTTAGAGTACTGTAGTTCATAAATAATAAATCCATTGATCCCTCATTAGTAGAGATTTATTCTAAAATCTACAAGAGTGGCGAAATATTTAGATTTTACTACATAAGAATAAAGTTAATTTTACGACAGCGGTTAATTGTTACACGATAGACGTACAAAGATGGTCGAGGTGTGAAATTGAAGGTAAAGTGATTATCCAGGGAATTACATTAGTATTTATTTTACTTTCCAGGTATATATAATTACCACGCAAATAAAATAAACCCAATGGTTAACAAGTAATTTTTTATAATAGAATAATTATATCGAAATGGAGGTGTAATCCCTTAGATCATCTCTTAACGTTTATTTTGACACCTAAACAATATTTTTATAACAGCCGAGTGATCAGTTATGCTTTCATCAATAACAATGTGTTTACTGGGCTAAAATCCAAGATGGCAGAGCTACTACGGACTCTTAAAACACGACCCGATCGCTAGCATCGAATTTTTTATGAGGTGTATTAGAATTCCACAAACACCTCTGAGAACCCATTACGTATTTACGACTGTTAAAAATAATAAAAAAACATAGGTTAAACGGGTGGACATAATTGAATTTTTCCCCTGTCTACTCGTACGGCCAAACAGCTGATGGTGTCGTAAAATGAAAGTACGATTAGCAAAACCTATTGTGTCGGGAGGCTTGACGATCGCAAATCACCCGTCACATGGTGCCGGTGACTTTTACGGATACCGTTCATTCGGGAACGAAGTATCTATTCCGCGTCAAAATGTTTATACTGTAGTCGGGTTAGGCTAGATTTTTTTCTGTGTATAATTATAAAATATACCATCAACCATTTCGGCAAACGATAAACCTCTTTAAACGTGTTTTTCTAAGAAATATCGACGTCATGTGGTACGGCACACGTCTGACGTGCGAATAGCCTCTGTCTTCCGCCGGGGGCGTGGAGCGTAAACAGACGCGCCACCTGTTATTAATCAGCTGTTATTGTTGATCGGTGCAAGGGTCAACAGTCAACAGCTGGGGACGATCGGTATGTTGTCGGACGACAGTTCCTGCCATCCATCATCGACGGTGGCGCGCCCCGCGACGGAATGTGGAACCGCATTCCCGCCGGTTTTACGCACTCCGAGTCTCGAGCTCGCTAGGCCTATAAATATCTGCATAAGAACTAGGCTAATGAGACGCTGCGATAGGACCTATCTTTTTGATAATAACAGATTGGAAAGTTGTTCAACTGATAATCGATTAACATTTTTAGTTTTGGCGGTTCGCACATTCTTGTGACAACATTCTTGGGAGTTTTACGTGACGGATTTGAAATTTTAAACGTTTTAGTTAAACGATATATCTTTTGAGCGTTTTTTAAGTAGTTGGATGTCCATACCTGACCTAGAGATCCTCGTCGTCTTCAATTTTCCGATCATATTAGATTAGATTGTTGAAATGGCGACCATACCACAAGGTAGGTATTTTAAGCCAAGTATGAATGAGAGTTGATTGTAAGATGATTGTGGCGCGATCTTGTAGTCTTGTTACTGACTAAGGCTGACATGTTCCTTAGACAGGACTGTTAATTAATAGCCCAACAGCCGATGGTAACTAAGGGACCTACAGTTTAACGTGGAATTCCAAACCACGGACTCTGAATTACGAATTGGTCTAATTATGAGGATGGTCTTTGCGGATTAACGTAATACTATTCAATAGTGCGGACGTTAATCCACACAAAAGAACACTACACCCACCCTGAATTGGCCATACTGAGTGTGTCATTTTTTCTACCTGTCTTTATCTAAATAAATTAAATTAAGGCCGCAGTGGAATCGAATGAATATCGCAGGGAGCAGAATTTTAAATAAACACTATAAACGAGTTCGTTATAAACGAGTTTGAAAGTGTAATATAACGTAGAATATCCAACTACATAGTGATTTACTTAATGTCCCGTGACGCGGCTTGAGGTAGACTATCCTGGCTGATTGTAGGATCGCATGTCCCATGGTCGGGATGTCCCACTTGCGGTGGAGGTTCGTCACATCACGACGGTCGTTGGTCATACTGCAGGACGAGGATGCTTGGGTTGCGAGAGGTGTATCAGTGGAGATTGGGAGTAAGAATAAAAGAGAGATACGTTCTACGGGGATGCCAACTGTAAATGAGATCGTAGTAGATGATATCCCATGATGAGGAGGCATAGGAAGAAAGGGGTATTCTAGTAGGGCTTGGGAGTGAGAATAGAATATACACTATCTACGGTGGATACAAACTGTGAATGACATCGTAGATTTTCATATTTCGTGATAAGGAGGCTTGGACATGAGGAGGTAATATACTGGATAAAGGGTTGTTGCATCGAGACAATTTCTACGGTTCGTCAATAGCTAGTACCAAAAATAGAATATTTAACTTAACCATCCCCACAGACATAAAATAAGTTTTGTTGAACACATTGTGTGGATTATTTGTGAGAAAGTCATTTTTGATATTCTGGTTTCAGAAAGATACTAAATAAGGTGATTTTTTGGTGACAGTTCAAATATTCAACTTAAAACATCTCCTAGTAGATGTATCGGTGTCTCATTAATGAAATTAAGAATCTATTGTCTGTTTAAAGGCTACAAATGTTTCAACTCTTCATCTTATAAAGCTTATTGAACTTGTCTAGTATAACTTTTAACTTTGACGTCAGTGTTCATAGCTATTAAGGTACTGTTGGCCATTGGTAACGGATAGACTAATAGTCCCCTTTGCCTGTAACCTATGCTAAATTTTAATTGTATACTCATTTCTACAGTATTGAATACTATTTACAAATTCTAGTAAGTATTTTAAATGTTTACCGCATGTTATGTTCGACAACCAATTATTAGATAGTTTATCAACGTTAATCAAATATTCCAAATACTCCCTTAGTGAAAACTGACATTTGTAGGTTATGTGTTCGATTAACAAGCCCCGCAATGGGCTGTATTGTCAGATCGGAAATCCATTGTTGTCTGACGTATGCCAATATATTAATCATCAATCTTATCGGCCCATCAACATTCAGACATTCAATCTCGCAAGAGAGAGTCGATGTTCCTGCCACACGCAAATATTTCAGTAACGAATAAACATTTACTACAGGTGATTTCCGAACTTAAGATTTGCCACACAGCGAACCCGTGGTTTAACAAATTGATAATACATTTCCGGATACGAATAGTAAGTAGTGAAATTACCGTGTGAATACTATAATTCTGGTACATCTGGGAACACTGACCGCCCGCGGGTCTGACAGTGAGATAGGGACGGGCTGCGCACGTGACGTCGGGTCTGAATCGCCGCGCGATGGTCGCGGTATTTTGCCGCCAACAAATAGGGAGTACGTGGCTGAATTTGTGAATGGCGAGCGGGGATTGGCCGTCGTGTTACTGTTCGGGCGTCTTTGTCGGAGGCGAGCTGCTTTTTGTTGGCCGACACGCGTCATTTCACCGTGAAAATTGTAATTTTTGTACAACTATTATTCCACCTCTTTGTCAGTTTCAGTTGATTTAAACTGTAAACTTGTTTATTACATTGTCAAGAGTTACAGTAGTTTAAGTTACACTTTATTAATACTTAATACCCTTTACTAATTATTACTTTTATTAATACCTTTACTTAATACCTTTATTAATTACTAGCAGTAAGCCCGTCCTTTGTACGGGTTGTAGGATTCAGTTTAAAGAAGAAAGATTATCATACCAAAATGTAAACCTGAAATCCTAAACAAATCAATACAAAGAAAATAAATCAATACCCAGCTTTATTATTTAGCATTACTTCTCAATTAAATAGATTAGAACATTTATACCACTATTCTAATTAGTTATACGTTAAAATAACTTTTTAATATAGTATGATTTCGAAATGGGTTTAACATCAAAGACCAATATAAACTAACTAATATTGGTTTGACAGCTGTTTGTTTTTATTTCTATTAAATGTTTAAACTACAAAGACAGCTGATTATTAGCAGTAGGTTATTCATTGAAAACTGGATCAAAATGCGAGTAATATCGCGTAAATGTGGGTTTTTTTATGATCGCTATTTACTTTTTAAGGAGCGATTTCAAGCATTTACAAACAGCTTTCCGGTTCCTTGTATCGGATATTAGAATGAAGGGTTTTCCAAGTTAGAAGAAAAGCAAACTATCAAGCTTAACAATAATTTAATGTGCTTTTGTGACCAAGGATACTTTACCAAATGAGTTATAAGGGAGTTCTCGTATGTACAGTCAAAGAGCACCTTAAAAGTTGTATGAAAGTGGATGTTTGGTCGGGTTTGAAGTCTTCAGGTAGTCCGACACACAATATAATATCCAAACGATTCTGATAGTGCAATGTCAGCTTCTTTGTGATTTACGTAAGTTTTCACCGGGCTTAGTTCATTCATCCCTAAATATGACTACTTCCCTCTTCCTAGATTACTAAACCGGCATTATCTTTCATTCGACACCTCAACGCAGACTTTATTTTACAATCAACGTCGTAACGACGGCGACACAACACGGTGTTAACGGGCTGCCACCGAGCGGCATACTAGCGCCGCTGTCATTACCGCGGCAATTAATGTTGCATCAGCTGATGGCCGATTGATTGCGCGACCCGGAACACCTGGCGCACTGTTTGTTTCGACCAACTTTCCCGCCAAACAATGGCGCACTCTGAGGCCCGAGATCGTACTGCGGGTAGGATTGATCGCAATTGAATCGCTTTGATCCGATGTCGCTTTGAGTGGTCCAAGTGATGCTGATTGGGATCAAATTGCATTTACCACTGAAATTAATAAATGGTAGATATTTTCAAAGGAAATAGTTTGATTTCGTTTTCGAAACTGATGTTCTATCCACTAATTACACTAAAATATTCGCGTAGTTGGATGAACGAACTCAGAAAACACCTCACTATATTAGTAAACAGGAAAATTTGGTCCCTAGTGTGGATTTTAACTTAAAGTTGTTGCGTTTTAGCCAGGCAATGAATCACATAAACTACGAAACATTGGAATTGTATCCATTTTGTCATACCTATTTGAAAATGGAAATTTAATTGTATGTGTTTCTTAAAATTTTGTAAAGTTTGAACGTTGCAAATTTAGAAGATTGGGGTAGGTAGTGTTTATTAGGGGGATTGGGGGGGGTGGGGGTTTATAGATTCTTGGGTATTTTATTGTGTGTATGTGGGGTGGGGGGTGATTGGGGGGGTAGGGTGTTTGGGGGGGGAGGGGGGGGTATGGGGATTAAATGTGGGGTTTTTTTTTCTGGGGGTGTGTATTGCTGGGGGGGGGGGGGGGGGGTTTTGGGGGGGGTGGGGGGGGGGGGGGGGGTAGGGGGGGGGGTGGGGTGGGGGGGGGGTGGGGGGGGGGGGGGGGGTGGGGGGGGGGGGTGGGGGGGGTGGGGGGGGGGGGGTGTGGGACGGGTGGGGGGGGGGGGTTTGTTAAGGGGGGGGGGGTGGGGGGGGGGGGGGGGTGGGGGGGTTTTGCGGTTTGGGGGGGGGGGGGGGGGTAAAGTGGGGGGGGGGGGGGGTATGGGTGGGAGGGGGTGGGGGGGGGGGTTTGGGGTAGAGGGTTTTAGGGGTGGGTTTGAGGGGTGTGGGGGGTTTTTTGTGTTAAGATGGGGGTGTGGGGGGGGTGTGTGGTAATGGAACTAAATGTGTTGGGTTTAAGTAAGTTTATTTGGGGGGGGTGGGGGTTCATATGTGGGGGTTATTTGTGGGGGGGGGACTTGTGGGGGGGTGAGGTGGGGTGGTAGGGGGAGTGTATGTGAATAATGTTTATTGTTTGTGTGGATGAATAATGTTTTCGATGGGTGTGTGATGAGGGTGTATGAGGGGGGGTTATGGAGTGGTTTAGGGGGGGGTGTTATGTTGGGGGGGGAGTGGGGGGTTATAAGGGATGGGTTAGGTTAGTTGATGGGGTGGGGTTATGGGGGGTTGGGGGGGTGGGGTGTGGGTTTATGGGGGTGGGTGGGGATTTTGGGTTGTGGGGTGGGGGGGGGGGGATCTATGTTTAATATATTTGGATGTGGTGGGATTGTAGGTATTTGAACTTGTTGGGATCTAAAAGTGGGGATAATGGGGGTCATAGTGGTGGATGAAGTTGATAGGAGCTAGTTTTCAAGTTAGATGGGATTGATTTTGGTGGGTAGATCCAAAAAGAGTCGAATGTGAGAGGGAAGTAATATAGGCTATGTTAAATGAAGCGAAGATGGTAGAATCGGAATATTTGTTGTATTACTTTTTTTTAGAAATATAAGGGATTAAATTTATAAATTAGTAGCATGAATAATAAAATAGTCCAAAAGTATTAATAGAGAGTTTCATTTTCATTAGGGGTAAGGAGATTTGGGAGTAAAATAGCAGAATTATGTAGTTTCATCAATTGTAACATCCCTGGACGTGGAAAGGTCACGTTAACAGAATATTGCAACGCATTACAGGTATAGGTTGATTTATCTAACAGCTATTTTTGGAGGTATTAGCTGTATTTAGGAATAATAATTGTTTGGTGGGATTGGTGATTCCTATAATTTCTCTTTGGCTTTAATTCTAATACCATTAACATCTCGGTTGCAGGCGTGAGTAGATGTCAATTGAATAGATTTGAAGTGCACCCTTCTAATAAGATGGCGCGGTTGGTTTAACTTCAGTTAATTAATACCGCTTCAGCTTTTACCCATTGATTGGGGATTGGTTGTTACGCACATTTTTATTGTGGTGGTGTGAAGTGATCTACGTGACAGAAGTTCATATGGATATTCTTAGACGAGACAGGTAAGACGGTTAATGGTGGTTGTAGCGTTGTTTACACGCTGTTAATTTTGGGTGTTTTGTAACGGGTAGTTTGTAGTTTAACGGTCAATTTCCGGGTGCGTGGGGGACTGATTCAGTGAGATTTTGTCCCGACTTGGGTGGTTAGGAGTGTCTTGATATTAGTTTAATGCAGTTTAAAGTATGTAGGGATGAGTATCTAACACGCCATGTGTCATATAGGTTGATTATGGTAATTTTATATTTCACACACGATTGTTCTAAAGTTTCCCAAGCTGGTATTCTCTATCCGGAGATACCTGTCACACGTCACCGCAGAACGGCAATGTTGACAAGTCAATTAGTAACATCCCTTTGAAGTGCACCCGTCGTAACCAGGTCACGTGCGGTTGTCTGTCATTTGAACGACCGGGATCGGTCAGTTGGGGGAATTACCGCTCTTCAGCTGCTTTTACCCATTGATTGGCCACTTTGGTTGTTACGACTGGATTGTGGGATTGTGATTCCAAGGCAGTGATTACGTAGGTCGTTGAACAGAATCGGGCGAATGTTGCCCCTCTGAGTCACCGACTTGAGGTGATGATATGCACTGCTGACACTACTGAGGTAAAGTCTATATTTATGTATATTATGCTGCAAAGTAAAGTGTATTTTAAAGTATATTTTTTCGTGTAGAAATTTAAAGGTTCTAACATTTAATATTTTTACTTAAAATATTGGTACAGTGAAATGTTGACCACAAACGATTTTTTATACATAAATCACGTTTTCACTATGATCTAACCATAAGAAAAGAATCACATTTTTAAATTTTAACCTATTTTCTTTACATATCTGTAACCCAAATATTTATATACATTAGATATACATGTGAATCTTAACCAGTTGTAAATATTTTTAATAAATTACAATTTTTAGTTTAACACAGTAGGGTTCATATCTATTGTTTTCCTTAATCTTTTTTAGTGTAATTGTTATTATTTCCTTTTATAATTACCTACAGTAGGCTATTTATAGTATCATCAGGATAGAGTAAAATGAATCATCTATTGTGTTGGAAGGAAATCTGTTTGTTTTAAAGAAAAATAAAGGTAGTACTTATAGATTAATTGGTTGGGTAATTGATAAAATTAAATTGTTTGTTTTTATATACTTCGGCATCCAATTCAGCAAATAAACATATATTAGGACAAATTTAGGGCGATTCTATATTTTAAGATAAGTTCGAGTGAAGAGAGGATGTGTATTGATAAACTGGTGATATCGGTGCAGTACCGGTTGTAAAACGTCAAAGACCACCAAACGACAAATCTGTTGCCAGTGTATTCCGCCGTCCTTGAGAGCGAATTCGGATCAGTCCCATCCGGGTGTTTATCAGCAGAGGCCGAGCCGGCGAGTCGCCGAGCCAGTCCGAGCGAAAGTGGCGAGTCCACGTCCCCGGCTATGCTAATGTCGAAGCTTCACTTGCTACAGGCCGACGATAACCGCTCGCTTGCGATACCGGTCGTGATGTAGGCCTAGAGGCTTCTACCTCGCGACGCAGGCCTAGGGACCTCTACCTCGCGATGTAGGCCTAGGGACCTCTACCTCGCGATGTAGGCCTAGGGACCTCTACCTCGCGATGTAGGCCTAGGGACCTCTACCTCGCGATGTAGACCTACCAACGGGAGCATTCGCGTGGAGACCAGTTCTCGTAATGGGGATTTTGTTTTATGTTGTCATTTTGTTTAGAGAGCCTTTTTCAAACACACTTTTTTCTTTCACAGAAATCCATTCCAATGGTTCAAGTACGTGTGACTTTAGTAAACCCGATTTTAGTAGATTAATATTATGCTGGTATATCATTATTACTCCCTAGACGCCTCGCATTAGAGGATAACTGAGATTAGCAATAACATAAAATGAAACGACAACATTCACTGAAAAAAATAGAAAAGGACTTAATCTTCATCCCCGTGGTACCCCTTAGCGTATAATATACTTTAGGTGTCTTACTTCATTTTCATGTAGTTTTGTATTGTATTAAATAGTTTCGTTTAGGAAAAATTGTTATCTATTGTTTTATCAAAAATACTGGAAAAACTAAATTACCGTGTGTGATGCGTTAAAAACTTATCTACCATACTCGTATCCTAGAATCCCTTGATTGTAAATCTTAGAATGATTTATTTCTCATTTTTCAATGAATATAATATGCAATTTATTTTATTCACCTCAGTAAAATACGTGATTATTAATAAAACTCATATTTTCCACGAATTTCCCACTGGGAAGAAGATATTACAGTAGGTCTCATGGCAAGACCCAAGCCCGGGACCATACTATTTTTTCGTTTTGAGATGCCTAGTAACCAAAAAACAATAGTAGTTAAAAATTATATATAGGTACCGATATGTATGCGTTTGTGCGTGTGTGAGTGTGTACGTGAACGATAACTCTAGTAAAAATGGTCCGATTGATACCAATTTGGTAGAGTTATTTATTAACACAGTACATTTAATCGGACGGGTTCTTAATCCAGATATAATAAGAACGGGTAAATTTGTACCCCAAAATAGGTTTTTTGCGTTTTTCCTGCTAAAAAAGAACAACACAAGTACTGTAAGGTTTTACTGTATCGCCAACGGTTACCGAGGTATTAAAGATGTACGTTGTATTTTGGGGCTCCAATGTTAGTCTTAAATAGGATAGGGAAAAATTAATATTTCATTAATTATCTATATTTTTATGAAACTTATCATTTAGCTTCTTGTGGTTGAGATCCATCCATTTATGCTTAAAAATCATAGTTTATATGTTTTGCATAGCATCTAACATGCATATTCGTTTCCCATGTTAGTCTTATGGAGGATAGGCATACTCTCTTCTTATTGACGGATATCAGAAGATCAAACATTGATAGATCACACTTGATCAAACTTGTAATATATTATTACTGTCATATTATTGATTTGTAAATTCGCTGAGTACGCAGTTCTTCTTCTGCGACGAGGGTAATTCATGCTTTGAGCTATGCTTTTTTGAGCTCGACTTAGTCTATTTTTATTGAATCGTCTTTTAACAAATACAAGAAATAGGTAAGCATTTACTAATAATAACTTAAGCTCACTATTATTCTTTAGGTGTGGTGATAGTATAGTTAATTTTCACAAAAAAACGCGATACAGTGTAGTTTAAATTTTGAAATATAACTAAATGTTACTATATAGCTATTTTTTTTACTATATACTGTTTTTTAGATTTCATTGAACTTCCCTGTCAATGTTCCTAATCGACTTTAAATTAATTTAAAACAACGATTAATTTGTAGAGGGGAAAATTTTAAACTAAAAGCTAAAAGGATAATACAGTATTTTTTTAAAGAAAAGTAAGGAACATAATGTGCAACCTTGCGGTACTCCAAAGCGTCGTGTACTCTTGACGTCATACTCGCGATACTTATGCACGGACTGTTTTAGCGTGAGTGTACGTACAGTGTATAGTTAGCTTGGTTCTGTGGCGTGGTGGCATGGTGGCAAGGTGGAAAGGTGGAAAGGTGGCATGGCGGCGTGGTGCGTGAGACAGAGGAATGCGGCCAACTGGAGCAGGCTGCCATCACATGTGTTCCACTTGGGACCCGGCTGGCTCGTCCATCGCTACGTCATCTCGCCTCGACTCTGCGCGGAATTGGGCGATATCGCCGCTGGCCTCAGTCACGCACAGGGGACTTTCCTGCGGTTGATTCAGTGTCAACATACGTGGAAAAAGGAAATTACTTTGACGTTTGACAAATTTAATCTCTCTTTGATGTGTGTAGTTACTTTTGGTACCATCCCGTCCATATTATCTGCCTTTCCCGTTCTTAACTGGTGCTATGCCGGAAGATGTGCACAAAACAATGTGTAGAAAGACTCTTTATCAGTTAATTACGTCATTCACTTGTTATATTCTTGAAGAAAGGCGCAGAAAACACAATAATAGTATTGTAACAGTATAACTTCCCACCACATTCGTTAGTCAGTGAATTCAATAAAGGAGTCTACCTTCAATTAAATATATAAACCTGTTACTTTTAACTTTTAATCCAAGGATGATTGTGAATTGAGTGTAAGATGATTGTGGCACATTCTTTTAGTCTTGTTACTGACTAAGGCTGACATCCTCCTTAGACAGCTCTGTTAATTAATAGCCTAAAAGTCAATAGCATATTTAAAGGACTTATAGTTTACCGTGGAGTCCGAACCACTGCCTCTTAAATGCGAACTAGTGTAATTATGAGGATGGTCTTTGCGAATTAACGTAGTATTGAATAGTGCAGACGTTATCCACACCAACCGACCATCGCTCACAAATATCCAAAAATCGTTACCTCCAAGTAGCTGGATTTCAGGACACGCCACCGTCCCAGTTTAATTGGTAATAATTTTGTGTGACGCGATCTTGTAGTCTTGCCACTAACTAAGACTGACATGTTCCATACACAGGACTGTTAATTAATGTCTTTACAGCCAATAACATCTAAGGGACCTACAGTTTAACGTGACACCCCATCAATCATAGTAAACTAACTTTTATCTAACCAACTAGCTACCTTTATAGTAGTGGTTCCTGTTTGTTTCTCACTGATCAAAGTAAAACAGTTAGGTAAATATGAATTTTCAAAAAAAATAAGTACCCAAGCAAAACACTAATATGTAAGTATTACCAGATTGATATCAAAGACAGCCCATCATGTACCTTTAAAAACTACTACTTGTTTCACAATTAATAAAAATTTTTTTATCAACTAAAATATATTTGTTAAATTTATCGATAGTCTTTCTGAATCAAAATCATATGACATAAAAATCTGATTCAAACACAAATATCTGAAAGATAATGACACAAAACAAGTCATGAAAAAATGACTCTAAAAAGTGATTAGATTGATTGCATGACATGTCGCTTTGTAAACAAAGCCACCATCACGACATTAATAAACTTTTACGTACACCACTTGATATGACCGTGTAAATTATTCAACAGTTACTTATGAAAATCTTTGGATATGTACTAAGTTGAAGCGTCATGGTCTAATTGTTGTGTACAGTTATGGATACACAATTACTGAGACGTTTAGAATGCCATTGACTCTGCATTGTGTGATTAGTGAGTTTGTACTTAAACGTCCATCTATTCATGGCTTTAGAGTACCAGCTGGGACCTTCCTTTAATCCAGCTATTGGAGGTGAATTGTGGATAGTTGTTAAGCGATGGTCATACTACGTTAATCCACAAGACCATCCTCATAATTAGACCAATTCGTAATTTAGAGGCTGTGGTTCGGATTCCACGTCTAAATGTAGGTCTTTTAGTTGCCATCGGCTGTTGGGCTATTAACTAACAGTCCTGCCTAAGTAACATGTCAGCCATAGTCAGTAACAAGACTACAAGATCGGGCCACAATCATCCTACATTCATTTCTAATTCAGGCTTGGCTTAAAACACCTATCTGGGTAGGTTGCCAATTCAGTTAAAAATATAAAGTAAGTACAGCTGTTTGAAGCTAAACCATCCTAGATTGGCAGATCATTTCCTAACTCACTGCTTCAAGAAATAATTAGTTATGATTACCTTTATAATAATCGTGACATAACCAGGTAGTTATTCTAAGCTAAGTGTGAATAAGAATTAACTGTAAAATTTATTTTGGCGCGATCTTAGTATTGTTACTGATTAGATCTCACATGTTCCTTAGGCAGGAATGTTAATTAATTTATCAAAGTCCAATGAAATCACTAAGGAATCTACAGTTTAATGTAGTGTCTGAACCACTTTTGCCACCGAATTACGAATTTGTTCAATTATGAGGATGGTTTTTGCAAATGAACGTAGTATTTACCGTAGTGCGGACGTTAAACCGCACCAAAAAGTATTAATAATCGACCATCGCTTAATATTTCCACAATTCGTGACCTCCAAAGTAGCTGGATTACAGGACAACATCACTCCGTCCTAGTCTAGATAATTATAGAGAGGGAACTTTCTCAGATCTGAAATCTCTGATGTCTTCTGGTTCGGCCCTTCTACTCACTTGAAGAATTCTTTTTCAATTTAAATTCTAAATTTTGACACTATTTCTTAATCTCAATGATTGTAAATAAACATTTGTCTGGTACTTTGGTTATGAATGGGTCGTTCAGACCAAAGTACCATTAGAGGTTGGCGGACCTTGACCGTCCTGGAGTGGTCAGAGGTATCAGTGTCCACTCATCCCTCAAGCCTGAATGGCAATTCGTAACTACTGATGCGGTTTTAATTGCGTTTCGTTTAGATGATTCGCACTTCGCAATTTTTCCCGAGCGTCGCCGCGGGCGAACACACGGGTTGTGGGAACATGTCCGCGACAGGAATGTTTAAAGACGTGCAACGAATTAATTATATTAGTTTACAACATTACAACATCAAGCCTCGCCAAGTCTATCTAAACTGTGCGAGCTTAATTTTTTTTTAAATCAAGCGACATGTAATCCAGCTACTTGGAGGTCACTAATTGTGGATAGTTGTGAGAGATGGTCGGTGGATGTAGTGTCCTTTTGTGTGGATTAACGTCCGCGCTATTGAATACTACGTTAATCCGCAAATACCATCCTCGTAACTATTCGAATCCGTAATTCAGAGACCGTGGTTCGGATTGCACGTTAAATTGTAGGTCCATTAGTTGCCATTGGCTGTTGGGCTATTAATTATGAGTCCTGTTTAAGAAATATGTCAGCCTTAGTCAGTAACAAGACTACAAGATCGCGCCATAATCATCTTACACTCAATTCTCATTCATACTTGGCTTAAAATACCTACGTTGTAGTATGATTGCCATTTTCAACGATCTAATCTAATCATGCATTATACTTTACTTGACAAGTATGAATGATAAATGAGTATAAGCTTTTTTTGGTGCGATTTTGTACTCTTGTTATTGACTATGGCTGACGTGTTCCTTAGACAGGACTGTTAATACCATACCTACAGTTTACCTACAGTTTACAGTTTAACTACAGTTTAACTAGGGATCTGAACCACGATTTTGGCTCGAATTACGATGTGATGGTCTTTGCGGATGAACGTAGTATTCAATAGTCCGGACGTTAATACACACCAGGGAATATCACATGCACCATTGCTCATTACTACGAACAATTCGTGACCTCCAAGTAGCTGAATCACAGGACCCGTCACCAAGAAGAGGTCGTATACTTTGTAGTTAGTCTACGGTCGGAACTACCATGGCGCAGTGTTGTTAACTCTAAGGCACATCGAGCGACTCAGTGTAAATAAATGGTTCACGAAATTAAACGCTATAAAAACTCAGCTCCGAGATGACGTCTTTGTGGCCCGCTTTCCCTCTTTATGAAACGGTGACGCCGCAGCCGCGAACCTGTGAGACCCGCGGGACCACCGCACTCTCGCACTCTCCTGGGCGATTACCCCGTCGGATGTCACGAGTCACCCTCGCCGGCGACGTCACCCCTGGTAATGGCGGCAGGAAATACCACCGGCACACGGGGTGTGGAGGTGCTGGAGTCTGTAGCCTGGAGAACACCTGTCAGGTTAAAAATCTTTCGATATCGAGAATCATTCGTCATTCGATATCAAAAACGATGTAACATTTCAATATCGATTCAGCAATATCGACAAAAAGAAAAATATTAATATTAAAAATAAAAAAAACACACAACAACAACAAACAAATAAAATGTCGGTATTTTTATTTTATGTTATCGAAAGCATTTTAAGATAGTGTTATCTTAAGAATAACCATTTATTGTCTTAAGATAAAAAATAGGTATCGATACTAGCGATATTTTTGAAAATATGAGAATAAGATATGTTTATCCCAAATAAGGTTATTATGCTGTAAATGGATATGAAATAGAATTGCCGGCCATCTTAGTTAAGATCTAGTTAAGATGAGCAGTAGAAAAATTACAAAAAATTAATATATTTACAGTATGCTTATTGTTCAGTAGAAAAAACCCGAGTTCAGAAATACTTATATAAAATACTATATAAAATTAAAAACTATTTCTATTAAAAATAAATATTTTTATTGAAATATTTTTAGTGATGTGAGCAAAAGAATCTACATTCTTAAAAAACATGGTTTTTACGTTTACGTATTGATTGTATCATGAATATGCTTTGGCATTTATGTTCAAAATTTTAGTGAAAATTGTTTGAGTTACAGGGTGATTAATTTTGAAATTCTGCGGTATTTGTAAAAGGATTATAGGAGAACTATATGTGCTTTTCAGCCCAAATTTTGGCAAAGTGCATGAATAAAATGTTTGTATTTACTTCCCTGTGGGAAATAGGTTAGATCATGGATATGTCTAAAGGGAATGTTTTCAACTTCATCCATACAGCTGTTCTTATTTATTTACATTAAAAATTCAATACAATAACTCTGATGGTTTCTATGGAATCCTGTTTTCTAGTTGTTAAGACATATCCATGTGAACAAAGCTCATTCAAGGACGTGTGTGAAATTTTGGAGAATACAATTTCATATACTACAGAAAAAAAGTTTTCAAAGCAACATTTTTGTTACGATAATCTGATAAAATATGTAATTTTAAGGTTAAAAAAACAAAAACACAGAATTGTTATCTTAAACAGGTCACTAAGAAAGCTGACCTAGCGGATTTCAGTTGTCCCGAACGCCACTCGCACTGCCTTAAAAGTTTTTCTCCATATCTAATTCCGATATCCACAAACATCTTGGAATTTCAAGATAACGATACAATACCAGAAATATCGAAACTGTAATTTCGATATTTATTGGTATCGATAGTATCGGAACATTCCTACGCCAGGTATGCGTGAGACGTTTACATTAATAACCGGCTACTCGGGTGCTGCGGACGCTATCTGGCGGCGATCTTGTAAACGAACGTTTAAATCATTCGGATTCCTCCCATCTTGTCCAATTGCAAGGCGGATTAATTGTGGAGCGGGTCGGCGATTGGGCCCAACTGTGAATTAAACGGGCGCGAAAGTTATCGGGTTGTGGTTTTGTTTTGGTTTATTGGAAGTCGCGCAGTGGTAGATTTCGAGCGGTCGGGTCGGCCTCGTTTGAATGGCAGCGTATTTCATTCGAATAGACCAATCTATATGGAATGTCCCAAAAGTAAAGTGCAAAATTCTAGGATAAGGTTGTAGGGGTCAAAATAAACAGGAAATAAAGATTTTTTTCCAAAAACGCTTCGTTTCCCAGATATCCGCCATTTTGTACGTTAGTTGTTTAATTGAAACAGACTCACTGTAGAAAATTTTATTTCCAATCTGTTAAAACCTAAACATGAGAAATTGAAAAAATTACCAATGTATATGAATTTTGTGTTTACTACAGAGAAAGCTGTTTTTTACATAAAGTATTGTTTGCTCGTTTAGAATTAGTTTATTTAAAATATTAATTAGAAAAATTATAACATTTTTACTTTGAAAACATTTATGTGGATAAACTCGCGGCCTATAGTTCTTGAGGCCGACATGCTACAACTCGGCTACGAGGTTAGTCAATTGAACGATGTCGTTTAACGTCTTTTCCAAAAGCCAAAGCCGATCATTTACTGTTTAATTACCCATACCGTTATTATTAGCCTGTGATCAACTGATTTTTTTATAAACGGAATGAGGATTGAAAAGCAAAAGAGAGATTTAATTTACATCAATTAATTAGTTTGTTACAGTGGCTTCAAGCAATACAACGAATACGTTTTCTATCAAAACACGGAAGATTTTGGAAATACTTTTTCTGCTTTTTTTTCGCACAGCTATGTTATCCTTAAGTTTTTACAAATTGTTTAGTAACCTGATAATTTTACATTTATTACATACATAAAATAAATATTTATGAAAAACCTCTATTCACATATTGTTCTTTGCCGTCTTCAATCAAGCACTGTCAAACAGTTATAAAAAGATGTTTTGGTTTGTATTGTTTAAATTTGATACTTTGATTCTCCATAAGCGTAATGTTGAATTTTAGATTTTAAACTTAATTTTACAAGAAAACCAGAATTTTTCCTCGACATTAGACCTATCTAGAACTTATTTTCTACTCGGAAATTAGTTATTTCCAAAATTTGAAATTCGGCGCCGTTTTCGAGTTAGTGTGCAAATTTACATTTGATTCTAAAGCGTATTTTAAATTTTAGATTTTTAATTCTGAAAACACGAATTTTATCGGAATTAACTACAAATTATTTCACAATGTTATTTATAGAAAATTAATATGTAAATATTACAATAACATTTATAAAACGCTCGAAAGTATAGATTAATGTCTGTTGACACATTTCTACGTATCGTGTTTGTTTATGTTTTGTTCAATTCTCGTGTTTTTGGTATTGACAGATTGGAAATAAGTTTTTCAAAAATAATTGCTCCTTTTAAATTGAACTTTCAAGTCGCCGCCATTAAAAAAGCTATTATGGATCTTCTAGCTTTAAAATGTACACTTTTGAAGTAGGTTTTTATTTTTTCGGTTTCATTAGGTAATTCCTGCATTTCGATTTCTTATCGCAAGATATAATCGTTTGGTTTTTAGCGATACGTCAAACCGGTTCGGTCTCTCTGCCGTCTCAGAAGTCATCAAAGTTGCAGTGCGCACCAAATGCGAGAAGACGATTAATTTTTACGATATTTGAGAAACGATAATCGAGATACCGTAATATCGCGGTGGATTCGGCGATATAGATTTTCAGCACTTTCTTCGTCGAGGCATTAAACTGGATTAGTTCGCACGCGGCCGGCTGCCAAATTGCATTATGAAATGCCGAATTTCTCCATTGTCGGTTTAATGGATTTACCTTTCACTGGGACGAGACGTCAAGAGAGTCTTGAACACTCTCGCCGCCGTTACAGCAGGTGTGAGTACGTGAGGACTCAGGGAAGAAGACTCAAAAGCGTAAAAACAGATTAAATTTGGTATTCTAATTATAATACATAATTGTTATGGTTGTTTTCGTCCTGGGAAATCTGCAGTACCTCCGCCATCTTGAATTTTAGTCCCTTAAAAATAAAGTTAATTTTACGGCAGAACTATTGACACTATTAGTGAGGTGTGAAATTAAAAGCTATCTAAGCTAGGGAAATACATTTATTTAACTATCGGATATAATTGCGTGGTTTAGATTTAGATTTAGATTATTGAAATGGCGACCTACCCAGGTAGGTATTTTAAGCCAAGTATGAATGAGAAATGATTGTGGGATGATTGTGGAGCGATCTTGTAGCCTTGTTACTGACTAAGTCTGACATGTTACTTAGACAGGACTGTTAATTAATAGCCCAACAGCCGATGACAGCTGATGGACCTACAGTTTAACGTGGAATCCGAACCACGGCCTCTGAATTACGAACTGGTCTAATTATGAGGATTGCCTCTGCGGATTAACGTAGTATTCAATAGTACGGACGTTAATCCACACGAGAGACCACCACACCCACCGACCATCGCTCATAACTATCCACAATTCGTGACCTCCAAGTTGCTGGATTACAGAATGACGCCACCATCCCAGTCTTTTTTTGTATTTATAATTTTCCGAAAATATATTAATGTAATTATATAGGTTAGATTAGATTTGAAATGGCGAAATACCCAGGTTGGTACTTGAAGCCAAGTATGAATGAGAAATGAGTGTAATATGATTGTGGAGTGATCTTACAGCTTTTTACTCACTAAGACTGACATGTACCTTAGACAGGACTGTTAATTAATATCCCATTAGCCTATGACATCTACAGCACATACAGTTTAACGTATAATCCGATCCAATTTTTCCTCTGAATTACGAACTGTTCTAATTTTGAGGATGGTATTTGCGGATTAATGTAGCATTTAATAGTGCGGACGTTATAATCCACACCAGAAAATATCACATCCACCGACCATCGTTTACTATTCACAATTCGTGACCTCCAAGTAGCTGGAGTACAGGACACACCACCGAATTTAACTATAAATTTTACTTAAAATATCACAGTTGTCTCAATATTAAGGTATCTTAATAAATATTCTGCTATATGAATTCTACAGTATATATTTACATAATCATTTTCACATCATCGGATGTTGAGTAGTGGACATTGTAATCCGATTTCAATGCAGTAAATAAACTAGAAAATATACTGAATCTCTTTTTAATTCTTTGTTATTTGGGTGTTATTATTTTTCGTCGTCAAAATACCTCTTTCAGCATTGTATTTTGTATTTATTTTGTTTTTTTCTCTTTGACCTAAGTTGAGTTTCGATCAGAAAGCCTTGAACCTGCCTATAATTTCTTAATGCATTTACACGCAATAAGAGCTATACTGAGTACAGCTAGGAATGTTTGAATCAGCGAAATACCTTTTTCAGCACTGTACTTTCTTACTTTATTTTGTTGTCATTTACTTTATTTCTCTTTTAGTTCAGTTGAGTTTCAATAAGAATGTCAGACCTTGCTTCTTAGCAAAGTATGTAGCATTTTTTACAGTTATGATTTATACTTTTAACTGAAATGGCAATTAACTCGGGTAGATATTTTACGCATACTATGAATAAGAGATGAGGTTAAGATGATTGTGGTGGTATTTATTTTGTATGTTGTGGTGCGATCTTGTAATCTTGTTACAGACTAAGTTTGGCTTATTCCTTACATCAGGATTGTTAATTAATTGCCCAACAACCAATGTAATCTAAGGGACTTACGGTTTAACGTGAGATCCGAAACACTTTTGCATCTGAATTATTGTTCTAACTGTTAACTAGTTATGAGGTTGGTCTTTGTGGATTAACGTAATAGTATTGAAAAATCGGTTCACAGGGCTATTTTGTGCTTTTCTACACTTTCTGGCATTTAGCATTTTGATGGGAACCGCTCAAAATCTCGGTCTTGATATTATCTAACTTTGACTTTTTTTAGTATAGTTAATTCCATTAACAAATGACAACTGGAATCGGGATTCCTCGCGAGATTCGATCCAGCGACCCTCAGTGCTAGCATTATAAGCGAGAACTCAGCCTCACAGACAGTTTTGCTCTTCTCAAGACTATTCATCCTTATCTGAAATAACAGAAGCTTGTAGACTTTAGAACTGTTTCAAAGCACGGCACAGTACACAATGAACAATAGTCTCACGTAGGCAACCACACAGACAGAAGGACAAGTGGAACAGTCATCACGGATGATCTATCCGTGTGAACATGCTCGACCCCACACCCTGTCGTCATTACAGTCAACTAATGTGATCTGGTGAATAGATCCGCTGCTCATTAGTCGCTGCCGAACACACACTCCTGACCTTTGGACCGGCGTGGCCAATCAGCTGATCGCCTAGGTGAAAATCGCTCTCCAAATCGCCTACATGCGCTCGTGAATGGGTCTAATTTTGAATGGCCCTCGCCTAGATTTGTGAACAGGTGTTTTGGAAATTGAAATTCTCTAGGAAAGGTTAGGTGGGTTTGATTTAGGTGAGGTGTGGTGTGGTTGTGAAGAATGCTTTATTTTGATAAATCGATATTTAACATCTGGTTCGCCTACCGGTATGCACTCTTTGTCTCTTGACTTAGTATAGAATAGAATTTTTCTTTTATGTTTTAATACAAATTAATTATACAACGTGGGGCAAAGGTCAACAGTATAGTATATATATACTTCACAGTCTTTGGTCTTAAGAATAAAATAAATCTAATACTTCAAATGAAAAGGATATTACAAATGTAAAAAATATACTAAACATATAAAAAGGATACTCTTTGGGAACAAATTTTTTTCTTTTTAGTTTCCTTTGTCCCCAGTGGTGAGCCGAGAGCCCCTCTTCCGTGAAAAATTAAGAAGAAGTCAACTCACGCTTTAAAGCTTTCTTAAACAAAAGTTGATTTTCCAAATTTTTTAAACGTTTAGGCAGAACGTTGAGCAGCCTGTTTCTCCACATGAGAGGGGAGGCGTTCAGATGCCGCCGTTCTATGCTGCCCAAGACGGTACACATCCCTGCTTCTGGTGGTGTAACCTTGTACAAGGTCGTACTGGAAACAATGGAAAATATTGTCTCTAGTATGTAGATGTAGGACAGTCTCTCTATCCTGAGCTCCCCTTAAAGCGTCTCTGCACGAATTTGTGTGTTGTAAATTTGCATTAAAAATAATGGATTGTTTGAAGTCTGAAGACCCTTTCAAATTCTCTTTTCGCAAGGGAGATGTGGATAAGGCTATAATCAATACTGGATATGTGCGAAATGGTTTAAGGTTACGCAAGGCAAAAAATAACTTTGGCAACCCTTGAGCAGACACTATTGACGTCGTGTTTGCCAGTTCTAAACTTTATCAAGATGTATCCCCAGATAATTTGCGGAGTCTATCTCTCTTAGAGTGATATAAACCACCATAAGAGGTGGTACCGATTCAGCCTTATTGTCCCGTAAAAACAAAATGTTATTTGTTTTTGAATGATTTGTGTTCAGGTTTTCAGATTGAAATTTGGAATTTTTTGACTTATGCGTCAAATATGTCATTTGGAATTTATTGGGAATACTTTCTGTCACGATAG
Organism: Nephotettix cincticeps; assembly: GCA_023375725.1. Lineage (NCBI taxonomy): Eukaryota > Metazoa > Arthropoda > Insecta > Hemiptera > Cicadellidae > Nephotettix > Nephotettix cincticeps. The sequence goes on along the minus strand of CM041788.1, from coordinate 18,052,471 downwards.
ACTGGGACGGTGGCGACGTCCTGTAATCCAGCTACTTGGAGGTCACGAATTGTGGATAGCTGTGAGAGATGGTCGGTGGATGTAGTGTTCTATTGTGTGGATTAACGTCCGCACTATTGAATACTACGTTAATCCACAAAAAGACCATCCTCATAATTAGACCAATTCGTAATTCAGAGGCCGTGGTTCGGATTCCACGTTAAACTGTAGGTCCATTATTTGCCATCGGCTGTTGGGCTATTAAAACGATGGTCGGTGGATGTGATATTTTCTGGTGTGGATTATAACGTCCGCACTATTAAATGCTACATTAATCCGCAAATACCATCCTCAAAATTAGAACAGTTCGTAATTCAGAGGAAAAATTGGATCGGATTATACGTTAAACTGTATGTGCTGTAGATGTCATAGGCTAATGGGATATTAATTAACAGTCCTGTCTAAGGAACATGTCAGCCTTAGTCAGTAACAAGACTACAAGATCGCGCCACAATCATCCTACATTCATTCCTCATTCATACTTGGCTTAAAATACCTACCTGGGTAGGTCGCCATTTCAGTTAAAAGTAAAGTAAAGTAAAGTAAAAGTGAGAACCGAAAACATAACAAGATTGGTACATAATCCGGACTAATTCGGGTTTAAGGTGATATCAAAAATTCTTCCGGGGTTCTTGAGCTCTTGTGATGCGTGGACGTCCTTTACTTTTGTGTAAAGGTTGTTTAGACGGTTTACGTCAGGAAACCTTTTTTTCACTGATCATGATGGACAATGTGGGAATAAAATAGTTAAGTCACATCAAAAATACTTTTTTAACAGTTGGTATTTTTGGAAAGGTTTAGTACTCTATTTTTAATAACTGGTAGGAAAACAATCTTACGTTACTAGGAAATATGTTTGGGCAAATCTAAGTTGTCATGCATGTTCTAAATGGCAATTGTGTGGTAGAAAGGAGTATAAAATATGGGGTTTCGTTTGAGATCTTGACGGGCAATTTCCCTAAATGATCAATATGCTCCACATTTCCCGTTCAAGGCGCACGTATAAAACCGAGAAACATCCTTCGTAATTGGGCGGGGGGCAGATCTGCCCACGATTCAAATTTGAAGGCCCACGTTCGGAATTCCTCCGGTCGCCGGGTCGGGTTTCGGCTAACTTGACGGCTCTTATGATACAATTTGACGATAATTGGGCCGGGAAAGAGGGAAAGAGGGTCGGGCTCGGAGGCGCGCCTACAGCGCTGCGGCGCCGCGCGGCGGGTTGGCGAATTAGGAATGTTGGGTACAGAGACGCCTGTGTCAGTGTGTGAGGTTGAAGATTCATGAGTCCGAGAAGCCTACGTGAAACGTGACTCCGCCTAAACGTTAACAAACATACCTTCGCCTTCATAGAGAGACACTGACCGCAATAAGAGACAATGTGGTAGATGTTTTATGAGTCTGCCTTATTTACGAAACATTTCGATTTAGCCCAATAAGAACCAATGCTAATCACGTGACAGCATTCCTGGTTACACGACACTCGTAAGCAAATCGTTCAGGTGTCAAAGTAAAGGTAAAATTGATATTTAGTGGATTACATTCTTAATTTTCCGGAGAGAAATAATTACCACGCAATTTATATACATAACAATCTGTTTATTAGTTATTTATTTTTGTCGTTCCTTTTTGCGCAGCTCAGCAAAAATTGAAACGTTTTGAAAGACGCTTCATAATTAAAGACTTTATTATCAATGTTACTTTGTAATTGCCTACAGCTTTAAGGTAGGCACATCATTGTTAAAATTAAAACATTCTTAATTTGTGCCCATTGCCTTAATTCCCTTAATTCTCAATTGCCAAGATATTAAATAAGAAGAATCAAAATGGCGGCCTTCAGATTATATTAACTTTCGTATCAGATTTTTTGTATTCGTACAAATCAACCAAAAATGTTTGTATTTACTTCCCTGTGGAAATAGGTTAAATCATGGATACGTCTAAAGGGAATGTTTTCCGTTCCTCTAAACAGCTGTTCTTATTACCAACTATGACGTCACTAACCAAATGGCGTCACTGTTTCAAATTTTGATCTCTAAAACTACGAACATCTCCCCCACCCCCAGAGCTAAGACATATCCATTTAAAAAATCAGGTACAGTTTTTAGTTAAAAAGTGGTTTGGAATCGCAATATTTTGTGACCCTGAGCATTTCAAAATATTTTTACGTTGTTTCTCCCTTTAGATCTGTGGGAAGTAATTTTGTTTTATCGTCGTAGTACTAACGGCTTATTTATACGAAGTATAATAATTCTTTTAATACTTTTAGCAATTTCTTGCGATATCGTATAGACAGTTTTGGCTGTAAAAATACGTTTTCTTGTAAAAAAAGTTTGTATGCTTGTTATATCTTATCTCCACAAATTGTGTATCGGTCAGGATAATATTAGTGAAATACTGGCTGAGTTGAATGGTGGAGCAGTTAGCCCTAGAATGCAAGTGGAGAATACGTATTATCAAACATCAGCACTATGTCAGCTCACAAAACTCTCGATTCTGATTCACAGAGGTTTGAATCTCCATTACAATACCTTTTTCTAATTTGTGTTTATCATCTGGTCGTTGCGAGGTACCTTGTAGAGGCTACCGAGAAACTAATTACGTTAAATAATTAAGTTATTAGACAATTGAAAGAGAACAGCTTTATATGCGCTCTCATTCTCTTTGTCTCGCTCGGGCCTTTCACCATTTAATTTAGACACCTACTCTTGTCTTTTCATTCATCGTTGTCGGTTATGATACAGTGAGTTCAAGGTAGATGCGACCCAGACTCAACATTCATACCCTCTAATTCATTCGTACCCTTCTTTCCGGATATTCTACGTTGGATTACCATTATAAATTTTAAAATGGCAACCTACCCAGGTAGGTATTTTAGGCAAACTATGAATGAGAAATGGGCTTGAGATGATTTTTAATAATCATAATTTTTTATTAATTATTATAGACCAACAGCCGATAGCATCCAAGGATCCTACAATTTAACGTGGAGTCCGAACCACGGCCTCTGAGGGTGGTGTTTGCGGTTTAACGTAGTATTCAATAGTGCGAACCTTAATCTACACAAGAGAACACTACACCCACCGACCATCACTCACAACTATTCATAATTAATATAAGAATAATTACCATAAGAATAACATGGGCCGTGTAACATTTTAACCTCACCAGCCCTAGATCCGTAGATATACATTTTGACATGGATATGTCTTAGCTCTGGGGAGGGGGTCTTAGTGATTTTTAAGATGGAAAACATGTAACAGGTTTCCATAGAAACTACCAGAGCTATTGTGTTGAGTTTTTAATACAAAAGAATAAGAACAGCTGTTTCGAAGAACTGAATAAATTCTCTTAAGGCATATCCATGATCTAACCTATTTCCCACAGGTAAGTAAATACAAACATTTTTTAATCTGACTTCTTATCTGGACGAGCACTAACAGAGTTTTCAACTTATATCTTCTTATTAGTACGTAAATAAATAGAACGCAAAACATATGGACGTTAATTATGTATAATTAATGGAATAATGATTTCACACCTCATCAAGCTATCCTACCGTAAGCACCGTTCGCTCATAAACGAGTTTTTCAAGAGGAGAATTGTTATGTTTTTTCATTTGAACCCTTCTTTCCGGTTGTTGTACGTTGGATTACAATTATTATTATACATTTTAATATGGATACCTACCCAGATAGGTATTTTAAGCAAACTATGAATGAGACATGGGGTAAAGATGATTGTTAATAATCATAATTTGTTTATTAATTATTATAGCTCAATAAATAGGAAGGGAGCCTCTTTCTTTAACCTATACTTTGCCCGTCCACATAGAATCCACATCTGTGCAAGGGACGTACAGTATTAAGTAAAGATAGGGGCGAGTCACTAGGGGGCGTCAGCGGATCCAGGGGGGTTGTGGGGCTGCAGTCACCCCCTTTAGCCTAATATGCATATATAGGCAAATAATCATGGAAAAATTGAATAAAAATCAGACATACTCTTCCTCGGGAACGTATTACTATGTTCTACTTACAAAAATAACACACTTAAAATACTGTTTTTTTAAACTTTTAATTAATAAAAACCAACAGAAACTCATAGATACAAGTACGCTTGATGGCGTAATAATCGAAAGGCTTGATTTTGACAGTACGACTGGCTGCGACCGGATGTCACAAGCAACAAATGCCAGTAAATACAGGGATAAATGAGGAAGATGTATAGAAATTTAATTTGAAATTTGTAACGAATATGGAATGAAGGCTTTTGTAAGTTAGAAGAAAAGCAAACTACTAAGCTTATCGATTTAATGTTCTTTTGTGACCAAGGATACGTTAACATGTGTGAAGTTACTCGGATCGGGAACTCCAGAATACGAACCAGACACATCGCTGACCATCTGAATCCGTCACACTACCCACGAAGACACTCAAGTACCTTGATACTATCTGTCCTAGCTAAAAACTAATCACATTTGTGAAAGTTGACCGTATAATCCATCACTGCCACTAAAGTCCGAGATATTTTCCGAAACAATATATCACCTGGATAACAATCCGGACTTTTTACCAGCGGCATTGTCATGTGATCAGGTATGAATCCGAGACTCGCGTTCTCGGAGCGGATCACATTAATGCGAGTTGATCACATTAATGTGCATCACGGGAACTGTCGGACGTCGGCGGCCGCGGTCGCAAATCTCCGGGAAATAACTCGAATTCCCCGCGGGACCGGATATTTTAACTTTCTCCGGAGTCAGGTGGAAAAAAGATACGGTTCCGTTTGAAAATTCGAAATTCAGATGTTTTTTTTACCACGAGTCGTGAATTATGTTTAGTAATTTTTTAGCTTGAACTATTTTTTAGGATGCTGTTCATTACCATCCTGAAATAGTGACCTACCCAGGTAGGTATTTTAATTAAAGGTTGAAATACTTATGATACTGTCGGTGATCCTTTTTTGGTTCCGACGACAAATTGTTTCGGACCTTCGGCCTTCGGCAGTTTCATTATTGAGTCAAACTCCAACGTTAAAACATTAATCCTGGAAGCTACTGATGTGAAAAGTCGTCATTCACAACACAAGCACACACTAAAACAGGGAGTGTCATGACACATTCCCTCCTTATCTCTCCCACCTCATCCCCCAATATCCTTTTCATCACCATAATCCTCGCCTCAACTCAATTTTAGTTATATGGCCAAATCATTGAATATATTTTCACCTCCGTGTTTTCGTGTGTTTGTGTTGTGGATGAGGACTCTTTACTAGAGTAGCGTCTACGTAATAATGAACCTTTAGGTCCTAAAAGATAGGTTGTTAGAAAAAATGAAAGGGATTACCAACTGTATTACAGCCATTTCAACATCAAATTAGTAATAACAGTGATCCAAAGGCTAAAATGGTCAAATTTGGTATTTTAAGCCAAATTTGAATAGAGAAATGAGTTGAGTACGAGGATTGTGGAGCGATCTTGTAGTATTGTTATTGACTAAGGTTTACATATTCCTTAGACGGGACTGTTAATTATTATCACGATATCCAATGGTATCTTTGGGACTTACAGGTTAATGGGGGATTCGAACAACAGTTTACCACTGAATTACAAACTGGTCCAACTATGAAAATTGTCTGGCGGATGAACGTACTATTCAATAGTGCGGAAGTTTAATCCACATGAGAGAATAAACATTCACCTACATATCATATTGTAAATGAATATTCATTACTAGCCCTGAAAAAAATTTAGGTGGTTTATCAACAAAATTACCAACTTGAAAAATGTTTTTATTTACTTCCCTTTGGGAAATAGGTTAGATCATGGATTTGTCAAAGGGAATGGTTTCATTTCCTCTAAACAGCTGTCGTTATAGCCATATGGTGTCACTAAGCATATGACGTCACTGTTTCAAATTTTCGTTTCGCAAATTGTCAAAAACCCCCACCAGCCTAGAGCTAAGACATATTGATGTAAAAAATTATCTAAGTGGATTGCCCCACAACTGTGAGGATGGTCTATATTCTTCCGTGACAAACGTTAGGTCAGCCGAAACCAGAGTTGTTACCGGTCCAGAAGGAGCTCTCCGTTTGACAAGTGGAACTGAACCTCTCTCTGCTTCTCGGGTGGGTCGTAATGTTCACCCGGACGGCGCAGCGGTAGCAGCCGGTGGTTAAACGTGGGGGATATGTTTACTGCGCTGGGAGCACGCTGTAATCACGCACTGTGATCCGCGCGATCTGTCGGACCGCTCGGGAGGTATCTCACTCAACCGGGTAAACAGTACCTGTATTTACCGCCAGGTCGCGTGACGGCTGCGGCTTTCTACCGACTTGGCGCTAAGGGAGCGTTTAGGCGGGAAAACGTGTCTCTCAATTACTATCTTTCTACTTTAAAGGTGTTTCGCACTTGAAAAAAGTAGTTTAATGTTTTAATGAAACAAGATGGTTTTACCATAATGCTACTAAGTTATGTGTCGCGCCACAATCAGCTTACACTCATTACTCATTCATACTTGGCTTGAAATACCTACCTCAGTAGGTTGCAGTTTCATAGAGTTAATAAGGTTTTATACTATAACAAAGTGTAAATAGCATAATAAATCGTGTATCGTTTAACATAAAATACCGTTATCATACCGTTGTACATTGTTGGAGTAATTTTTTCAGATACATGTACATAAGCATTTTAGTATTCCTGACTTAGTTTAGATTATTTCGTAAGGAAGCAGTTTTTGTAAACTGGTATGAATGATTTTCCACTCTTTGATAAAAAATAAGATGATTTACAAGATAAAAAAATAAATATACCTGTTATGGGTCCAGGGAAAAATATACCAAGTGGACAAAAATTCGGTTTTCGGGAAACGAAGTTTTAATTTAAAATGTAAAGATTAGATTAGATGATTGAAATGGCAACCTACCCAGGTGGGTGTTTTAAGCCAAGTATGGATGAGATATGAGTGTAGGATGATTGTGGCGCGATCTTGTAGTCTTGTTACTGACTAAGGTTGACAGGTTCCTTAGACAGTACTGTTAATGGCAACTAAGAACCCTACAGTTCAACGTGGAATCCGAACAACGGCCTCTGAATTACGAATTGGTCTAATTATGAGGATAGACTATGCGGATTTACGTAATATTCAATAGTGCGGACGTTAATCCGTTCAAGAGAACTCTACATCCACCGACCATCCCTTACAACTATCCACAATTCGTGACCTCCAAGTAGCTGGATTACAGGACGTCGCCACCGTCGTAGTCAAAAAGATGTCGCGAAGCAGTTTGAGTGACTTGACATTCTTTCATGAAAAGTTTAATAACTTTTCCCACAAGAAGGAAGTTAATACTTGGTATCGAAATTACAGCTGAAAAAATAGATCGAAAAAAGTTGAAAAATTCAGTTATTTTTCGACAGACTTCCTTTTGTCTAATATAAAACCTGTTGTACACCTTTTCAAAAGACGCACCGAATAGCATAACCTTCTTGTGTGTATTTTCAACATCGATGAAATTTTCTAAAGTTTTGATAGGAAACAGTCCAAACTCTATAGTGTCGGTTGTAATGTGGCACAGAGCCGTGTAACACGCCGTTTCACACCGCGCCGTCGATGTCACGCTCCACGAAGCCTCCGATTCACTTGTCCGGTCCATTATCCGACTTAATAAGTGAAAATTAGGGTCGACCCAACGCTTTCCGAGGTTCCAGGAACGGCCGTGACGCGGCGCGCGTGTCGACTACGTGGGTAATCAGCTGACCGCGACACTAGCGCCATTCATCGGCGCAATGAATAACTAAATGTGGTCGATTATAAAGTAATTACGTGCACTTTGAAATTATTAGCTTCGCTCTTATTGTGGGTGATCATGCGCGATATTGGTTTCATTTGTCAGTTTCTTAGTTCAATAGTTCGGTATTTTGATAGTTGATAGATCGATAGTTCAATAGGTTAGTCTTTTATAGGTAATAGTTTCATAGTTCGGTAGTTGATAGTTCGATAGTTTGTCTTAATTTGCGATGCTTTTAAACAACTACAGACAGATGGGTTACATTAGGTGAATAAGTGTAATCCAAGTACGGATCCCAGAGTTGTCTATCAGTTTTTTCCTACAACCGCGTGATAACAGTCACATTCCTCACTATTGGCAGAACATATAAGCTGTAGATATTTGTCCTATGATGGATATGTAACCGTCCAATCATATGCGCGGAACGCAACAAATCGATACGAAACTAACCAATAGCATGCGATAAGCATTCAGTCAGCTGATAGACGGTCACCGTTCCTACAGCACTGACTTCCGGTTTTGCGCAATGCAACTGAGGTTACCGGAAACGTTTGATCAAACATAACCTAAATGACTTTTTTAGTGTAGGTAATACGAGTGCAAACTGTCATGGCCGCCCTCGAAGTTCTGAACGTCTCTTGCGATTTAACGTCGTTTGCACTCTTGTTACACAAATAGCTTTATCGCTTTACCAGTACGTTCCACCTTTTACTGTGTCGGTTACCTCTTTATTTGCTTAATTCGTCCCACGTAGATATGTAGCCAATGTGGGCGAGAAAATCGTAGGTTGCAACGGTCTCAAAATAATAAAGAAATAAAACAGGTTATATGTCTACCACTTTTAGTAAATTAAGTATTATTAAGAATACATAGCAATGCTGTAAACCATTTTTTGATAAATATCTTTACTCTTTTGTGTAATATAAACCATTTTAAAGTGTTCAAAACTAGATTTACGACATAAAAATGATTCAATAGTAATTCACAGCCTCTCTAAATGATGTATGCATTGTTGACAGGTGAAGCCGTTACATGACGGGTACCAGGCGGTGTTGAGCGGCCACCTGACCGACGCCATGAACACGTTCTGGGCGGAGTGCTACGAGGGCTCCAAGCTGTGCATACATAGACGCAACCGTGAGATCGGCGAGAGCAAGATGCGGTTCCAGGTAAACAGTTTAAAGTCTCTTAGTCTCTTATACTTAAAAAAATAAAATTTACTCCAGGAAAGATTTTATGTTACAAAGTAAACTATACACATTTTTCAGATAGTTGAGAACAGAAATAAGTTTAAATACCCCCGTCGCAGCAGACCTGCGTACTCAGCGAATTTCCAAATCAATAACATAATTATAATATTAATATATGACAAGTTTTATCATAATCTGTCAATAAATATGAGTATTATTTGCCTACTCTCAATAAGATTAACATGGAAAAGGGTATGCAGGTTTGCTGCTGTGAGGAGCGCTGAAAGTGGGTGTTTCTAGCGTAAACAATTTATATTTTGACCATTTATATCAAGTTTCATCAACATCTGTCCACAAATAAAGGAGTTTACCTAAACTCTATATGATCAACGTGGGAAAAGAGTATGCAGGTTAGCTGCGATGATAAACCCATAAACTATGATTTTTAAGCATAAATGTATGGATCTCAACCATATGAAGCTAAATATCAAGTTTCATCTATTTTGTTGGAGTTCATCGGTTGGAGATAGAGAAAAACTTAAAGAAACTTAATTGCGTAGTTTTTTTAAGCTAATTCTAATGGTGATAGATAAAATTCATACACAAAACCCAAGTTTTGAGTACAAAACCCTCCCAAACGACCCGTTTCCATTGACCGATATGTCTAGAAAAAATCCATACGTACATTGTAGAAAATGGCCTACATTGACCTACAATGATCTGTGTGTAGGTCCTAGTTGTTTTTATTAAAATAAAACTTATGTAAAGATAAAATTTATTAAAATTTAAATTTTGTAGAAGTTAGGAAAAATGTATATAAGTTATCAATCAATTAGAGAAAACTCCTAACTTAACTATACTTCCACAGTGAAATATAATAGAAAAACAAAAAAGCTTAAGCAGTGAGATGATGCCAAAAAATATACGTTCTGAACTGCACGGAGGGCGACGGACGGGAGTTGGTCAGTGTAAGTCAAACGGTTGACACTTGGTCCGCTGTAGGTCCGCTGAGATAAGAGAAACTCTTCGTCATCGCTGTACTAATACGGTTAGCAAAATTTCACAATAATAAACAATAAATAAAATAATTTTTTGACGAAACAGGATGTTTTACAGGCCAACTCCCAGGGCTGGAGGCCGATCCATCTCGGCCGCCCACAGGGCCGCCCATAGCTCGACAGTATTGCTTTCGGATTGCATTATTCTCTGCTATGATTTTCCTACAGCGTATCGCAAAAACGATATGACTGACGTATGACACGTCGGTGACGAGTTGTTCTTTCCTGTATCGCTCGAGTGTAGTTCGAAGTAATATCAATCGATACTTTCCGTAGTTATTGAGAAAAAATCGCTTCGTCATCGCTGTACCAATAGCGGTTTAGAGATATATATCTATGTTACTGACGAAACAGGATGTATTTCAATCAACAGCCAACATATATAGTCTCGAGCCGATACTAATTCATATTCGGCTGCCTCATATACAGATCAAGATTGCATTATTTCTCTGCTAATACATTGATTTATATGGGCAATAAATCGCGCGATACGGATATGGACTGACCGTCGGCGACGACGTGGTTTATTGTGTTGTCTCGGGTTGTCTCGGGTTGCCTCGCTTTCCCGTGTCCGGTAGATATCGAGTCGATCAATTAGCCGGGGAAATTGATGTGTGAACAATCCAGATCGGTAACGACGTTCGTTCGGCTTCTGGGAGTGAGAAAACAATGAGAAAGCGGCTTCGAGATGCTAATATCGATGTTTCAATTATCATTATTATCGATGTTTAGTAGTATCGATAACAGCTGAATACTTATCGGAAACTTGACTACGATTTTGACCATAAATTGCCAACATTAATTCAATCTACTAATCTTAATGTTACCTCGAGATTTTTTAGCAATAAGGCTTCAATTTTGTTTTACACATTGAGAATTAATTTCTAAATATAATGTATTAGTATTATATCGAATATTATATTACTGTATAATTTATTTTACATTTTCTTTTATCAGTGTGAATTAGAGTGGGGAAGTTTCTATCCAAACACAAATGTATAGTCTATGTGGAGAATTTTTCCCAATTGAGCGATACTATCGTTTCGGAGTTTCAGATAGTCAAAACTTCAGATGATGATCCATTCTCGATCTATTGAAGGTCTTCTAAAAACACTATCATCTGATCAAAAATTAAAATAGTTTTTCCTACAGCTTTCACTTAAATAGGTTTGATAAGTGCTGAACTAGTGCTGAACACTCCTCGAAATTACTTTTGATACCGAAATTAAATCCGAACCTGCTGTTCAAATCATTTTCTTAAAGTTTTTTTAGCAATAGGCTATTAAATAAAATATAAATATTTTGGAAAAGTTTTGCATCGTCGCTGAGGTCTTGTGTCAATAGTTTTCAAGTTCCTCTAGTGGCTTTCTACTACCCATGGACTACTTATGTAGCCGGGAGTAACGGTTTGTCGTGCCATTCAAAGCACTGTGGAAATCTATATTTTTAAATTTGTGTCACGACCGGGACTCGAACCTGGGTCTTTTGGGATCACATCCGTGATGATGATGTTTGTCCACAGTCACAGATCGTGGCCGGATACCGCGCACGCCAGACCGAGGAGACGGTGCGCTACAACAACCTCAGCAACCAGACCAAGAACCAGGAGTTGCTGGTGCGGCGTCGCTGGAAGCTTCTGAGGAGGTTCTTCTTCGGACCACGCGGCGCTTGGACTGCAAGGTAAGCGTAGGACATGCGTTGATGATTAGTCTCAAGTTATGAGTCTGCACTACTCCATTCATTCATTCGAAGGGGTGGATTACTCCCAAGGCACTTCAGCCGTCGCGGCTTTTTGCGCACCCCTGAACTTCCTGGAGAATCAGGAATCTTCCAAATGAAGAGACCTGGAGAACTGCAACAACCTATCGACGAGCTCGTACTGTTACTTAAAACTGACATTTTCTTTAGTCAGGACTGTTTAATTACAGCCCAACAGTCATGACATATAAGGTACCTACAGTAACGTGGTATCCGAGCTACAATGTTGTCTTTGAATTACGAACTTCTCTAATTATGAGGACTATTTAACGGTTGAAAGTAGTATTCAATATTGCAGACGTTAACCCTCAAACCATCCACAATTCTTGACTTGATAAGTGGCTGGGTTATATCAGAGGCCACTGTCTCCATCAATGAGCATTGCCAGCATTAGTAGCTACTGACTTGTGCAACTATACTTTATTTAAATGTACAATACCTTTACCTAAAAACTCGCCATAATGACTTACTTGAAGCAGGTCTGACATGGCTCCAAAAAGAGTTTATTGTCTTACTTTTCTTTAGTAGTTTTAACAAGAAGAGTAAAAATAAGTAATTAATTTTAATTCCAAATATGCATCCAGATATCGGGTAGGCAGTATATATAAATTCGACAAGGTTTTGTCGCCTTCTTTTCTCTCGAACGTAAGTTTACACAGCTGTATATCGAGTAGCATTCAAGTTTTGAAGGAGGAATATAACTGTCAAGAGCGATATAAACTTGATAAACGTACGGTAACGTTGTGAAAGGTACTTTAGACTTAACTAACTTTAATTAGTTTAAGAAGGGTTTAATTATGTGCCATAGCGTATTTATAAACGGGTATCCTTATTTACACTAATTTTGGTTATTACATGATATAAAATGTATTTTCGTATAATATTTGTGATTATGGCTTAATCATACCAGGTGTTCTATAAAATTTACTAGACATAACACAACCATTGAACTGTTTAGAGCAATGAATTGTCTTGAACGTCTTACCGATGTCAAATAGTTAAAACAAGACATTAGAAGGACGATAATACGCGTCATTAATGTAATCAATGATAACTTAAATTGAACCGCAAACATATTGTGTTTCATCGCATAGGCAAATCGAACACAGCATCTATTTTGCAGCGGCCTGCCTGAAGGCGCTAGCGTTGTGGACGGTTGGCTCTTTGACAAAGTATTGGAAGTCATTGTTCCATACTGTATTGACCCACGTTTACAATCACACGTTCAATCATCTTCTGATCCCTGGTAAACCCCCACCCTTATTTGACGTATCCGCTATGTTATCTTGAAAAATAACGTTTTACTTTAAAGTGGTGTAACGATTTCCAATACAAACATTTTTGAGCAAGTCATTCTTTCCACTTTGGGTAATCAAACTTGAAAATAAATACGGTTATGAATATTAATCGTGAAATAAACTAATTAGGTCTATCTTAAATATATAAAAATGTCTAATATAAGTAATCTAGGAAGGAAGGAAGATTAAAGTAGTTTTCATTACTAGCATCGAAAGTGACTTAGTGCGGGGAGAGATTGCATTTACGCACGAGGCAAAGCCGAGCGTAGAAAAAGACATCTAATCACGCAATGGCACTTTTGAAACTAGTATTGAACATTATTTTTCATTACGATATCGACGAACTTGTAAACATGAATATTTTTGTTTATTCAACTTAGTATCAGAAATACCGAACTCATAACACTGAGTTTCCGTGCTTATGTCGAGGTACATCAGCACAACAGCAATAATGCAACAGCTGATCGGCCTAATGCAACACTTGTTCGGTTATGTATTGTAGCTATATTGTTTTTATATATGCTGACGCAAACTAGTGTCTTATTTAACTACGGAAGCGACGTCCTGTAATCCAGCTACTTGGAGGTCACGAATTGTGGATAGTTGTGAGCGATGGTCGGTGGCTGTAGTGTTCTCTTGTGTGGATTAACGTTCGCACAGTTGTATACTACCTTAATCCGCGAAAACCATCGTGATAATTAGACAAATTCGTAATTCAGAGGCCGCGGTTCGCATTCCACGTTAAACTGTAGGTCCATTAATTGCCATTAGCTGTTGGGCTATTAAATAACAGTCCTGACTAAGGCCCCTTTTATGCACGGCGTCGGGCGTCGAAAGACGGTCGTAATGAAAATGCATTGGCGTAAATGTGTCTATTTATGCCCGACGGTCGTCTGGCGACCGTCGAAAATTTGCCTTAATAACATTGTGGTATATGGAGCTATTTATGCACGGCGTCTTTCGACGCGCGTCGAAACGACGGTCGTCGGGCGCGCTTCCCCACCGCGAGGGTTTGTTGAGTGGGAGCAGTCCGACAGTTATTTATGTTTATGCTGTTGATGTTTACTGGAAAAGTTGAAGTTGGTGCGTGCCTGGGAAAATGGTTGATATAGACACAGAACTTAGCGTCTCACGACGGTCGCCCGACGACCATCGCACGACGCTGTGCATAAAAGGGGCCTAAGGAGTATGTCAGCCTTAGTCAGTAACAAGACTACAAGATCGCGCCACAATCATCTTACACTCAAAGCTGATTCATACTTGGCCTAAAAATACCTACCTTGTGGTATGGTCGCCATTTCAATAATCTAATCTAGTATAGATCAGACATTGGTTTGAATGCGTTATTCATACATGGACCTAACTACGAATACGATAGTCAATACGATAGTCTAGACATGCGTATAAAACTACGCTGGTTTTCTTTTAACGAATATATTGTATTAACAGATATTAAAAAGTAGGGTCAGAATTATTAAAATAATATGTATCACGTTTTGCAGGATAAATAATTGTTTTAATAAATATTTTAAGTGTGTATTATGATGTAGGTTGAATAAAAAAGGTACAACTTTTTGATTAGCATTATACGTGTTGGTTTTATTTTAGGATGAATTTAAAACACATCTTCCAACACTACTTAATATATTTACACTTACATTGTAATCATAAAAAACTGTGAACATACAGAAAAGGTGTTAAATTGGCGATCGATTTCGTCCAGTCACACCGGCCATTACCAGGCCCAAACGGAGACAGAATGAAACAAAATGGCGTCTCTGCTTGAATACTATTGGCTACCGGAAGTTCCTGTCATGGCGTCGGATGTAGAGTTTATTGGCTGGCTGAGTTCCGGAAATAGATTTCTATATGTTCTTGCACAATCGTTCTTGATTCTGCAATATAATTACAATATAAGTGTAAATATACTAAGAAATGTTGGAAGACGCGAATTTTTAATTCATCCTATAAACAGGTTTTTATTCCTATCCGTCTTTTAATATCAAATATATTTTGATATAGAAAAAACAAAATGTGGGTCTACGTCTAACGTATATTACGACAGTTATTTTAAACGTGGTTTTATTTCTGAATTCAGAATATTTGTCTTTTTATACGATATATGACTGGATTTATTCTTACTGTTTCAGTAGTTGGTGTCAATTAGTTATTGAGATTTATATTACGGACGTTTTCCATTAAGATTTTAAGTAAACCAAATATTGAACCTATTGAAAAGTGTTCTATAATAACTAACTTACTTACATAGAACGAATGGCTACAGTTCAGATATAAGCTGCTGGGATATCGTCTATTGACGCCTTCTAGTTTGATGATGTTGCCTCAGTACTTTGCTGTGTAACTTTTAGTATCACTACGTCGCAGGCTGAACAGAAATGCCTGTACGAGACATTTATATATACGATTGTTAGGATTTATATAATTATAAATAGCTCATGAACGTATCTTGATGTTAAATAGAAAATCTTAGATTCCTGATTTCATCTATTTAGTCTTTTTTGAGTTTTTAAATTATTGTAAGGCCTAAAAAATGTCAATCATTTTTACTTAGTTTGTTACCCACGTCACTGAACATTATTGTCTCATAAATTTTATAAATATATTTTTTTAATTTGTAGAATATTTGAGAGTGTTACGTTCATTGTCTTTTAATCCATGTTTGGCCTATGGACAAACAAACAATATATTTTCCACTAACTATCCATATTAGTAAACGAAGGGTAGTAAAAAGGTTGAAGTCCTATTTTCTTGCACTTGCTGTACCATAGGTTGCTACTATTCATCATAATTAATTAAATTAATTAATTAGAGATTGAAATTTTCCATAACTAATTACCCCAATTGGTATATGCGCCATGACAGATTATCCTATATGTTTTTATTACAATAAAAATATAGTTTTTGGGTATGCATGAGAACAGTAATAATTTTTCATAATTATATATAGTTTAAAAGCTATATTAGATTAGATTATTAAAATGTCAACCTATCCAGGTAGGTATTTTAAGCCAGGTATGAATGAGAAATGGGTGTAGGATGATTGTGGCGCGATCTTGTAGGCTTGTTATTGACTAAGGCTGACATCTTCCTTAGACGGGACATTTAATTAATAGCCCAACAGCTGATTGCAGCCTGCTAAGGGACCTACAGTTCAACGTTGAATCCGAACCACGGCCTCTGAATTACGAATTGGTTTAAGTATGAGGAGGGTCTTTGCTGATTAACGTAGTATTCAATTGTGCGGATGTTAATACACACAAGAGAACACTACATCTACCGACCATTGCTTACAACAATCCACAATTCGTGACCTCCATGTAGCTGGATCACAGGACGACGGTATCGTCCTGTAAGTCAAGTCAGTATAGGTTTTATGCACCGTTCCGGGAGACCGAGCTTTGCTAGGATAGAATAAAGTATGAAACGTTTCATTCAAACTAACCTAAAAATAGAACATTCAATTTTTTACGAATACTACGAAAATAGAAACAACCTGTATAACAGTATGGTGTTTTGGTGAATTTCAGCTACAAAACAGGTCCATAACGATAACATAGACGCATATTTACACATATTTATTAGAGACAGAAGCATTCGGTATGATTTAATGGAAACATTTAAGAATTATGAGAGACATGTTTCAGAGCTGCAAAATTTTGCTTTAAGACCAAAATGGTAGAAGTACTGCTTACAAAGCGTTCTCATAAAAAATATTATATCTTTAGGTTTCTTGGAAGCCTTCATAAACTAAACGTCTATTTCGTTACGTTTGTGTTTTGATATCACGATCTGGTTTTCGAAGGCGTTCAGTATATCCCATTGAAACGAATGTAAGCATGCATCACATAATGTACTGTGTCGTTATCCAAAGAAAATTTAGTTTTATTTTACTCATAAAACTAACTGATGAAGTTATTCACGATTACACAATTTCATTCAATATTTATTACAAATTTGTGTATGTTTTATGAGATAAAATACAAACAATTTATAAAAGAACAAAACAAGTACATATCAGTGAGTTACAGTTTTATTCTCTAAGGTATCTCCGTTTTTAGTAATTAATCTTATTGAATGAGGGTTTCTTGCGTCAATGAGTGTTTTCATACGACGTTGTTTCTTGTAATCTTAGTCATGCCAATTTACTGATTATGGATATTTTGAAAGTTATGTTTTATATTTTTTTTAACGCCACTTTAGTTCTTTTGAATGTTAAAAATCCTGTTAAAAACAGACATGTTAAAATCAGGCCTATTGAAATTGCGTGGATACAGATCCATTAATTTTTAATTAATAGCAAAAATAATATTTTATTTTTAAGTTTTACAGAAAATAAATGTTTAAACTAGCTATTGTAACCATAATAGAAAATCCAAAATCAATAAGCCAGTTTTAGTGACTAATAGGTCTTATAATAAATCCAAAAATATCAGTTTCAAGGCAGTATATTAGTTTCATGAAACCCAAACCAAAGATTCGTCCATGTATTATAATAAAAAAATTTCCGAAAATCAATTTTTAAGTAGCCAAGCAATGTATATGCTTTTAGTCTCGATACTTTTTGTTGATTTATCAGAAGTACCACCACCCACTGAACCAAAAGAAAAAGGTGGTCCATTGATTTTATATTTTTCTATCATGGTTGGAATAGGAAATTTCAATATGTTTCATAAAAACAATGTTGAAAAAAGATCTTAATATTATATAAAAGATATTAATTAATGTTTTTGCACCTTCTGCAACAAATATAAAACAAAGTGAAACATTTTATAATGTTAAAAAAAACATTAAGCCTATTGAAGCTTAATGTTTTTTTTAAATGTGCTTGTAACGTCATTCAAAAACAATGCGTTTCTATTTAAAATACATGGGATTCACATGGAAGGCCTTCTTCCTCTAAGCAAAAATGTTGAAAGATCGATCAATTTACAAAAAAAATAACATTCAATTTCCAACTGATGAATAATAATGCTTGATCGATATAAAAAGGAAACGGACCCAACAACTAAGTACGTATTTTAAGTTGAATATGATTGATTGACAAGTATGATTAATTTAAAGGAATCTATTATATGTAGCGTTGCTACTGACAAAGGTTAGCAGATTCATTTACCAGGATTATTAGCGTGTTGAAGTCCACGGTCGTCAGTAATGCCACCAACGCACGATCATGTACACGTACTTTAAAGTCTCGTTTTCTGGACAAACCGAGTTTTCTTACGGTATATTTCGTTTTGTTTTTCCCCAGATGGGAACACTGTAAAAGGTCATCTGTTTACCGACCTTGAAGCGATTTACGTCTTCATTTTGATTTTTTTTGTCTTAGTTTACACAGACTGATAAATAATATACTATAGGTTATATGTATCATCATGTATAAATTATTGTTATTGTAGGTTTTATAACAGGTTTTAAATCAAGTAACAAACTTTCCAACAGTCATGGAAAATCCTGGGCTGGGGGAGTACCCTGTTTAAGAAATATTCGGACTTTAACATGTTTTAACTATTGAACCCCCTCAACATTGTGCTAATGGACGGTCATTAGTGATGGTAGAAGCTAAGAGGTCCTCTGGACTCGGAATCTGGATCGACCCCCAAGCTACACACCATTGGTCGTGACCTTCTACTCGTCGTGGAGCAAATGTCCACCCGGGGCTGCTAGGGACCTTTGTAATCCTGATGCATGGGAGGTGCGCATTTTAATATTTCTCCCATCATGTGTGACGATAATTCTTTTAAACGTAAATAGCGAATTGGGCTTTCCGATCAAAACACTGTTGATCGTCATTGTAACCTAGGTAGAAAATTACGATATAAAAAATCACACATTCCTTATTTATGGGTTACTAGCCAAAGTACCCGTTCTTCGCACGGGCTAAAAAGGCTGAAAGGTGTAGGCTCTACTGATACATTTAAGGTATTGTTAATTAATTCTTCATTGTTTGGACAAAATGACAAAACAGGAGTGTCTACAACATTTCAAAGTAACATATGTCAAATATTGGGAGAGGATAAGGATTAATGTAATAAAGACAGTCGTCGGAAAAAAACTTAAAATCTACCATTCCGCTATTTCAAATAATTCACTAATTTCGATCCAGCAGTTTATCTGAAAAATCAACTTTATTTCTTCTTCTTCCCGAACTGTCAAAATATAGTGCAAACGGATGTTGTCATTAGAAAATGTAAACATTGAAACCTAGGACGGTCACGGCAGCTCTTTCTTCTTCTTCTCCTTCTTCTCGAACTGTCAAATTTTAGTATTCACAGCTGTTGACATTCAAGTGATTTTATGTTTTCATTCTCTAAAAATGTAAACATTGAAACTTAGGACGTTCATAGGGCGTAGCCCGAGAGGATTTTAAGGAAATGAGTATGCCTATGTGTTGCATGAGTTTAAGATCTACCTTTGCCTAAAATTTCAAACCGGTCGGTTCAGTATTTTTCGCATTCACTTGCCACAACAAACCCACAAACACACAAACCCACAAACAAACATACAGACACCACCTCTTCTTTATAATATTATAGATTTCCTCTGAGATTTGTAAACGTTATATAAATATTAAGTGCTATCATAGATTCATTTTATATTATTACATTAGACCTGGATAAGTCACCATTTTAAAATGTAAGGTATCTCACCCACCATGGCACCGGCACGGCGTGACATGCAGATGAGGGGGAGCGGCGCATCTTCAACCATTACACATTACATCACAAGTCTAGTCCACTCCTCCACACTCTGCACGCTGGCATAGCTCATACCGTTATCTGTGTTGTGTATTCCTGGGGTTTTCCCACAGTTTTACAGAATTTATTTTATTTTCTAATCTATAAATTGAGTGAATTCAAGTTTTTTTTTGATAAGTGAAGTGGGTGTGTTGTTTGAAGATGTATTGGATTACAGAAAGTTATAAGTACTAGATGATTCCTTTGGTCCTAATGTATTTTGGAGGTATTATTGGTGAGTGGATTTCTACCATTATAGAGGGTAAAACGTGTCAAAACTTCACAGTTTGTAAAATAATATGTAATATACATTGTCTCTTGAGCAGCTTTTGTAGCCTAGAGTTTTATTTTATTTTATATTTCTTCGCCTCTGCATTTTTTACGTTTTGATGGGGAAAGGTCCTAACCAACCGAAGTCTTATTACTCCTACATCAAGTTGTTGTTAGGAAGCATAATTAATAAGTTTCCAATGACGAAATGCAAACCGAGTCCAGATTCGAACCTACAGGATTCGATCCGACAACCTTCAGATTTGAGGGTGGGCTCTGTAACCACCTGCCTCCAGGCCAGTTTATAGTTGTGTAGGTTAACCTTATCAATCACAGCTGATTGTTAATAGTTGGTGTAGCCTGTGTATATTTCGTAGATATTAACTCCCTTAATTTGTTGAGTAGTCTAGAAAATGTGAAATATTCACCATAATAAATTGGAACTATCGTAACGTATATAACCATCGTCACGTATATGTTTTAAATTATTCTAAATTCAGTGACTACAACAGTGTATTCAAAACATTTCTGATTACGTCATGTTCTCGGTGGTGGTAAGCGCTATTTATTTATAAAAAATATTTCCGTAGATAATCTCTTAATCTTTATAATTTATCAACTATTTTTACGATTATCGTGACACTAGTTATGCTTTTATGAACAGTATTGTCTAATCGATATTAGTCAATATTATTATTAAATATTATACATTTATTGATTTGGCAATATTAAGGCAAAATGTATTAGTTTTAAGGTCGTTAGTGTTTTTGCTTTTAAATATCGTGTGAAAACTTCACTTAATACATCCTTAAAAAATGTTGTACACGTCTACCATAAATAAAGATTTTTAAGTCAAATTTTCAGGTTGTAGAATATTTATTTCATGCCGAAGAAAAATATTGTATTTACTTCCGGTGGGAAATAGGTTGGGTAGATCATGGATATGTCTAGAGGGAATGCTTTTAGTTAATCCAAACAGCTGTTCTTATAACCAAACTATGACGTCACTGTTTCAAATTTTGGTCGTGCGAATTGCCAACATCCCTAGAGCTAAGACATATCCATGTCAACACTCACACTGTGCAGCGCGCAGGCGGTCTCTGTTGGCCGTGTTCTGAAGTAACTTTTCAGTGTCCCCTGTCCACGTCCGGTGTCGCGGTGATAAGATGCGGTCGTGACCTTGACCCCGCCCAAGGTCACGGGTCACCGGCCTGCCCTCTCGTTCTTGACCTACGTTTGTTTTGTGAAGGTCCTGGTTGTCAGGAAAGGAGTTGTCAGAATTTTAAGTTTGAAAAGTAATGTAAGCAGATCTACCCCAGTGGTAGAGTGCAAACATACTGCCATGTTAAATTAATTAGTTATTTATTTTAAATCCACCGTATTCTGTATATCTATAGTACTTTATTTCATATAAAAGCAACACGAGAATTTCGATTTCAGTCACATTTTACGGATTTTACAGAAGAGCCAATTTAGTGCTTTTTACTCTGTAAAGTTCTCTTTGGTGGTTTAAACCTTTTTTTGTTTACTTTGTGGACTAGGAAGCTTACTTTTGTGGAAATTGAGCTCTCTTATGTGTTTAACATGTGCCATTAGAATGAGTGGAAGACTAACTGAACAAGCATTTCACAACTTATGGTTTTTGGAGTTTTCATATCTTAAATTTAATATGTTTGCAATTCAAAGCAGATAACATTTATTATTATTTTAGTTTTATTTTTTTGATTACACGTTTGTTTTTGTCAAAACGTGCCATAAAGGGAGGTTTTTTCCGGCACCAATGTTAGTTTATATCGTTAAAAAATTTAGATTTTTTGGAAAAAACGTGATTTTGTTTTCACTTGTAAAGTGAATACACGTTTTTATTGAAACACTTGACACCAGAAAGAATATAATTTTACATCCTTCTATCAAACTCCGGTTACATCGTTAACACAATAGTGCGAAACCTCTGCAACGCTCGTTCCCCCTATATTAGCATTTTTATTTCGTTAGTGCCGAGACTGGTTTTTATGAGTGGTAGACCTGAAGAACTGCTTAAACTGTTGTTTGAAAATATTATAACTAAATCATGTAATTTTGTAAAGTGTACATTTAATTGAAAAATGTAGTTACTGCATTATGGTTACTAATTACGCTGTGTTGTAGCAAATGTAATAGAACAACTTAATTGCTGTGCTATAATTTCGTTAATTACTCTGTGCACCCCTCGTGTTTCAGATATGTTACCGGTGAATTACTTTTAATGCGGTTCTTGAATATAAAATATTATATAGCAAATAACCCCTGAGCTACCGGCCCAGTAGCTAAGGGGTAACGCTCTGGCCCAGTATGTCATAGGTTGCTGGATCTAATCCAACGGCCGGCGACTCCTGTCAGATCATGAGCGGTCACCTCTGGCTTACCTATGAGACTGATACTTTTACTTATAATAACTTTTAATCATCAATTCTATCATTTCCTTTCTCAACAAGATATATTGACGTATTAGTAGGTAGGGATCATAAAAGAGCTTCACCAGGACATTGAATATTTTTTTGCAGTTTCGCTATCAATTTCAGTAAAGAAATTTTATTTTATTTTCTAATTCGATCAAGAATACCCTCGTTCGAATAACCAAAGGTGTAATTAATTACTACTAGACACTTAATTTTCTTCCCTATTAGATTATATTAGATCATTGAAATGGCAACCATACTACAATGAGAATTGAGTGTAAGATGATGGTGGCGCGATCTTGTAGTCTTGTTACTGACTAAGGCTGACACGTTCCTTAGACAGAACTGTTAATTAATAGCCCAACAGTTGATGGCAACCAATGGATGTAGAGTTTAACGTGGAATCCGAACCAAGGCCTCTGAATTACGAATTGGTATGAATATGAGGATGGTCTTTGCGGATTAACTTAGTATTCAATAGTTCGGACGTTAATCCACACAAGAGAACACCACATACACCGACAATCTCTCACAACTATCCAGAATTCGTTTTCTCCATGTAGCTGGATTACAGGACGTCGCCACCGTCCTAATCATTAGTCTATGATGTAAGGTTAAAAAATAGTTTTATTTAGTCTTGAAAAGCATTATTCACGTATATGTTACCTGCGTCTGTGTACAATAAATATTAATTAACCTTGCTAATGATAGGTTGAAAATTCTGAGAGACATTGACTAAGTGACTCAACGAATGTCTTAAAGTGGTTATTTTGGTCTCAATGTCATTAAGAGTTGCTCGTTTAGTCATTTATGGGTCATTTTTTTAGTGTTCGCTGCTGACGTCCTTGCCGTAGCGTTAGGAATTTGAGCAGGTGTTAGTGTCTTTCATTTGCTCGTTTCAGTTGGTAAACCAGTTTAGTTCTCTTACTTAAATATAATAATATAAATAAAAATGTGATTTGAGAGTATGCACTTCTCATTTTGGATTTTTAGTCCCTTAAAAGGAATAATGTAGTAAAAAACAAATGTTTAAAATATTTTAGAAATTTCATACATCCACTGAGTAAATGAAAATATTAAAATTCTCGTGAGGTAAATCTCATTCATTGTAATACAAATGACACCGAGTACCACATTCCTTTTGTAAAGCATTGTCTAGGCAATTTTTTTTCTTTAATTAACGATTTTCTTATTAAAAGTAAGTGAAAATGTACAAATACTACAGACTTTTAATAGAGAACAAATTCTTTGACAATTACTTTAATTGCATCATTAATTTGTTGTGAGTACAAAGCACAGTGAAATAGTAATAATCTAAATTGCTTAAGATATCTGATTCTGTTGACCCACTGTGGTCGGTGGGTATTTTAAGGTGAATATAAATGTTAGGAATTCGATGAAACATGTTGCTTTGTTGCAGACAAAGACTAGACGATGTATTTGACGATATTATAACCTATTGGCCTAATGAGCTTGGGCGAACTTTGGTAAGGATTTTTCAGGACAAAACCGGCGACCATCAGATTATGAAGTGGGCGCTACGAGTATAGCCACCACCAGTTTATTCGTCATCATTATTTACACACAGACTTCCGTTTCGTCGTTGAGGCTGATCGACGAATAGGCGTAAATTACATAAAGCATCTAATTGTGGCTGAGGCATTGCAGATTGCGCAACCCGCGTGATCGGTCAGCCAAGTGGGCCGCGCCAGGGCGGGGCGGGGAAAGCTGTTCTGGATCAGGGTCAGGGGCGGTGACGCAACCCGCGCAACACGGGGAAATGCGGGGAAAACTAACGGCGAGTCGGGGAATTTTCACAAGTTTTTTTCATTTTCATCCCGGAACACCAGCGACACCTACTGGGTGTTTTAGAAGTCTGCATTATCTGTGTCTTTTTCTACTCACTTTCCAGTCCTGTGAGGTTTTTTTGTACCAGAGAGTCTTGTACTAAGCGTCGGTTATAAGTGGATGTTAGTGCGTGGGGGAAAAATGTGGTCAATTTATATTCCTTGTCTATACATTGTACTGTATTGTATTTTTTTAAGTGGAATAAAATTCATTATTTCATTTCATATGTGAACTGTGATTAAGTTAATTGGTTTAAATACACAGTTCGGGTGTAAGATAATAAATTTTATTTGTACTTTTAAAATTTATACTGTATTTAAGGATAACCTAATTAAATTGGTAATCCGAACAGGGTTTGGTTCCAATTTGTGCGGATTAATGAGACTCTGGTGTATGTAACATTCTTCTTATGTAAATTTTTTATAATTATTTATCTTATTTTTTGTGTAAAATCTTATATGTTAAATATGTTTCTATTAGTACAATTTCGCGATGCAATATTTTTAATCTGGATATACATATCATGAATATAAAACCCAATAAGATTATTTATGAATCTCAATATCATTTAGCGTATATACAATTAAAAGCAAATTTCATTGATTAAAAAACAAGTATCAGTAAAAAAACACAATTGATTTTTTATTCATACATAATTATTCTCATTGTTCTCTAGGTCACCTTCCAAAACAAAAAAAAACTATAACGTCCATAAAAACGTATAACGCCTCGCCGTACGAATTACAGCGATGTGTTCAGTTATGACCTAAATTATAAGCGACAGAAAAAGCAGCTGTTATCCTTGAACGGTCGAAGGTGGGTAATGGCGGGCTTGTAACAGCGGTGTCAGCTGGCATGGAGGGCGGAGGTTCGGCGCTCTCTGTATCATGTAACCCTAGACTGTTGCAGATTGAGATTCGGGTCATTACGCTTCAAATGACTCGTTTTCAAAGATATCGATCAGGAAAAGAGGTCTCTTGTCAGAATTTTTTATTCACTTCACAAATTTAAGCATAAACAAATCATATGCAATACTAATCTTTGTAGGCTTTACCGATCAGAGATGTATATAAGAGTTTTTGTTATGGATATGTCTAAGTTTTGAGACGGAGGTGACGTCATGTGGCTTTGAGAACAGCTGTTTAGAGGAACTGAAAACATTCCTTTCAGACATATCCATGAACTAACCTATTTGCCACATGTAAATAAAAACTGAACATTTTTACAAAAAGAATAGAAAGTATTTATGAAATGCAATTACACTAAAGAGGAAGATTTTAAAATTTTACAAAGAAATAATTATTTATATAGCGATAGAGCTTAACGAATGCGTTTTGCTATTCGGTTTCAAAAGCTATTTTGAAACCGAATAGCTACTATTTATAATGGCTATTTTATTCAGGGAAATTTATTATAACTTAAAAGTAAGAGTTTTTTTTACAGTGCCACCATATTCCAATTAAATCCTAAACACTCTTCATAGAATAGATATAAACAGCTGTTTGATATTACTAACGTAATCTTAGTCAGGTTATATTATTTTAGGAAATAAATTGTTTAATTTATTATTTTCTTTCCTGAATAAATGCATTCAGCACAGAATTGTCACGATTTTTAGCATGTATTTATCTTGTTTTACAGTAAAATTTGAAATTTAATCTTGTATTTACCTAGGTAATGGCTGTAACTTTAATTTAACACTTCGACTAATAGTCCTAATACTAACATGATTCCAGTAATGCTGTGAACAAATTAACGCTGATTTTATAGTAGATAATTATAAGTATAATCCTGCTACCGATGATTAATCTAGATGCTTTTATTGGGTTTTTTACTATTGTAATTTTTGTTTAAATGGTTGTGGTCTTTGTATTGGTATATTACCCTTACAAAAACGTATTCAATACGTTTCGACGATGTGTTCAGCTCGTGTTTGAGGTTATGTTTGGTCCGATAGTTCCGCAGGCGGCCACCAGAGTGCAGGTCAGGTGTGGAACTGGTTCACAGCTTACGTCACAGATTGCCTCACCTGCATTGTCTGCAACCGGGTCATCCCCACCACCACCCCCCACCACTGCCGCCAGACATTATAATATTACCCATATTCAACTAAATCAGCCGGCCGATAGTGGTAGATTAATTATCTGGCGGCGTTCGACATAAACTAGACTCGCGACCGCGACGGTGGCGCAACCTGTGAAAATGTTAGTCGACTACCTCCACCTCTACCTGGTGTGTAAAGTGGGAACTAGCAGGCGTGTAGGTGCGTGCAGTTCCCACGGTGAACAGTAGCAGATGTGATCGGTCAAGCGTTTGCCGTGTAACGCAGTTTTCATGCCGAGAAACCGGTTCTGCGGTATGTTACAGAGTGGGCATACCCGGCTCGAATTGAATTACAGCAGTTTCAAGATAAACGTGCAATACTAATCGGTAGAGAAGAATGCTGTATAGTTTAACTAATTAGTAAGGGATTAGTGTGATTGTAGAATGTAAATTTGTTACTGACAATAACTAGAATTTAATTTGTCTTGAATCTTAATTATTATCATCTCCATTATCAAAGTAAAAATACAGAAATGCACAAAAAATAAGTTCTTAATTCGTTAAAGCAAAGTGATATGAACTATACTTCATACTATTAAAAATTAAATCTCGAACTCAAATTATTGAAATTATTACTCTAGTTTTACTGTTGTATTTTGTCTTTTAACCTTAATTCGCTAATAATACACTAATAACAACTGCGGTCCACACACAATCATCTGCGCATGTAGACCTTTCCTCGCTGAATTGTGGGGGAAAAATTGAGACTTATATTTGTCTTATAATTTAGTAGTGTCAGGTTCATGTAGGGTCAGGTCATGTTTGACCATGGGAATAAATTATTATTTTATTTTATTTCAAACGCTGAACGCAGTTCGATATTGAACTGGGAACCTTCAGATTATGAAGCAGACTCTATAACCACTTAGCCAACTAGAAATGGTATGTTGCTATAACCTAATGAAGAAACCTCGTTATAACCAAGCGTTCCTGGATCGAAACCAGTGGCAGGCAACTGCTGTCATCTCTGGCTAGCTCATGTGACTCACCACGCGCATTAATTAGCCAGACCAAGACACGAAAGACGCACAAACACAACAGTTAACTCTAGACGCCAGACTCGCTAGACCACATCTAAAAATGCACAACTGTCTTTCTCTTGATCAAGGTTCTGGTCGTGCTATATCAGATTCAGTACTCGTCTTGGTCGTGGCAATATAAGTGCTCGTTTACCCTTAGTGATGGGCAGAAATTAAAAATGTGTTTACTTCCCTTTTTGATATTGCTTGTATCATGGACATGGTCTAGGGAATGTTTGCAGTTCCTCTAAACAGCTGTTCTTCTACCATGACGTTACTTCCGTTTCAAATTTCGCGTGACGTGGATCGCTGACACCCTCCAAGAGCTCAGACGTAACCATGTCAAAAAATAGACGACCGGTTCGCAGTGTGGAGCAAACACAATATTTTATCAATATTTTACTCCGAAACGATTCGTTGACTATAGAAAGAAATATTATAAAAAGAAACCGCTGGTATATTCGGTTTGTACGTGAGATACAAAAATTGTTGCCTTTGTCAGTTGAACAGCTGACTGACCCAGGGGGCGGACGTGAGAGGAACCAAGGGTCCAAGGCCATCAGGGCTGCCACCGGAAGGAGCCTTGGCGCGAGGTCCTGAGTCCTGGGTCCTGGGCTGGGCAGCAGGAAATGAAAGGGACGGCTTCTTGCCCACCCGGAATTGGTAATTTACTACCCCACACCCAATTAAATTAGGTGTTTATATAACCTTGGCCGATATAACAGGCCAGTGTTGGAAATGAGTTACGGGGTGTTTAAACGAACTGAACTGATTGTATATAACCAGCAGGTAAAATCACATCAGGTGAAATTTAATTACACTGGAATTTGGTTTGAGTAATAGAAATTACATATCACGTTGTGTTGTCAATCCACTTTTATATACACTGTGTCCCAAAAAGAATGTATCGAAAATAAAGCTTAATATACGTGGTACTGAGGGTCGTAAAAAGTCAAATGTAGCTTATTTTGTAGCTGGAATCTTTAAGTTTTTGTTGGTATCCCTGAAAAATAATCAGCTGTTCATTGTTGTTAGCACGCTTGGTTTTTCAAAACATTTGCAAATTTCGCTGTTTCATTATAGATGTGAAGTTGAGAGCACATTGTGTTAAATGGTTTATTGAGATGACATCTATGGTTCGTGTACAACTAAGATTTAGAACTGTTTACAACCATCCTCCACCATCTATATACAGTATCCAGCTTTGGTACAAACAGTTCATGGACTCCGAAAACATTAACCCTTAAAAAGGCTACGACAGGTCCCAACTGGCGAATGAAGCAGTCAAAAACATGGAAGATGTATACCTTCAAGATCCAAGAAAGTCACTTCGAACTGCTCAAAGTGAGTTAAATTTATCAAAGTCCAGTATTCACAGAGTTCCAAAAGATATTAAGCTTTCGAGCATATAAGATTCAAGTTTTGCAAGAGTTGAACCAAATGATAAACGGCTCCGTAAAGATTTTGCTGTCGACATGCTAGATAATTTATCTCGAGATGATCAGTTTTTTAAAATAATTATTTATCTTTTCTGATGAGGCCACCTTCCACACTTCTGGACATGTAAACAGACATAATGTAAGGTTCACAAAGACCTCATTTCGATGTTACTGGAAACGTTACCTCTACATGCTAAAAAAACTATACCTATCCTCAATTAGAGGCTTCTGACATTATATCTCAGCAAGATGGTGCTACCCCCACTGGAGTTTATTTGTAAGGGAGTCATTGGATGAAACCTTCCCGGACCGTTGGATTAGTCGGGACGGTACCATCCAGTGGCCTCCTAGGTCTCCTGACGTCACACCCTGTGATTTTTTTGTATGGGGATTCAAGTGAAGGATCAAGTGTATCGATCCCATACTGCAAACCTAGATGAACTTAAAGTTAAGATAAGGGAAGCTTTTAATAAAATATCTGATGAAATGCGCCACAATGTGTGGACAGAGCTGGAGCACCGTCTTGACTTTCTGCGAGCAAATAATGGTGAACATGTAGAGGTAAGGCGGTGAAACTTAGTAAAAATACTTTAAAAGTTAAGGAATATAATGTAAATAAAAGTGACTTTCTATCATTAATAATAAAGTGTTCATAACTGTTTGTTTTTATCCATTCTTTTAGAGACACCCGGTATTTTTTCAAATTGGCGGGGAGTGGATGTTCATTTAAAATATAGTATGAAACATTTCTCAACTTAAAAACTTAAGTTATATAATACTGACGGGCTCTTGGCTATAATGTTGAGTATAATTACGAGCGATGGCCGGTGAATGTGACATTCCCTGGTGTGGATTAATGTTCGCACTATAGAATATTAAATTTAATGTTCATTCGCCATTATCATCCTCATGATTAAACCAGTTCGTAAATCAGAGGCAAAATTGTGAATCGGATTCAATGTTTCAAATGTTTAAAAGCACACCTAACAATCGTTACTTTCCACGTGCGCCTGCAATTAGGTTGACGCAACCGCTTCGTTATGCTGTTCTGAAATAGCCGCTTATGTATAGAAGGCTTACAGTAATTCCTAAAAAGTCGCCTTCCAATGTATTTTTTCAATAGAACATTATTGTAACGGTGCAATTATAATGTCAATTTTTAATTTTTACACCTAAATGCTAAGGTTGCAGTCCAATCCATTGTAAAATCTGCCTCGAAGCGACTACTGTACTAGTAAATAAAATTGCTAAAATTAAGAAAGGTAATGTTGCAGAGGTTTCCAATAATCCTGGTTTTGATCTCATTAATTGTGTTGGCTATAGTGAACGGTTATTGATACAGGATAAGAATTATACTTACGTTGGCCTGTCAAGATAAAAAATATATTATAATAATAAGACCACTTTTTATTGAGGTGGTGCGAGCGAAACAAATACTATTTTAAAAACATAATTTTTACTTTTATTTGTTATAAATATGCTTACAAATATTTAAATATGGTATATTTTGTAAAGTTTTTAGTGTAAACCTATCGAGTTACAGGGTGATTAATTCGGAAATTTTGTGGATTTAATGGAAGAAGTGTGGGAAAACTACTTATGCTTTTGATTGGAACGTGAATGAATAACAGACCATTTTCACGTAACCTATGTAGAATTTTAAAATAAGAGAAACAATCGTATACTACAGAAAATTATTTTTCAAAGCTAAATTTTTGATCCGATTATCTTATAAAATGTGTGACTTTGGAGGTCTAAAATGTTTAAAAGCGTATAAAAAACTGAATTTCTATCATAAACAGGTCATTCAGGAAGCTTGCACAAATCAACTACATATGTGAAACGAATAAGCGACACTAGCGCCGACCTAGCGGATTTCAGATGTCTCTAACACTGCTCCCATTTTTTAATTTTAATCCAGGCTTAATTTGAATTACAATCGAGTTCTGTTAGTGAAAAGATTTTTTTTATAATATCGGAATACTTCATGCTAGTGTACCTAAACACAATTTTATATCCTATGTAAAATCATGGTTACTGCGTATTGCTGATACAATTAATTGATGTGTTTTAAAACATGATTATTCCAAGCTTTCCTTTACCTTTATTATTATTATTACCTTTTTGAAATGGCGACTTACTTAGGTAGATATTTGAAGCCTTCAGTTTAACGTGGTATTCGAACCACAATTTTGCCTCTGAATTACGAACTGGTCTAATTTTGATTGTGTTCTTTACGGATGAACGTAGTATTCACTAGTGCAAACGTTAATCCACATCAGAGAATATCAAATTCACTAATCATTGTCTATAACCATCTAAAACTACTAGACCGCTCATATTACATATATAATAATATGCCTTTTCATCGTACTGCTTCAAAAACAGGTGTTTTAATTTCATGTGTTGAAGAGCAAAAATTTTCCTTTTTCTTCCGAGGGCTGAATCTATTATTATGATGATTTTTCGAGTCCTAGGCCGCAAAATATCGTTGTTGAACACACTTTTGATTCGAGGTCAGCATTGGATTGTAAATAATCAATAAAGTAACTGCAACAATCACTATCGTTCTGTTGTGTATTTTGGAAGTTCCGGATATCGATTATAAAACTGGTAATCGACTATTAAATCGAACTATCAAATGGTTAAGATCGAACTATTGATAATAATATCTAATACTGACATAACCTAAAACACCAATCAGGAATCAATAAAGAACTGAAACAACGTAAGTAGCATAACAGCTGATTAGTTTAACAGCTGACGACTGTTGATACTAAATCAGGGAATGATTTATGTTTTACGAGTTTGTTTTATATTATTTGCAGTATGACGAAAAATATAGTTCATCACACGGCCCGAAATTGGCGTTTTATACTCGCACTTTCAACAACCTCGGCTGTTAAACTTGTGCTCGTATCAAAACGCCCGTTTTTGGTCCTAGTGATGAAATATACTATTAATGGCTTTTATTTCAATAGATAAACCTAATCATGTTCTATTAACCACATGATAGTGAAATTGTAATAAAATGTAATAAACCTAAATAGGTTGTTAATTTATTTACAGCTATATTATTCTCAACATAGATTATTCCATATTAATTACGTAAATATGAAGTAAATATTAAGTATAAATGTAACTATGAAGTTAAGCGTAAGTGAAGCATGATCATAGACTCAATTCCCACCCACAGGCCACGGCCCATGTGGTGGTCATTATTATTTCGTCTTTTTTCTTCAATGTTTTGTAAGCTATGTAAATATTTGGAAAAAGCGAATTTGAGTTTGATTTAAATATGCATCATAATAACACCTCGTATCAACTTATGCATCTCCTACTTGACTAACAGAACCAAGATTGAGGAGGCCATTATAGTTTTGGCCATTATTTAGGAACATTTTATAGGTAATGACCGCAATTAGTCAAATAAATCTAAAAGAAGATGTTAGCCAATAGCCTGCGAGAATATCTGACGAGATCATCAAAGTCGTATACAATTTCAGTGATATTAAAATGTAATTTTTTATTAATAGGTACTGGTATTTGACGTAAAGTAGGTCTACACTAAATGCGGGGCATACTATGGCATATATTTATGTGAATCAGAAACGAGAACAAATTTTCCACAAAAAACGGATTTTGAAGGCTTTTTCACTCAGAATGGTTTCGAATAAGTTGTCTAGCTGACCGCCTAAGTGTCAATTGGAGTATATACGTAAATATTCATGTCTGTGTTTGTGTATATGGGTGTTTTCTTTCGTAGTGAACGTTTATTTTTCAGCGTCGCATTTAATCACTAGCTTAGAAAGTCTTCCTTATGGAAAAATTAATTAATTACATACATTATTGTTGTTGTAATTGTAATTACAACAATAATTATTTACATAGGATTAAACAATCATATCGTAAAAATATCGAAATCAGAACGGTGAAAGAAAGCGATCAAATTTATAGTTTTATACAGCGCCCGATCGACTCTGCTGAGGTCACGGATATACCAGGAGGGGAAAGTGTGAAAGTGTATTACGCCTTTAAGACTAGCTCCGTTGCATGTGCGAAATATAGTTACCTTCTATATTATAATACAAGACTGTTGAAGTTATTAGCGTTGCTTCGTAATTCATAAACAAGAATAGGTTTTGTTGCGTTGCTGGGCTACTGTCATTAATATAAAAGAGGAAGATCATAGGACCTGCATATATTTTGTAATACAACAAAAACTATTTAGTATTTTAATTTGAACATAAACATCAATTTCAAACAAACATAATTAAATATAAATAGAAATATTATAAAATTAAATAAACTTAGTTTTGTTATTTAAATGACATTTTTAAAATAGAAATATAAAAAAATTGATGTATATAAGAATGGTGGACGTATGAAAGTCCCGCTCTTAAAAACTACATTGTAATATAAACTGTATACAACTTTGATGATTTCGTAAGACACAGTATAATGTTCAACGCCTTATTTTGAATTATATTTGCCGTAAAATTACTAAAATGTCCTATGAGTTTTGGCATGAGTTGTATGAGTTGATATAAGGTTTGATCTGATAATCTTTATATTTACAATTATATTTTATTACGTAATTGATACGCAATACTCTATAATTATTAGCGTAGCATTACCGTTTGAAATGGGGACCTCTCCAGGTCGCGATTTCAAAATACCTTAAGACAAGTATGAATTTGAAATGAGTGTAAGATGATTGTGGTGCAATATCTTAGTCTTGTTACTGACTATGGCTGACATGTTCCTTAGACAGGACTGTTAATTAATAGCCCAAGAGCCGATGGCGTCTAAGGGACCTAAAGTTTAACGTAGGGTCAGAACAACTTTTGCCTCGGAATTACGAACTTATCTAATTATGAGGACGGTCTTTGCGTATGGACGTAGTATTCAATAGTGCGGACGTTAATCTACGGTACACAAGAGAACACACCACCCACCGACCATCACTCACAACTTTCCATCTTTCCTGGACCATCACTCCACTATTCGTGACCTCCAAGTAGCTGGATTACAGGACACGACACCGTCCCAGTCTATGAATGGGTACTAATGGTATACTATGTTATAAATAAATTTACTCTGGTTTATAGAACAATATAGAACGAAATCCTTTAAATCCCGGCTAGGGATGACAGCAAGTTCCGGGCCACGGGTTTTGACACTTTTATGGCCCCCTACGATGACGATTGGGATAGGCGCAGTGGCCAAAAGTCCTAGACTAGTAAATAGACCTAGTAAAACAATAAAAATAAAATATGCAATAGGTTTTGGTTTGGTGAAAGTTTTTTCAAATGCGAATTTATGAAAACTATGTCTTTAGACTTTATAAACCTTTATTTTACGAACCTGATATCAGAGAATGTAATCGGTGCCGGAACGCAGGTCGCGTCGCGGCAACTGGTTGTGTTGCTCGAGGTGAAGGTCACTTTCACTTTGCGTAATCTCCGTCTACCGCAGGACAGTTATCGTCTCCTGATACTCTTCGTTCAGGCACATTGTGTTTTACGTTTTTCTACTGAGTTGGATTTTTTATGCTCGTATAATTTCGTTTCGTTTGTCTACTAATTTGGCGACATTAAAATTAAGTGAATGCTGAAAATGGTTTTGAATTAGGTAACAATTAATATTGAAAAACAGAGAGACCGAGTTTTGCTCGGATGGATAAAACATGTATTCGATAAGTCAATTAGCTAAATTAAAACACATTTATTATGAAATTGTTTACGGAACGTAAACACAGTTTAATGTGGCTTAAAACACGGTTTTTGCCAACAAATTTTTTCCCGGACAGTGGTTGTTTTAGAGTACAAGATTTTAAAATGTTTGACGATACGATACTTAATTATATGAATTTTAAGTAATTATCTTGTCTTGTAATAAAAAAAGAATTATACCCCCCCCCTAAAGACCCACCTTGTGTATAAGAAGAAAATTTCCTCAAGAGTTTGTAGTAGTTCCGCCATCTTGGATTTTTAAAAGATATTTTTGGATTTTTTGTATAAGATGGCATTTAGAGCAATTTTAAAAGTGGTGAAGCATGCCTTGTTTCAAACATAGGGTTAAAAGTTTTAAATAAATTTGATTATTTTGAAATTACTGTAGTATTTGTCTATCATGAAGTTATTTGTTATCGATATATCTGGTTTACATGTTACTTACATATTTTGGTAAATATTAATAATATATTTTGTGGACAATAATATGTCATACATCCACGGATTGGATGGATCATGACGAATAATAATTCCCTTTAAAATGACACCAGGTTCAAGGTGTATAATTTTTGTATTTTAATGGTAGTTCATTCCTAAAAACGTAAATAGCCTATTTTATCAAATATCCATAAAAGTTTTACTTAATATTTCATGGATAATTAATATATTAATTAATATACACAAATCGCTTGTCTGTCAAAACGACGTTTAAAACATGATGGACTTTAAAAGTCAAAAATTAAAATATTGTAGATTTCCGGTAAAATTAGATTCATGAATATTGCCATCATAAAATCAGCTGAAAAACTAAACAAATTAGTATTATCCTTCTAATTATCGTTGCACTACCTTCTGTAAATTGTTTCTGTGGTAAACGTAGTACGTTTCGGAGAGTGTAAATACTAACAAAATTCTTTCTGAATTCTGATTTGTTTTTCGTAAAACTTGGAATGCAGCTTTTAGTCACATCGACCAAAAAATATCTCACAAAAAGAACACACTTCCCCGGTGGGTGATGTGAGGTTGTGTATGTGGTAAGTTAGATATCTTACTGTAAAATGGGACGGCGGCGACGTCCTGTAATCCAGCTACTTGGAGGTCACGAATTGTGGATAGTTGTGAGAGATGGTCGGTGGATGTAATATTATCTTGTGTGGATTAACGTCTGCACTATTGAATATTACGTTTATCCGCAAAGACTATCTCCATAGTGGTTTGGATTCCACGTTAAACTGTAGGTCCATTAGTTGCCATCGGTTGTTGGGCCATTAATTAGCAGTCCTGTCTAAGGAAAATGTCAGCCTTAGTCAGTAACAAGACTCCAAGATCGCGCCACAATCATCTTAGACTCAATCCTCATTCATACTTGGATTAAAATATCTACATTGTAGTATGGTTGCCATTTCAATTATCTAATCTAATCTGTCAAGTTCTAGTAAAAAAGGGTGTGTGAAAGGTATATAGCCCACTCGGAAAAAATAAACCTTATATTGATAACAGTTAAAGAATTCCATCAGTTTATTAAATGAATGTAATTATTTTATAAAGTTTATCAGGGAGTAAGTACGTTACAGGTCACAAAAAAATTGAATTTTAAATAGAATACTTACTCCCAACGGACCACGGACTCCATGTGGGACGCGGACGTTCCTGCCTTAGGTCTGTAGGAAGCACGAGGATGTCGCAACGAGGCGACGGCGACCCAGCCCTATACCTGACCTAGATCAACCAGCTGACCGCCGCGCCGCGCCAAGGGTAACCGACAATAACTGGACGCTCAGACCTGCGGTTAACTTGATTTATTTGTAGACAGTAATTACAGACGGATAGGTTTTATTATTGTATTGTGTTTCGCGACATTGACGGTGCATATTCATAGATACTAGCACACTCTGGTGGGCATTTTAAGCTGAAAATGAGAGTGAAGTTTGATTAATTTTATAACATGTGTAGCTTCGTTCTTGACTAAGACCAGCCGATTAATTTTCCAGGATCATTAACTAACAACTTATGGATAAATACAACCAATTCCAGTATGAAAATCTTCACACAATTTTGTGAAGACTTTTTCAGCAACCTTAAGGCCAAGAAACGGGTGCAACAGAAGCACTCGGGCAACATGTAACATGTAAAACGCCAGATATCTTTAAATCCTTTTAACTTAGTTTTAATTGTAATGTGTGTATGTTAATAAATAATAATGATAATTAATTTAATTTAATTTAATTTTCTTAATGATAATTTTAAGTTAGATATTTTTGTCCGACGATTTTTTCATAAAACTTAAAAAAGAATAGTTTTTAGTGAAAATTTTTTCAATTTAATAATCATTCATTTTAATATGTTTGAGTAAAATTCATGTACGGATGTTACTTAAAATCATCAAATTCTTAAAATAGTTGTACAATTTTTTTATAATTCATACTTCAGTTTTTACAATACAACATATCTTGAATAAATTAATGATATAATGCGTCTTGTACGCAGTTGGTATACTGCAGTTCCATACACTTTGAAGTGTAAAACTCGTTGTGTTTTTTTAGTTTTGCATATTTTTAAGGCTATTGATTTTTATCAGTCTTGATGGGACATTTAGTCACCTAATTTGTTCAAAGGTATCATTGAGCTATGAATCTATCAGGAATGAAATTTGCCATTTTATTATGTGTTTAGTAAGCCCAGTAGATATCTTATAAATGATGTAATATTCTTTGATAGATCTTTGGATTATTAATGTGTTTGTTTGGGTAAAATAATCCAGGCAGTTTATGAATTATATATAGAACTAAATGATCATAGTCATAATGTAATGGAATTGTTGAAATTATCTCCGAATTGAGGTATGTTTGTGTGGCATCAAAATCAAAAGTTTTAATTTTTGTTCTCATGAGTTTTAAATAATACAGCTATTAAAAATTCAAAAGTAATCAAGACTTAGTTTTATAAAAACTAAAAAATAAAAGATGTTTTACGAAAGATAAAGTAAGGTATTTAATTTGTTTGTATTACATTTCTGTAATCTACTTCATGGTGTATTTGTTTTGAAATCAGGATTTAGTGGCATGCTGAGTTAGACAAGAAAAGACTTTCTGTTTATTTTTGGTATTACTCAATGTTGCATCTTTTTTTACTTCCCACATATCATTTTCAGTTACAGAGGCTGAGGGACTTATAAAGTTACCTTTGACTGATATAAAATCAGAATAAACGAGCTTTTTGAAATATTTAGTACACTCATGTGATTGACTGATTAAACATTTAATGATTGAGCTCCACCCCTATTAATAAAAATTGTTTACAGAGATAGTGTTGGTGGATGGAAAGAGTTGTTTACTGTTTTGAGTTTGCACAGGATACTTGGACACAATTTTCTATTTTCAGATTTTCATTTTTATTTAGAATCAATCGAAATCATAGATTGTGAAATTAGTTATTTACGTTTATATAAATGGGAGATATTTGTTTCGATACTTATTTATTGTGCATAAACTAGTTAAAACATCCAAACTGTGGACTTCTTGTTTTTTACTACCTACTGTAAGCCTATATGTGTTTGACCTAATTATTACAATCGATTAATAAATGACCTTGTGTCTATAGATTAACCCGTCCACCTGATTGGTCGACATTGAGCCAGTTAAGGCAGGTGTCGGCCGTAGATGGCGCTGGATGGTGTTGTTGCTCGTCAAGTCAATGTCATCTGTCATTAGTTAAGGTTACTGGGTCACCAATCAAAAGACAATGTTTCAGTGTTGTTTTGCTATTTTTATTGATGAAGTTTCAATAAATTAAATTTTGAATGAGACTAGACACTCTGCGAGGATGGTCCGCAGATCATGGCATTCTCGGAGGAAGTTAACCGTAGTAGGCGGGGGCGACGGCCTTGGCGACGACGGGGGCGTGGTAGGCGGGGGCGGCGTACGCAGCGGGGGCGTAGGCGGGGGCATGGTAGGCGGGGGCGGCGTAGGCGACGGGGGCGGCGACCTTAGCGACGACGGGGGCGGCGTAGGCCTTGACGACGGGGGCGGGGGCGGCGACGACTCCGGCGGTCTTGTGGACGACGGCGTTGAATCCGTTGACGGGGTCGGCGGTGTAGTCGACGGTACGGACGGAACCGTCAGGCTCGACCAGGCTGTAGGATCCCTGGACGACGTCTCCGTCACGGCTCTCGTGCTGGCTCTTGGAGTCTCCGGTCAGACCGTCCTTGATGTCGTAGGCGTAGCTGTAAGAAGGATGGGGGTCGTACTCGTCGACCTTAGCGGCGTAGGCAGCGGGAGCGGCGTAGGCAGCGGGGGCGGCGACGACGGCCTTA
This sequence comes from Nephotettix cincticeps, assembly GCA_023375725.1. Classification (NCBI taxonomy): domain Eukaryota; kingdom Metazoa; phylum Arthropoda; class Insecta; order Hemiptera; family Cicadellidae; genus Nephotettix; species Nephotettix cincticeps. The sequence continues at coordinate 18,013,424 of CM041788.1, read as the reverse complement.
GCGACAACGGGGGCATGGTAGGCGGGGGCGGCGTAGGCAGCGGGGGCGTAGGCGGGGGCGGCGTAGGCTACGGGGCCGACGGGGACGACGCCAGCGTTGGTGGCGGCCACAAAAGCGGCGAGAAGGAAAAGCTGAAAATGTTTTAATTTATTAATTTTGTTTCATAGGACTTATGTAGAATAAGTTTAAGATTGTTGGTATTCAAAAGGAAGCATATTAATTCTTTCTCTATTATTTATTTCTACTTAGGTTAAAGAATCGAGTTATGTTTTTGGAAAGTAAAGTAGGTAAATTTAAATTACCTTATTAACATTCGTGTGAGTGTTTTTCAGTTCAGATGAATAATATTCTTGAGTCAGTCCTGTGAATGTCACTAAACTTATTCGAAATTATATAGTTGAATAATAATTATTTAACCACTCTGATTTGCGTAATACAATACGTGTGTACTTGTCTCCTTCATTATTGGTGTTCTTATTTGTGTGTTCTTCGTTTATGTACTTGGGAATTCATCAAGAAAATGCTATACACATATTTTAACCCTTTTGTACACTATTTCAAAATTTGTGAGCATTTGGTTTGGAATCAGTATCGGTTGAAATATTTTGTATTACCTTTTACACTAAATGTTTTTTGTTTTAAATTCTTTAAGATACTGACCCACAGAGTGTAAACTTTCAGGATTCATTTGTTATTGACACGTTGGTAAATTCGATATTCTTATGAACGTTTAAGCAAACCCCCTTTCTTCTTTATGATTTGGAAAAATTAAGTAAACCAATGTATCGAATTTAATAGGATTTATATATATCATGGTATGTATTAAACTTTAGTAGTATTTAATGTCATTTAAAACTTTAGGCAAAAGAGTTACATATTACATTGTAAATAATTACTCAACTATTTCTTATATTCATTTACTGATGAATAAATACTGTTTATTAGTTGATTGTGTTACAAAATTTTAACTCACATTTTTTAAATATACAAATTATATTTGAGAATGAAAAGTAAACAATAAAAATGTTTATTTAAAATAATTGCTATTTAAAAAATCAGTTAATATATCATAACGATCAAAGTAATACAGTTATAGACGTACGAATTACAAAATAATGGAAATATTTTGATAATTTATAAAATATACTAATATTTGTAATTGAAACATATAAAGATTTCTTCGTACATTACAAAACTAGGACTATCCGAAAGTGAGTTAAACATTCATGTTTTGTTTATTTTAATCTATTTCCAAAAAGATAAATTATTCTTAAACATCGAAAATTTGACGTTTATATATGTTTTCTAAACAGAAAGTTATTTTAATTTGTCTACTACTTTTATACTTTTCAAAATCGGAAAAATGAAGTTTTACAAAAAGTGAATTATTTCTTTAAAATTTTGGATACTTGTAACAGTGGTGGTGTTGGTACTAACCTTGAATGCCATGTTGATCGGTGAAGTGGTGACCAAAGTGTGAAGAGTCCACGGCGTCGTGGGGTATATAAGGTGGCCGAGGACCTTGCCACGCCCGGGCCGTGGTCAAGGGCTTCGCCACCGACGAGGAAGTCACGTGGAGAAGGATTTGGACCAACGGAGAATCTCACTCTTGGGCGCATTATGTGTGTTGTTCAGGTCTTACTTTTTTCTGTTTCAATAGTTGTGATTTTACGATACGAGTTTAGGTGTGAACAATAATTGATTACCTTTTAAATGTAGTGAGAATTTTAAAATAATCCCAAAGCCTAAAATAATTTTTAGACGTGAAGAATGGTGGATAGTTATGAGCGATGGTCGGTAGTTGTGGAATTCTCTGGCTTGGAGTAACGTCCGAACTAGTGGATACTACGTTCATCTGCAAAACCCATACTCATAATTAGACCAGTTCTTAATGAAGAGGCAAAATTGTGGTTCGGATCCCACGATAAACTTTAGTTCCTTTGATGCTATTAACAGACCTGTCTAAGGAAAATGTCAGACTAGAAGACACTGCTATAATCATCTTACTCTGGTTCACAACCATATTTGGCTATAAATACCTACCTGAGCCTAATCTTCATTTCAGAAAAGGTAAATGTAAAGGCGCTGTACTTAAAATTAACAGGATTATAGCGGTTATAACAAAAAGCTAGGAGGTTTTTATAATCTTAAGATTGCTGGTTAAATCTTGAGCAACATCTTGACACATTTTTGATGATGGTTCGCTTCTGAAACCAGTTGTCTCTGGTTACTGGTCTCTTGATTAATGATCATGGGTCAGCATCCTAAGTCAGCTGGTTTCTCAATAAATAAGCTACATCCTATCACATCTGCTGCACTCATCAAACTCACTTTTCACGCACATTTAACTTAATATACACATTATTAAAACGGGCAATTGTCATTAGGAATATTTTTGTTATGATTTTTTTTATTTGTAAAATAATACACACTTCGTATAGCTTAAAACTATTTTCATTTGTGAATCCACTTTTCAATCCACATGAAAAACGCCCGTAGAACCCTTCTTCCGATATTTCCCGGTAACAATCGATTGTGCGATGGGCGCCAGCGGAGTGATCGATATCTGGTGACGTCACGGATGAGGCAACGCGTGTGGCAACGAACCTTGGCCCGCGGCCGTGTGATTGGTCCATCGTTGCAACGCATCTAACGAGGACTGCACAGCTGATCAGTAATCAGCTGATCGGCTAATCACCTGAGTAGCTACGACCTGTCTCTCTGTCACCCACCTCAACCAACACCTGTTGCAATGACACATCTTTGCGTAGTGCATCCAGTGAAACTACGTTTGGTCACTAAATTTTAATTTATGTCGAAAATCATTCATTTTTCTGTCAGAAACGTTTCAAAAAGGTCATTTAAAATGAATGTTTACTCGTGTATAATCTAGTCTAACTCTAAAACTGTGGATAGTTTTTAACTACAATAGTCGGTTAGCTACTCTTTCACTTAATTATTTATATTCATGCTAAATTCAAGCCGTCCTTATAAGAATTTAATATATTCTTTTTTCGAAGGTTTTCAACTGTGGTCTACACACGTGCAGATACACGCACGGTTTACTGAAATAAATAAGAAAATGTGATATTAAAATATTTTCTAAGGATAATCATGACTTTTTACCCCATTTTATTTGTAAAGTAACATATATTCTGCTGTAAACACTAAAAGAAAGAACTCAAATCTTTTAACTATTTATTTCTAGTTATGGTCGTGGAAGCGCTAAACAAATTTTGAATTTCAAAGTATTACCTTAGAATACTCAGGTAATATTGACATGTTGGGGTGTATTTTGACATGGATATGTCTTAGCTCTACGGGGGAGGGGTGTATTGGTAACCTGTCGGATCAAAATATTTGAAATGGTGACGTCATATGCTTAATGACGTTAAATGGTTATAAAGACAGCTGTTTAGAGAAACTGAAAACGTTCCCTTTTGACATATCCATGACCTAACCTGTTTTCCACAAAGAAGTAAATGAAATCATTTTTAATTCAATTCGTCTTAAATTTCAAAAACCTTAAAAATACACAAGAATCCAGGTCCACGCTAATAAAAGAACTCTTTAGTGATTGCAGTATTTGTAGTAATCGCCGCTTAAAGTCAACGAATGATATCATAAAAACGCTTTTTGAAAAATCAGTCAAAACTTGAATAACATTTCAGGATTTGAAGCTTTGACCTCTTGCATGGAAGTCCAAGACGCTAACTACTAGTCTAGCAAGACATTCAAATCGATTGGCGAAGTACTAAAACATTAACGTTGAACGATTGAACAACTGACTGATCATTCAATTGTTGAATTCAATCGGTTGTTGTATCACTAGATATGAAACCGTATTTCGCAGGTCGTACACTAGTTCTCCGATAGCAGTTTGGGGAATTGGGGCGTTAAGATTATGCGACCCAGATTCGGGCGTCCCACACCGATTAAATGACCGGTGACATGTACGACTTCCACGACCGCAGCTTAGGCAACCGGGATCGGATGTCCCGAATATCGTGGCTAAACCTAGACGGCCGTAGCCAAATATTGTGCAAACAATCTCGTTATTGTGATATGAGGGTCAATACAGTAGGAAATAGGTCCAGATTGATATGCTATTGGGTTATCATGTTACAACAGAATTCCTACGGAACACAACTTTAGAGACTGGCAGTAGGTTCCCATAACAACAAATAATGTCTTTATTATTTTCAACTATCGATAGAAAGATTACTTAAAAGGGCGAGAGTAAGTATATGTGCATTTTCCAAGTATGTGTGTTAATTCAGAAATAGATATGAAATAATATTATCAATAGCATTCTTGATACGAGTACCAACCAACACTGTCAAAAGTAAGTGACGTCAAGTTGAGTTATGTTATCTTTATATAGACTACCTTTGTGCGTTATTTTTTGTCAAATATACTGAGTAGAATGAGTATACAAATATTTTATTTCAAGTTACTAATTGAACGAACTAAGTCAGCCAATTGAACTAACAGTCACACATTTTTGCCGTCCCCTTTATATCTCCTCCATGGTAAAGTCTTATCTTATTCAGATAATCTTTTTGTTTTAGGTTACACAAATCTCTTTATTTTTCATCTCAACATGCATATTAGATTTGTTCCACATACTTTTTATTGATTTAGTTAATTCATACATACAATGGTTTTTTACGTATACTTCTTGCCTGTTTTAATCTTGTATCTAGGTCAGAAGCTTTTTTACTGAGATAGAAAGTGATTTTACAGACACACTTTTTTTGGGTCCCAACCCTAATTTAGATACGGGTATTTGAACCCGAGACATATTGCAACAAGATCTAAGACTATAACCTCCATGTCAAAACACCCAAATCTGCTCAAATTATTGGGTTTGAATTTTCAATGAAGAAACATAAATTTTTGGAGAATCGATAATTACAGGAAGAAGACGGTTAAGAAAATTGACGTATCCCAGATCCTGTGTTCCGCTGTGACCCTGGTTCTCAGTGTTAACTAGGAAGTCCGGCCGGTTCCCCAACTAGACGGTTATCAGCTGATTATCAGCTGTTTGGCGCGAAGCTGAAGCAGCCTCGCCGTAACCTAGCCGCCGGCGAGTGGCCAATGTCGCGTGGCGCAACCGCAGACCCGCCCGCGGTCACCAGGAAATGCTAATGTTTCGTGGAGTCCCACTCCGACTAAACACACTGACACGAATACTACTTTTACTATTTCTAAGTTGTTAAATACACTTTAGGATTAACAATTATATCGGTTCCAGTCGTCGTTTGGTTTAATTGTACTATCATGGAATGTTTTTGCTTTAAGAGTCGTCATCAGTGGCACCATATTGGATTTTATTCTTAAAAACTCCGTTAAGAGTGCAGCCATAATGGATTTTTAGTTACGTAAGAGCAACTTAAAAAATGATAATTGTCTTTTCAAACGTGCAAGTCTAATTACTGTAGTTTGAAATTTGAATATGTATTTGAAATATGGTCAATAAAATAGTTTTGTTGTGTCAATTAAAAAATCGAATCAGATAGATCACTAGACGTTATAATGTCTCAAAGGGGGTGTTTCTAATGACTCAAGTACAAGGAATTTGCAATGGACAGGGATTGTTTGAGTTTAGCATTTTTCAAGTGAGTAAAAGTAGGCGCATGTCATGTGGAACACTTAAAAAATAAAATAAAAATTAATTATTTTAAATTTACTACCCTTTTCACGAATTCTATTACGTTAATTTAACACCTCTCAAATCATATTTTACACAAGATAAGAATGAGCTAATATGTCCGGTCTCGATCTTAAAGAGTTTAAATTACAATTAAATATTTATATTAAAGAGAGTAAAGTTGTTAACTTCAGTTTTAATCTTTAAATTTAATCCTAGTACATATTTTTCTTTAACAGTGAATTAGTTTGGCAGACATAACATTTTTCTTCTAAGCGTGCGTGCTAGAAATGACTTTCCACACTAGTACCTGTTTACTAATAATTTATAAATAAATATTCGTGAAGTGATAACCCCCAAAACTTTAGATTTCCCAATTTAATCCTCATTATTCCTCTGTTCAGATGCTTAATTTTTCTTAGAAGTACAAAAAGTATGTAGATGTACCTTAGAAGTAAATAAATTATACTTCAAACGGATGTTTTAGTTAAAACAGCTGTTTTTGACACTCATATATCCAATGAAGTGCCTGTGATACACGTCACAGGTCACACGCTGGATTGTTAATCAGCTGACCAGTGTGACGCGACCGCTACCAGCTGAAGGAATGTCCGGCGCCCGCGACGACCTTGGCGGGCCGGGCAAGGCCGCGGGGCTGCCTTGGTGCAGTAGGCCAACCACCTCACAGCTGCTCCAGTTACGCTATCTGGTGGGTGGTGCTGATTGTCCAATACCAGCTGACAGTCGATAAATCATCCGGAGGAAATATCGATATAGGGTATTGGGTCTCGATGGTGTATCGTTTATACGTAGTTAATGGATGGGAAACGTTACAGGACTAGTGTGTTTGGAATTCTAGAAACACCTTTTTGTTTTTTAAAACCAGGTTCAAACTTTAATTTTACATTTTTAGATGGCTACTTCAAATAACTTTTAATGTAATTACTATCACTTGTGTACATTTCGGGGACGACGCATGGAGGGTGTAATGGAAATCATAAATGTTAGCATAGTTCTTGTCACACCTCAATTGAACAGTTTAAAGAATGCCGCAAACCGCGTCTTAAAATGTTATTCCAAACAGAAATGGCGACAACAAGCAAAAACAAGCAATCGTAAAAAACAAAATTTTAACTAAACAATTGAGCAACTATTAATGAAAAATAAAAATACCCTCGTCGCAGCAGACCTGCGTACTCAGCGAATTTCCAAATCAAAAATATAATAATAATATATATGACAAGTGTTATCTGTAGATGAATATAATAGTTATTTGACTATTCTCCATAAGATTAACATAGGAAAAAGTATGCAGGTTTGCTGCTGTGAGGAACATTGAAAAAGGCATTTCTATCATAAAAAAATTTTATTTTGATCTATTATACCAAGTTTCATAAACATTTGTCCGCAAATAAAGGAGTTTGACTATTCTCTAAATGATTAACATAGGAAAAGAGTATGCAGGTTAGCTGCCATGATAAACACATAAATTAAGATTTTTTGCATAAATGGATGGATCTCAAACACATAAAGCTAAATAAGAAGTTCCATCCAAATATAGGTTAATAAGTGAAATTAATTGTATCTTATCTTATATAAGATTATATTGGAGCCCCAAATAGCAACGTACTGTGTTCAGACATTTTAATATGTCGGTAATTATTGGAGAAAGAGCATAACTTTAAGATACTAAATTGTGTAGTGTTTTGAGCTGATTCTAATGGTAAAAGGTAAAATTTTCAAAGTAAGAAATTACACGTGAAAAACGAAAAAAGCACATTTTGGGGGTACGAACCCCCTCCAAAATAATCCTTCCGATTGACGGATATATATGGATTACGAACTCCGAATAAATGTAGGAATACACATATCTACAAAAATTGGCCACAATCGGCTCACTTTTACGAACCGATTGCATCCTTGTAAATACTGCAGGCCTCTTTTTACAACTGTGGCTGAGTTTTTATGCTTTTTTAAAATCTTTTTAAGTTTAACTAGTGTAAGTGATGGTATTGTATATAAAGCATTGTGCTCTGACGCTATTTATGTATATTCGTATAGTATAATGATTAAAGGAAGTTTGAATTTAACTTTACCGTTTTTTTTGTTACAGGTAACATGGCCTGCTACAATGTTTTTGTCTGTTGAAATGTTTTCTCCCGATCGTAAGTAGGACACCTGCTCTATTTTTAAGGTTCACTGAAATATTCAAATTTTTAGTATTATATTGGAATAACTCATGCTATCGTTTTATAAACAGCCATGATTTATTTCTCTTTACTGAATATAATTTATATTCCTCTGAAGAATGACGAGGATTACTGTATTATTATTTTGTTCATCATGAGCAGTTTATGAATAATAATTCGTATGTAAATAACATTAATAGTCATAGTTGTTAATTGTTTTACGCTTGAAAATTAAAACATACACACAGAAAGTAGGGTTTTACTGATAAGTTTCCATAGCTAAAATATGAGAGCTTGTTGTTTCCCCACCTCTTTATATAATTTTTAAACAAAATAGAAATAATACTTTAAAAAATTATATTTTGAAGACTATTAATGGTGAGGTATTACATTGTAATTACAAAATTAATGTGGAATATATTTGTGTTGGGTATATTACTATAATGTGGGTGTAATTTACTTTTTTATCACGAGGGACGCTCGTGCTACTAATTTCAATAACGTTGGATTCTAATTAATTTAATTGGATTTAACTTTAACACTGGGATTCTATAACTGTCTTCTCTGAATTTCTCTTCCTCACTGCTTCTTTCTTGTTAGCTTAGGCTATTGTTGGAGCACATGGTATTTTCACAATGATCACAAGTCGCTGATTTTAGAATCCTTATGGGGATATTTCGGAAATGTATACCATATGAAATTCATTCCATTGCAAATCTTTTACAAACTTATTGTAGATGATTATTTATGATATTGCATTATAATTTATTTTTCGTTATTATTGATGATGATAACTAAATGAAATTGATTTTTAGGCTAAATACAGGTTGTCCATGAAAAACGTTTCAGGACTTCGATGAGTGGTTAGGTACATTAAAAGGAAGAACAAGTTCCAATGGAGGTATGGCCTAAAACGCTTATTTACTCAGATATCCGCCATTTTGTATTTTGCACAAAATATTTTTTATTTCAAAACATTTTCTAACGGATTATTTTCTAATTTTGTTTGTGTTTTACACTAGTAGACTAATATTATTAAAAAAATAAGTAGCATGATCCAAAGTCAAAATCCAAACCGGCGGCCATTTTATTTTTTACAGTTTTCAAAGTATTTTAGATTTAAAATTTTAAATCACCGCCATTTTGAATTTTGAGCTTGGATAATGCTACTTATTTTTTAATAATAGTAGCCTATTAGTGTAAAACATAAACAAATTTGAAAATAATCCGTTAAAAAATGTTTGAAATAAAAAAAAATTTTTTTGAAAAATTCAAAAAGGTGGATATCTGAGAAAATAAGCGTTTTAGGCCTTCATACTGGAACTTCTGTCTTCATTTTAATGTACCTAATCACTTACTGAAGTCCTGACACGTTTTTCATGGACACCCTGTACATATTATTTATAAGGTGTAGTTCTGAGTAGGTGTTCAGTAAAAGTATAAAGTATAAAAGTATAAAGTATAGGGTGTTCTGAAATATTCATTATTATGGCACACAATACTTTTAATGTAACAAGAAGGCCATATTAAATAGGCAATGGGGGTAATAACGTAATGACATAAATGATTTATTTATGTTCTGACTTTAACGGGTTATTAGTAACTGGCACAAAGGCACAAACTAATATTATTGAAACAACTTAATACGAAATAATGTGTGGATGGAACGTAATTCTACAATTATCTCCACAGAAATCTCTTTAGAATGAAGTGAGATGCAGATTTTGACTTAACACTAAAATACACTAAAATGGAATGGCATTTTTTAGTATGAAAATATTTATAGCTAGTTGTGGTGCACATTAAATGAGTGATTAAATTGGGAGATAAACATTTCTTAACATTAATTAACAATAACACAGAAACAAATTATAAACATAAGGGAATTCAATATGGCAACTTTCGTGGATTGGTGTTCAAACCGTGTGTCGGAAATATCATATCCAAATCCATGAAGATGGGAGACGTTTCTGTTTATTTCCGCGAAACGATGGCGTGTGACTGGAATTATCATACATATTCTTAAAATTTACTATGAGAACAGTTAAATGAGTGTTCCCCTCATATAATCGTTGCGATTAATTATTGTTTTCTACAACTGCAGTATTCCATGCACGCCACTAAACGTAAAACACTTTTCATAATGGTAGAGTATTTGAAATATTGGATTTATTAAAATCTCGCAGGCAAGGTGAAGTATCGAAAACGTAGTAGTATGCGTTAATACTCGTTGTGCAACGATGACGGTGTGGAGTGTGGAGGTGGTGATGACCAGGGGTCACGGGTATCAGCCCAGGGACGAGGCCAAGGTCACGTGATGGAGCTACGTCATCGAGTCATCCTCGCCACGACGAAGGGGGATGAGACGCTGATGAGGATGTGGTCCGTACGGAGGCTGGTCGTCTGGAGTTGCGTTTCAATAGTTTACACTTAGCTAGATGACGTATTGGAATCTTTATCCTTCAAGATGTATTATCCACTAAGGATGCTATTGTAACAGCTAAGCTAGAATTTACGTACCGTCAATCTAAGAATAGGATTAGGAATGCGTAAAAAATATGGTCAGGCACTGCGGCCATAATGTATTTTGTATACAGCCACAGTAAATAAATACATAGTAGGATTCGGACAGTCTTAGTAACCTAGAGAGGAACACGTGATGAATCCAAACCTGTTAAGATCCCTCGTGCACCGGGTGTGTCAAGTCTCACAAGCATGAAGTGGCCGCTAATACTTCCATGGAGTGGATCCACCCTAATCTGGAACTTAATACTGGGTATCCAAGATCTAAGGATGAAAGCCCAAAAAAGAAGTTGAATAACCATCATTGAACCATCTACATCAACAAATTGAACCATTATTAACCATTATACTATAGTTTAGAAGGTTCAAAACTTCAGAATTTACATCAATTGTTCAGTTAAAAATACCGCAGTCTAATGCAGATTCGTGCAAGTGAGATCCACGGACCCCTGGGGATCCGCTAGCAGATTTTTGGGGGACGCGAAAAACATTCCAATTAAATTATTTTTAATAACTCTCATCAAAAGCGTCTATTTCTAAACATAACAGTTTTCGTTTGTATTACAAAATGCATATTTAACATGCTCGACACACGCCTTTGAGCAGGGAAATAATGTTTCTCCCTCGTTTTTAAGCGGTTTTCAATGGGGAAGTAGGGCATGGGGTTGATTTTAGGGATCCCCATTAGATGAATTGTAAGAACCCCTGGTTTAACGTATTAGTAAAAAATGGCGACCTGTCTAGGTAGGTAGTAAGCCAAGTATTACTGAGAAATGTGTGTAAGATGATTGTAGTCTTGTTACTGATTAAAGCTGATATCTTCCTTAGTCAAGACTGTTAATTAATAACTTAAAAACCGATGGCCTCTATGGGACCTGCAGTTTAACGTGGGATGTGAACCTTATTTAAGTTAGACTCTGAATTACGAACTGGTCTAATTATTTTGGTCTTTGCTGATGAACGTATTATTCAACTTTAGGCTACGGTGATAACCAAACTGACATTGCAGTATTTAATGAGTAGATAATTGAAATGTGTCCCGACCTCAATGCAGTTGCGGAATGTGCTGCAGGGCTAGAGCACGTGTTACGGCATCTTTATTGGCGGTGCCCAATGTCAACGTCACGACCGTTATGTAACGACGTTACAGCTGTTGTTGGTGTCGAATAAGGTTACGAATGGGTAGTGAATGAGCTTACGAAGCTCAGTTTGACGAATTGAATGTCGTCTGTGTAAAAAACAATAAATATTCAACATTTCACCTTAAAGATGTGTTTTTACATTACAATAATGTAAACTTGATCATTAGCGTGATTCATTTTTAGATTTAGATTTAGATTTTTGAAATGGCAACCTACCCAAGTAGGTATTTTAAGCCAAGTATGAATGAGAAATGAGTGTAGGATGATTGTGGCGCGATCTTGTAGTCTTGTTACTGACTATAGCTGACATGTTCCTTAGACAGGACTGTTAATTAATAGCCCAACAGCTGATGGCAACTAAGGGACCTACAGTTTAACGTGGAATCCGAACCACGCATAAAAGCGTAGTGAATAATTTTTCAAGTTAAGTTGTTAAAGTTTAGATTGTTTTCATCGTTTCCTGTTTTGCTGAATCTGATCGTAACAGGTAAGTTTGTTAATATTTTAATTTTTGATTTTGACGTGTCTTAGCTCTGGGCGTGGAGTTTGTAATTTTCGAGGCCAAAATTTGGATAGTGACGTCATAGTTTGGTTATAAGAACAGCTGTTTGGATGAGCTGAAAACATTCCATTTATACATGTCCATGATCTAGCCTATCTCCCACAGTGAAGTAAATGCAAGCATTTTTTTAAAAACAAAAGTACATATTTCGTACGAAAATCATCTTGACAACCATTGAGCACGCTGTCGAAGATGACTGATATATGTCTAACATGCACACATCGTAAAACATAGAATTAATTAATTGACACCTCAAGCTATTTACGAAAGCTTTGAAAATATAATGTATTTTATCCCTTGGCAGATCCAATATACATCAAGTGGAGTTCCAGCTAGCACGCTTACAAAAACTACTACAGTAATGGTACTTTAAAATAAAGACGTATTGAATGTTCACGGGCATAACAAATAATAATAATTATAGTCGAGAAAATATATAAATAATTTCAATTGATCATATATAAATGATTTTTTCGGTAAATGAACAAGTAATTAAGTAAGCAATGTTTAGTTTTATAAGTACGTTAGGATATAAATAACGTATCAGATAATATAGTAACGAATAAAAATACCGTGGCGGCAGTTTTTAGCAATCAAGGACATTTAGTTAAAACCCTTCATGTTTAATCATAATAAGTCAATATGAACTCGAAGTTGAGTTAGTTGTATAAATCACTGAAACAGTTCGGTAATTCCAGGTACTAGGGTTGAGGAGACACGAATGTCATAGTTTTTAATATTTATCTTGCGGGACTTAATACCAAGATGGCGGAGATACTTAGGACTTAAGGGAAGTATTTAGCCCTATCAAACTCCGATTAATACTGTTAAGTTTGTATTCATTTTTCTATACAAACCTTAAGTGATATCATAATACTTTTTTATTTTTAAAATACATTTTCCTGAAAACTTTGACCAGGGAATTCTTTTTTTATTTTTGTATAGTTGAATAGTATTACCTTTTCTATGCCCAAAATGTAATTGATTTTTTGAAAATGGAATAACAAATTGGGTTTTCAGAACTTTGTAGCTTTCATTCAATTTTTCTTCTGTTAAAAAAGAAAACTGTAAACATATCTTTAGACAAATTTACCCAAATGACCAAATGTTATCGTTCGTAAATTTGCAATTAAAAATCTGAATAACTAGACGCTGGGACTAAATCGCTGAAAGAACTACACAGTGCATTGTTGTATAAAAAGTTAAATAAAACGAACTAGACTCAATTCATTTTTATGAATTATTATTAATTACAGAACCGATTTAAGAAAATAAAATTATTTCAGTTGGGTCATCAAGTATACTAAATAGTATAGGCTACATAATTACTGGTCACGGTATTTGACAATATTGCCTTACTTCAGTTAACTGTAATTTTTAATCTGCTCCTTTGACTAATTCCGATAAAAAAACTATTGTTTCCAATCACCTATTAGAATATTTCGCACCAACTAGTTACACTGCACTCTTCATACCTATGAATGCCCTATTGAGAACCACCCTCAGAATATATTGTGTATTGTGCATTGTCACAGTGCGGATAAATGATAAGACAATTGAAAAGGTAACGGAATAATGTCGGGTTCCTCGAAATGACCTTGATAAAGTATTCTGTAACAAATTTAGACATGAAACTCGATGTGTTTAATGAAGCTTGTGATTGTAACAGTGCTAAAGGAATATTGATCAGAAGATTTTACTATGCAATGTCAACGACATTGTTTGGATTTAATCTATGCAAATAAAATTAGAGTTTTGTCTGTAAATTGCTTGGAATTATTATACTTTTGGTTATTTCAATGTTTTATAACCTTAGGAAGCCGAAATGGGTCTTATCCTAATTATTGTCTCTCTGTCTCTGTAACGCTAAACAAGGCATTTGTATTTATGAAAATAAGTTTCACAGGTTTGAAACTTATTTTCCTTGTTCTATACATTTTGGAGAAGACTTTTATTTACTTTGAATCGACCCACGCAATATGAAAATAAAACAATGAGCTCGAACCCCCAGTTTTGAGTAATACTATTGATATTGTGTGTCACCAAACTTCATCATGTTATTCTCATGGTCAAAATAAACTAAAAAGGTTCAATGAGAGTGTGAAATAAAAAGCATACTTAACCAAAAACTCACCGTTTTGTATTTTTATAAAATATTTTATATCTTAGCCATTTTTAAAATCGAATATTTGGAAACTTAACATATGTATTTAAATACAAAAGACTTAATTTAGACAAAAAGATCAATGCGACGAAATGTTTCATCTTAAAATGGCGTCCTTTTAAAGCTTTGAAAATATAATACATAAAACGGGTTGTTTGTTTCAAAAATTATTAAGAATAAAAATGTTATTTCAAACTCAATTCCCTATCCAACTAAATAAACATAATTAAAATCTGTCAATAAACAATGAAGTTTGTAGTACTTTTACCAGTATTAAGTGTCTACATGAATCTTTATTCTTGAAACAGGATCCTACAAACTGTACAAAGGACGGACATACTGCTGTGATGCTACTTATTATAATAGAACTGCACCCGATTGTATTGAAATAATTTTAATTTCAACCTGTTTATGTCTTACGGGTTAAAATAATTGCTATGTCCAAAACGCCAAGTAATGTCATCCGATATGAATCAGACCAACCGTGTACCCGTCCCATTTGCTCGCAACTATATACCAGATATGGATACCATAGTAATCCACCAAGGCCCGAATAAAGACACGTGAAGGTAAGTACTAGTTTTTAATGAGGGAATGGCTAGGGCGAGAGAGGTTAAAGCTGGAGCTTTTAACCAATAATTAAGGTCATGAAGGTCCATTTCAACAATTAATCATGTCTTAGAATAGACGTATCCAGACACATGGTGATTTTGGTTTACGATTAATCTAGTTAGATATTCTTTCTAAATAATATATATTGAACAATTGATTAACCCTCAAGAACATATTTGGGGTGTTCACAGCACCCCAGTGGTATAAAATAAGGTAAATCTTTAGTTAGGAGTAAACAACCCTTTTATCTTGTCAGTTAGTACCTTTTAATTATATCATTCTGAATAGAGAGGTCACTTCACCAATTTATAACAGTTTTTATTAATTAGGGTGCTGTCGAAACCCCACGTTTGTGTTTTTTTTTTCAATAAATTACGGAAATGTTTGGTATTGTACATTGTAAATACTTTGTTTTGGGTAAATAACGTTCGTAAAGGTAATTGTTTTATATTTTTTGTTAATTTTATTTTATAAATCAAGAAAAGTTTGTCTATATGCATCGTATGTAAACGAGCGATGTTTAGGTAAAGTAAATACAGATTTCAATAAAAAATGGTGTTTAATAAGTAAAATAAAATCGCCAATCTTCAAGTTAACGGGTATTTTTTATTGGGCGTTATGAAGATCGTTGGGTCAGATAGTTCTAAATAATTGAGTTGAGGGTTTTTTGGTTTAAAATTAAACCATAAAAAATTAAAATTTTAGAGTTCAAATGTTGTCAATATAAATTGTATTTTTCGTTTTAACACTGGTTCATACAACCATAAATACGACAAAACTCTCTAATTTTCTGACATGAAACTCCTTTTAACAGTTTATTATAGAGTCATTTATCCACATCTGACATATGGTGTACCCATATGGGGTGCTCAATCTTCTAGAACTGAATATATTTTTTAATTACATAAACGTGCGTTACGGACCATTTTTAAACTCCGTAACTTTGATTCTTGTCGACATTATTTTGAAAATTTTAAAATCGTTACTTTTCCATCAATTTTTATTTTGGAAACTTTAATATTTGTAAAGAAAAACACAGAACAATTCCATAGTACCAAATTTGAATCATTACCACCTCCGCACCCGACTAAACTTATCAATTCCTAAACACAAAACATCCTTTGTCCGAGCACCATTTGCTCCAAAATGGTATCCGGCTTTTTAACCAGATGCCAGAAAATTTGAAATTTAGTGCTTATGTACATGATTATATCCTTTGGCACAATAAAGATTCTGATTCTGAACCCGTACAGAGGACGGACTTACAGCCAGCCTCTCCTGTAATGAATCCCTAGTATGAACAATCCCCTGTAGTGCGGCCTCCGCCCGTGCCCGTGGTCCGCCCTGACCTTGCCGGGTCCAGGGTAGGGGTGCCAGCCCCGGTATATATACCCGCGCGTGGGGAGACTCTGCAGTACAATCTACTCACACTCTACAACCATGTACAAGGTGAGTGCGCTGGCCAATGTGCCATGTGCTTCTAGCTGATAGGTCTGTCTTCAGTCTGTAAGTCTGGCGGTCGTTACAACTTGAGTTTTCAAATATTTTAACATCATAGGAATTAAATAGGTTCTAGTGCTAAGTCATTGTAAATAAACCAGTACACTAAAATATATATGGGGTGGACGACATCAGAAGTAACGTTTAAAGTCACGTCAGTATTGTGTGATTCTAACAGTTATAGTAATTTTTTTACTTATTTTTCTTAAAAGGTTTATGGTCCGTATGCGTATAAAACAAAATTTGTGAGGATTTGACAGCTTTTCCTTTAAACCATTTACTAAACGCTTATGCCAAAAAATGTCGTTGGTGCCAATACAAAAACATTCATTTGTTACGATAAAAATAACTAATGGAAAAGTAACCATAAAAACGATCTTTGAAATATCATTGAAAATAATTTTTTAGACTAGTAGAAATGGAATAATGAGGCTTTTGTACTTAATTTTTACTAAATAAACTTTTTAGCAGAATATGATATTTACCTTATAATACTACGGGGGAGAATTAAAGCTTAAAATTAAGGGATATGTAGTATTTTTAAATCGAGCAGTTCTAAAATGTATTGTTTTTTTTAGATTATAAATACGTCTTTGACCTTTAAAAGCTTTATTTGTTGCGTCGTAGATGAAGAAAATTTATAAAAATTGTCTTTTACTTATACCTTATTAATTTAACTTCCTCACTTCTGTTTGGTCTATGACTCATTTGGTTTTAATCATTATAGATTTAGAGAGAGTAAAATGTAATCTAAAGTTTCTACTGAAAGCTTTCTACAAACGTAAATGAAATGAATTCTCTATCATTATGTAAGATTTTTAAGTTAGTTTTCCTTTGAGCAAACTCTAAGACCAGTGAACAAGGCTTGCCGTAGTTTACAATAATTTAAAGTTGATTTCTCACATAGTACAGTGTTAAAGAGCATTAATGTAAAAATAACGTCTTCTTAGGTATTGCACATTACACAAAAACTCATAAACGTCAAGTTTGATCAAGATAGTAACATATGATAACGTAAAAAAGTTGCGTTTCTTGTTCAAAAAATAATTGTGAAAGTAATTTTGGTTGAATATAATTTAAACAAATTTTCTAACGAGTGTAATACTAATTCCAAGTCAAGTGTCAGACAGAATCAGTGCAAATACGAATTAAGGCCAAGCAGGCTAACCAACTGTTCTCGAAAAATGCAATAATCCAGTAGGTTCACAGAATATATTAGTATAGCTAGATGTTGTATTTTTGTTAAAATGTTGTAGATAAAATTTTCGTGGCCTCTAGAAACTTAATTTATTCATATATATTTATATTAAACTACACAGTCGCAATCCATTTGATAAAATACAGTTATTAAATTATAAATTCACCAGTTAAATCAAGAAATGATCAAGTAGCCTACATTCAAAAGGTTGTATATGAATAAATATTTATTTATAGAAGTGGTTTTATTGTAGTTCAGGTAAATCCTTTAACTGGCACTCCTAATGCAATGAATATCAACAACAAATTGTTTTCTTACAGAACAGTGTATTGTTAAACATGAGTTCTATGAACATACTATATCGTATTATTGTGAATCTTCCAGTATTTTTAAAATATTGCTTTAATCGTATGTGCTACTTTTGTTTAGCTAATTGTATTCCATGTAATAATTCCTATGGAAACGTGAGTTTTTTAGTGGTACATACATCGTTTGGGTGATTCGGTTACTCAGAGACTTTAACGGTGGGTGTGTAAAATTGCGTAAATATTGCTTGTTTGCGTTGTACGAAATAAAACTTAATTGAAAATAAATTACGATGCACGTTTGTAAAGACTTTTTATCAATGAACGTCGTTTGACTATTGAAAATTATATAATGTAAGTGTAGAACTGATCAAAAATAAACGGGTGCGGTCTAAACAACCGGTTTTCAGAGCTTGAGGTCCTGGGTTCAAATTCTACCTGCGACAGTTAGTAACAAAATTATAACTTTAAATCTCCCAGGATTCGATTAAAAAGCCACTACTTCAGTAACGCATCCTCATCTTGAAAGCAGACACACAAAGTAAAGGACGTACTATAAAGACCGTAAGCTGTTGATTGTACTGAAACATACAACAAAAGCAGTTGAATTAAAGAGGGAAAATTTAGGTTAAAAAAAGTTAAATCCAGCCTAATATGTGTACGTTTGATAAGCATATTGAATCGTTGCAGAGCAATTTATTTCATTTTATAAAACGTTGAGTGAAAATCTATTGTATTCAAAATTGAATCCACTTAAGGAAAACAGTTTGTTTGTTTGTTAGAGAAGTTTTACGCTTAATAGATGTGTTGCTGACGAGGTTTGCGCGTGAATCAGCGAGCCCCGGGCCAAGGTTGTCCGGCCACCTTTAACCCAGGGAGGTCGAGATGCAACAAAGGGTGATATAATAGCCCGCGGGGCTGGGCCAAGGCCTGTTGCCCAACCAGGGTCCGCCCTGCCCCCTGCCACTACCTGACACATCGCTGTCAATTATGTTTCATAACTGGGTGCACGCCCATCGCCCCGTGCACTCCACGTCCACTCTAGTTGCATCAGGATGCATGGGTTTAAAAATATTAGATACTCGAATAAAAAATTTTAAATTAAAAGTTAAATGTAACGATGACGAAGCTGAATGTAAGCGATTTCATTATAAATTACTCATTAAATACTACTATTACTTAGAATTTTAATTATTGACTCTAGCTCTGTTTGTATATATGGTGAATAATTAGTTGTTCTGTTTGTAGTTCGTCGTCTTCGCTTCCGTGGTGGCCGCCGCCTACGCCGGCGTCGTCCCCGCCTACGCCCCCGCCGTGGTGGCCCCCGGCGCCCCCATCAAGGCATACGCCGCCCCCGCCTACCATGCCCCCGCTGCTTACGCTGCCCCCGCCTACGCCCCTGCTGCCTACGCCGCCCCCGCCTACCACGCCCCCGTCGTTAAGGCTGTTGCTCCCGTTGCCTACGCCGCCCCCGTAGCCAAGGTTGTAGCCCCCGCCTACGCCGCCGCCCCCGCCTACGCCCCCGCTTACGCCAAGGCTGTCGACGCTGACTACGACCCCAACCCTTCTTACAGCTACGCCTACGACATCAAGGACGCTCTGACCGGAGACTCCAAGAGCCAGCACGAGAGCCGTAACGGAGACGTTGTCCAGGGATCCTACAGCCTGGTCGAGCCTGACGGTTCCGTCCGTACCGTCGAGTACACCGCCGACCCCCACAACGGATTCAACGCCGTCGTCCACAAGGATGCCCCCGCCGTCGCCGTCAAGGCCTACGCCCCCGCCCCCGCCTACGCCAAGGTCGCCGCCCCCGTTGCGTACGCCCCCAAGGTTGTCGCTCCCGCCGCCCCCTACTACGGTTAGGTTTTGACTTGAATCAAGTATGTTCTGGTGGGTATCCCGCCGTTTACCAATCATGCGCTAGCTGTAAATTATTTATTGTTCCTCACGCCATGTAAATAAACATTCATACTTGTTTTTATGCAAACCTATTCTAGTGTTGTTTATTACCACGTACTTATATGGAAAAATATGGAAACTGACTTATGATGTTCATTGTGAGAAAAAGACTCAAGACAGTATGAGAAATCCTGGATCTCATGAAACTTGAAATGAATTTGAAATTATATCTATAGTATTAGGCATGCAATTTTCTTAATAAACAAACAACAACAGTCAAGAACAATATATTCATCGCCCAAGTTTTCCGACACTTAATGGTTTTATATTCTCTTCAGGAAACCCAACAAGAAGTTAACTTATGACGATCTGTGTTGCCCTTCGGCATAAGTGTGTGTGAACATAAAATTATTGCCTAACAAGAGTAAACTGAATATGATACAGTTAAACAATTAATATTCTTATGCATAGTACTTAATTGAAGTACATAACATGAAGCAGTTTAAAAGCAATATATACATATAATCAATTTCTTTACTGTTTCCCAAATATCCGTACTTAATGTAGGAGAAACCTCTTAAAAAATTCACCTTGCAAAGAAGTCACCTTTGTCTTTTCAAAGAGATAATACAATATTAAAAAAATTCACTCCGTAATACCTGCAATCACTGTAAATGAAGTGTTATGCTTTAATTTAAAATAATCTTTTAATTTATTAGTTTTTGCTATGTGAGAGTTTTTGTAACAAGTTTCTAAAGCTCTGTGGTAGATGTAAAGTTTCATAAACTCTAAGTATGTTTCCAAAATTGGCCACCAATGATAATAGAAGTAATACTATTAAAATAATTAAGATGGAAAGTCACAACCGTTGGTATTTTAGGATGAAATCAGAATAATTATTAAGTAGTCACTTGAAAACGGGAGGAGTTTCTCCACTACCAGAAACATTGCGCTCTTGTTAGTCTATTTTTTAATGCAAATAACTTAGCTATGTAAAACCTAATTGGAGTTTGTTTAGTGAGGTAAAATTTAGCTCGGGGGATTCCGTAATGTATCTTTGTTACAGACAACGAGTAATATTTTATTTATCTTTATCATTAATTATAGCCCAATAGGCAAAGGTAACAGAAGAGAGACTGGTGGCGGTGACTTGTTGCAAATGTTAGAACTACATAAATTTTAGCTCACTAACTTTTACAGCGAAAATTGTATCTATAAAATGGTTATGTTGAAGAAACCGCTCACACATCATAATTGAATGTAATAAACTTCCATAAAGAATATTGTGTAGAATCTCTAAAGTTGACTCTGAATAAGTCCCTAATATTGTGATCTTACTGTTGGAACTCATCCCAGGGTCCGGGATCTGATTCAGAAAATATTTCAGGTTCTGGAGTAATCCAATAAATTAGTAAGATGACGTTCATAGACCCTAGAACTTTCCAAAATCCAACATCAATCTATATCTAGACTTTAAAAACCATGATTGTACGCGTATTTATTTTTGCAGATCAGTGATGTTTGAACTGGGACCGTGACGTGTCCTGTAATCTAGATACTTGGAGGTTACTAATTGTGGATAGTTGTGAGCGATGGTCGGTGGGTGTAGTGTTCTCTTGTGTGGATTAACGTCCGCACTGTTGTACTACTACGTTAATTCGCAAATACCATCCTCATAATAGACCAGTTCGTAATTCAAACACAGTGGTTCGGACTCCACGTTAAACTGTAGGTCCCTTAGATATGCCATTGACTGTTGGAATATTAATTAACAGTCCTGTCTAAGGAACTTGTCAGCCTTGGCCAGTAACAAGACTACAAGATCGTGCCACAATCATCTTATACTCATTTCTCATTTATACTTGGCTTAAAATATCTACCTGGGTAGATTATTATTTCAGTAACTAACTAAATGTTTGTGTTCTAATCAATATTTTCTGCTACGTGTGTCTAGATTGTAGTACTGCTGTTATTTTTAAAATCGCATATAGTTTTAATAAACATCAAATAAGCTAAAGCTTGATTTTTCTTCTGAGCCTGTTACTAGCTAGCGCTGGCTAGGAGAACGCCCAGCGTTATGTAGAAGCTGGAAGCTTTGACTATCCATTTGGAAGTGCTGTGATACTCAGCGATCAGCGCGAGATTGCTCTCATGCGGAAGAAAATTGAAATTTCATGAATATGTCCATGAGTCCTTCGGTGTCATAATTTTACATTCCGTAAAATTGTTCGTCCTGTTTGTTTATTATATTTTCGATTAAAGTTACATTAAGTAAGTTTAAAAACTCTTAAGTTCGGTTAACTTTAACCAGTATTTGTATTTTATAAATAGCAGTTTAATATTAAAATAAAAAGACAAACAGTGACGTATTCATTCCTTTTTAATTTGATTTAATATCATTCTATTCGCGTTGAAAAATAACATATGATTCTGTCCCCGCGTCGTGGGCCTCTGATAAAGATAATTTTTATTCTCTTTATGAGTTTTCAGACACTACGCTATCTTTGATTTTAGTACCATAAGAACAATTTGAAGTTTGTTTCAGCATTATCGATCACTCGACTGTTGTAAAAGATGGTTGAGGTGTCACATTAAAGGTAAAGTAGTGATCTAAAAATTTATTTTTTTCTTTTTTATCGGATATATTTTTATTTTCCAGGAGTATGAAACAAAAGAAATTAATGATTCAATTCCCTAAATAATCTCTTTGCATTTAATTTGATAGCTCAACCGTCTTTTTATGACTATTTTCTATCCTGAATTCAGTCGTACATTCGGCGTGCAACCAGTTATGCTGTCACAAAATTAAAATTCCTCTAATGGGATCAAAACGAAATATTTCGCTACTCCTGCAGATTCTTAACCCTCCGAGTGGCAGACCGTCACGCCCGTGTCGATGGCAATGAAAAGTGATTATTAGGTCCATTAATCGCGATCATATTCGGCGATTCACAGGCAACATTTACAGTAACGGTGCTGCCATCTGCGAGCTAATGCATGAATTAATACCTCCTGAAGTTCGCTGTTTTGCCGCTAGAGTATGCTTTTTATAGCCAAATAAACGCTGTCTCAGGTGGTGGTCCTTTGGTGTAGTGGCCTAAAACTTTGTACTGACAAATGCAACGGTTGAAGCTAATCGGAAGGACGATGATTCAAATCCTGACATGAGCAATCACAATTAATCCTACCGATACGTTGGCTTAGGGGTAACGACTCTTGGATCGAAACCAGTTACCGGCGACTCCTGTCAGATCATGAGCGGTCACCTCTGGCCAGTCCATATGACTATTGCCGCTACGGTACCTTAACTGTATTTAATTTACCGCACATACCCTAGGCCTATTGTGATGGTCAGTTGAGGTTTAAAAACTACTTGGCTTGCAAATGTGTGGTGCGGTGGTGGGAGGGCCCACCTTAATTAAATGGTGGCCTGCTTTTGTGGAAGTTGGCGACATTTGTAGGCGTAATTTGGATTGCAGTGGACACTTGTTTTGCTTCTTTTTCGACCGTATGGTTGGTAACACATAACCCCACCGAACAGTCACTGACAACAATGCACAATCAATGCTGTGTCTGTGGAGGGCGTGTTGACGCGGTAGGGAATGATTGATTATTGGACTCATTGTTTGCTCCGAGATGGCTATCTGAGCTACGTTTGGTAACCCACTCAAGCTACTGCATGTGTCGCTTTGACAGCTGTGGTGGTGATGTAACATCACGTGCGTACATATTACAAAATCATTAGAATTTTTTTAATTACTACATTAACAGGTTTTGGTTAGTTTAATTTAAATACAAACTGTTCTAAAAGGTATAGAACAATGAAAAAGGTCTATCTGCATTTAAGTATTTTTAACGGAGATGCTTTACAAAAAAACCTTGTTCAGCGTTACAGATAGATGGACGTATAGACAGCAATCGAGATCAGACCAATTTCGTTTGTGTCGTAATTCCGATCGAAGTACATAAAGACGAAAGTTTTAGTTTATACTTATGATTTTTATTCGAAAAACCTTTTGGATTGAAACTGATTACGTTGTCCGCATCAACATTTATTGCATTTTTTCATGATTCTATTTCATTAATTGTTTATTTACAAAATAATGGATATGTAATTTTTGGAGGGGTTTTTGTTTTCACACCTAGAATATTATATAATTCTTCAATGACAGGTAGAAAACGCAAGACTAATAAAAGAAATGAATTATTGCTTAGTTTATTCGAAAGTCTTTTAACCCTGCGGAAGACTTTTGTAAAGATTATTGCTTGAAATATTATTGTTTTGGATAATGTTTTTAGTATTACTGTATGAATTCATATGTTAAACAGTGTTAGTGTATATTTAAATCTAAAAATGTTATCCTAAGATTGTATTATCTATCTTGAAATTAGTCACCAAGACGTGTTTTTTAATCAAGAAAAATTCATTCTATTCACGTAGGTGAATTAGTTAAATAAATATTTCGAAATACTAACTACAGTTGTACTAGTCTAACAATATTGGTTGGGAATTGACCATAACACATTTTTAGATTATTATAAAACAAAATTTATAAAAAATAAATATATACAGAGTGAGCATGTATGAATGTGGTCAAAATGGATCTGAAGCAGGATACCGGCTCCAGGACCCATCTACCGTGAGCAATGGAGGTAGAAAGCATTGTGGTGAAGACTTAACCGTAGTAGGGAGCGGCGACCTTAGGGGCGTAGGCGGGGGCGACGACCTTAGGGGCGTAGGCAACCTTAGGGGCGTAGGCGGGGGCAGCGTAGGCGGGGGCGGCGTAGGTGGGGGCGGACTTGTGGACGACGGCGTTGAATCCGTTGTGGGGGTCGGCGGTGTACTCAACGGTACGGACGGAACCGTCAGGCTCGACCAGGCTGTAGGATCCCTGGACGGCGTCTCCTTGACGGGACTCGTGCTGGCTCTTGGAGTCTCCGGTCAGAGCATCCTTGATGTCGTAGGCGTAGCTGTATGAAGGGTTGGGGTCGTAGTCAGCGTCGACGGCCTTGGCGTAGGCGGGGGCGGCGGCGTAGGCGACGGGGGCGTGGTAGGCGGGGGCGGCGTACGCAGCGGGGGCGTAGGCCGGGACCACGGCGGCGGCGGTGGCGGCAGCGACGCAAGCGGCTAGGACGACGATCTGGAATACAACAAAAACTTTAGCCGGGACGCACTGCTATAGTGCTCTGGAATATCTTCCGTAAGCCAACTAGACAGACGTTGCATTTGAACCACATGACTCTTCGACTGAAATTACACCTACTACTAACTATTGAACTACACTCCCCAAAGCGCTACATCAACCGAACACTTTTTCTGTCTTCCTACAATCGTTTTAAAGATGATATTTTAAACCTTCAAACTATTTTAAGAATAATTAAACAATTTAAATTATAGTGAAACGGTGATGTCAAATTAATTGTGAAACGTGGTTGACGTCGTTAAACTATTTAATTTGTTAAGAGGATTTCGATTTAGTGCATCTATAAAATGTTTTACAGATCGTACACGAGAAATATTTTTCACTCCGTATCGATTTATTCTTTTAGACATTCATTTGGGCTATGAATCGATTGTAAGTAGATATAAAACCAACATATCTCAACTCTTAAGTAACCGTTTTAAGTCCCTTTCTAGTTATGAATTACAGTTTAGCAATAACGTGTAATACTTATGTTTTTCCATAATGGACTACTGTACTAGTTTGCTAACGTAGATGGTCCAAGTAACAAATGATTAGAGCGCTTATTGGTCAATAACTAAATGTTTTTTTTTTAATTTGAAGAATTATAATAATTAAAAACGGCAAATATTCCCTCTTGAAATCTTCGTTGGTGTTTGTTAACTGGATTATTTTCATTTTATATAATTATCTTGACACGTTGATCATTTTCAACGCATTTTATTTTGTAAATACACTTAAAAAAAGTAATTGTAAAGTTTAAATGGTTACTTAATTGTTAAGCAGTATTAATTTTTACAACATTTTCTATTCATGATGGAAGTTTTAGGCTATCACTACATGTTCTTAGTTTTTTCATTAGAAATTTTCCGGAGCATAAAAAAGGATGTAATACAAGGAAATAAGTGTTTCCTTGTTTTACAGTTAAATTTTTCTAATTTTTTGTTGCAAATTATAATCACATTTAGGTTAACAGAAAATTTATGGTGTAGGTGTGTATCAACACAATGAAAAACGTGTACCATCAGCTTCACTTTTTTAAATAGTAAACAATTCAACTTGACAAAAAGCACTTCGCTAATTAAAAACGTAATTTAGGGTTTCAATCTTTTCCTAAGGTAACATTTGAAAATTACACCGAGTAATGACACTAGAAGGATAAAATAATATGTAAAAAAATGTAAGTAGTAACAATGCACTAAACACAACACTATCGCACGAGGCACGCACCTGCAGAGACATGATGGCTGATGCAGATCTGGGGTCTGGACCGGTGTTATATACGCGATGGTGGGCCGCGTCCAGCGTCCACCCGTCCACCCTCCGCAGAGCTTTCACCGCCACGCCCCCACCCTAGGACTGGTCACGTGACCATCGACCACCGGACATCGTATGTCATCGGCCCGTCGAGGAGTTTGGAAATATGAAATCACAGAAGGATTGATTGTTGTGTGAGAAGATATTCATCTACAGCTTATTTTAGTTACACCGTAGGATAAATATTTGGCGTTCCCTGTGATACGTGTATACCTCGTAGTCGGAAAGTCGCTTATCAAAATCTGAAATCAATTACCAATTTTCGTTCCCACAGTTGTCATACTGGGATGACTGGGGGTTGTCCTGTGGTTTAGCTACTTGGAGAAAACGATTTGTGGATAGTTATGACCAGTGGTCGGTGGATGTGATACTCTCTGGTGTGGATTAACGTACCAAAAAAGTGATTCGGGTCCTATGGTATGTAGGTCCTTTAGATGGCATTGGTTGTACTATAATTAACAGTCATGTCCAAAAAACAAGCTGTATCAGTACCAAGACTACAAGATCGCGCCACAACTTTCTTACTAGGACGCCCATTTTCTCATTCATACTTGCCTTAACATACCTACCTGGATAGATCACCATTTCAAAGTGTAATAGTAATACTGGAGAAATATTTTGTCTGAATCTCCTAAGAACAATGCTAATTTTATTGGTAGGACGAGGGTCGCAAAACGTTCGTTAATGTGTCAGGTTAAAGGTAAACGGTCATCTGAGGTACACAATCACATTTTAGGTTCACAGGTAAACAATCATATTTTCAATTCTTTCCGTCGTAAAAAGTATAATTGATTACCTGTTAACTATCCAATATAAATGTGTGGTAATTTAATTTTCTGCAAAATAAAAAATAATAGTTTCGTTACTCTTAATTTGACACATCAACCGTTTTTACGACCAACGTGTAAGAAGGCATGCTGTTTTAAAATTAACTTTTTTAATAAACATAGTATTTTGCCAGTAACTAAGTATCTTAGTTTTGAACCCTTTATCTGGAAGCTCGTGTTATTTTCTTTCTTTCAGAAAACGCACTTTTAGTCTCGCTAAACCGTCTTATAATCATACAGTACTTGAACCCTACAAATGCAGGCAGATGAAGTTGCTTGCTGCTCATTGCATTCCACATTTTACATTCTCAGTTTTATTACTAATTTATTAGAATTTAGTCTTAAAAATATTCGAAGTACTAGCTGAGAGAGAAAGCAACTGAATAATATTTGTTATTGGGTAGTGGGTTATGCAATAGGCCTATCACACACAACACCTTATACAAAAATTAGCTAGTATCACTTACACTCAAACTCAACACATAAGTTGGATTTACAAAACACATCTTAGTCAATGGGGCACACTGATGAAGTTATGAATGTTATGCAATATAGATTTCGGAAAAACAGGGTCTTATAGTTTAAAAAAATGGAAATTTTAAACCGGACCTCTTGTCCAGTTTAAAATTCGATTTAAATTACTGAAGTTGAAGTAGTTGTAGTTGACTCCAGTCAGCTGTGTAGTGGCAAAACTTAGAGCAGGGTGGCCATCCATCTCTGCAGCCAGAAACAAAAAAATCTGATCGTCTTAGTATTGTATATAGCTAATGATCTGTATGTAATTTTGAAAGTTTGTTGTATTCATTTGTGTTTTATTTATTTATTATATTGTTGTTGGTATCTTTGTTGTGTTTTAGTGGTTAGTTGAAAATGTTAGTAGTTTTGCAACTTAACCAGTACTTATTTTTGTTGTTGTTTATATTTATACTGTGCATCGTTAGTAATTTTGTTCAAGTTTTGATCCATTTTTTCCGTTGTTGGTATTTATTGTTATATTTGCATGTTGTATGGTTTGTGTACTATTAGATTTGCTGCTAGGGAATCTTTTTTACACATTTGCAGTTGTTTGTATTAAGCTAGGGTGTCTGCCCTTATCCACCATTATTTTGATTGTAGTAAAAAATCATACTAATACTATGATTACTATTATTAATAAGTATAATTATAATTTGTCATCAAGATGTTAATGGTTCCCATCGTCAAGTTTTTCAAATTTAGTGGAGTCACGTGTAATGAAAATGTGTAAAAAAATAAACCAGAATTATAGTTTACTAAACCTATATAAGGGTGTGAAGTTAAGTTAACAGTTGGTTTTTCATAAAAAAATTCACAAATATAATTTATGTTGTAACCGAGAATGCAGGTGGTAATTAAAAAATATATATTTTTGGTTCACAGTAATGATCACTTCAAGTTGTGTGTCAGCCAGTGTTGGTCAATAGCGATTAGTGTCGATATTTTGTGTAACGCAGTTGTATGAATATTAATTGGTATAACATAAGACAGGACAGGGCGTGGCGGCGGCCGTGACCAGGCGGAGCGTTCGGCCTCTGTCGTCCAATTACCCTCTGCTCCCTGCAGAAATTACCCCTTTCCTCGAAAATTCCCCTCCAAAGTATCACCGTACGTTATAACGTCATGCCTTGGCGGGATTTTTAAGGGAACTTTGTGTCTAGTTGCATTTTTAATTATAAATAATGTACCATCGTTGTTATTCTTATTTCATTGTTCCAAGTAATAACTTCTTTGTTTGAAATTCATTATTGGTCATGGTGGATTGATACTATTTAGATTTTTACTGCGGGAATTTTCCATCACGATATTATGTAAAACAAAGTTTCACGACGTTTTGGGATCTATAATCTGATCCCGTCCTCAGGTGAACTAATACCTGAAACATAGCACAATTAACATATAAGTAAATTCAGCTTTATTCGGGTTTGGTCCGGATTATATGTTAATTGTGCTATGTTTTAGATATTAGTTCACCTGAGGACGAAATCAGATTCCAGATCCCGAAACGTCGTGAAACTTTGTTTTACATAATATCGTGATAGAAAGTGTCCGCAATAAAAATTTAAACAAGTAATAACTTATTTCATTCAAAGCGATTTTTATAAAGGTTTTGGGACGGTTACAATAAAGTACAATATTATAAAATTGTAAAATGAAAAATTAGTCAAAGAGAGTTTTTTCCTGCAAATTTTTAATACAAGGTTTGTTGAAATTAATTGAAATTGTTGTTATTTGATAGTTACTATAAATCAGGATATGACTTAAGATACGCGATTTTGGTAGTCTAAAGTGCCAATTTATTTTTAAATGGATACGTCTTAGCTCTGAGGGGGGTATTGGCGATTGTTTAGATGAAAACTTGAAATAGATTTCCATAGAAACTACCAGAGCTATTGTATTGACTTTTTTATAAATAATAATAAGAAAAGCTGTTTAAATGAACTGAAAACATATCATCCCTAACATCCCTTAAGACATATCCATGATCTAACCTACTTCCCACAGGGAAGTAAATACAAACATTTTTTCCCTAGTCTTAATCAAAAATTACAAAAAAACACATGGAATGAATATGGACCAATGCGACATACCGTAAGACTGGTATAATGTACTTTACCTTAAATAAGTTGAGGTCTGCAAGTGCATCATTTGAGCACCGTGGTTTTGTCGGACTGTCACCGTATATGGCGAGAAAGCTGCGAATATAGTCTTGAGCATTTGAAATCGAAATAGCAGACTATCGAACACATAGAAATGTTACAGTATTATAGTTATTGCAGGCCCCTAATAGAAAGTTTTTGTTTTTTATTAGTTTAACACCGCCCCGACTGGTGGACATTTTTAAGTTTACATGGGTGAAGTGTGATTGTTACGAGTGCAATTGATTTTTGATATTGCATAGCTGTGTTGCTGACGAAGATAGTCCAATTCATCCTATTGGATCATTATTTAACACAGTGAATAAAGTTAATAGTGTTCAGTTTAGAATCATCAAAAAATTGTGTAAAGATTTTAACTTTATGAAGTGGTGAACTACTTAGGTAGGTATTTTTAGCGAAACTATGAATGAGAAATGAGTGTAAGATAATTATGGCGCGATCTTGTACTCTTGTTACTAACATTTCCTTAGACAGGACTGTTACTTAATAGTTTAACAGGTAACAGGTACCTGCAGTTTAACGAGAAATTTAAACCACAATTTTGCCTTTGAATTACGAACCGGTCTAGATATGGAAATGGTCTTTGCGGATGAACGTAGTAATCAATAGTGCAGACGTTAACAAACACCAGGGAATATTGAATCCACCTGTCATTGCTTATAACTATCCACAATCCGTGATATCCAGGTAGGTGGATTACAGGATACGCCACCGCCCTGCTCTAATTGTACAGCAATAATTATAATTTCAATTGTTCAGAACTGTACTAGCGACCTTCAGATCCTGAAGAGGGTACTATAACCACAATTTATTAATTTTTTAAATACAACGTGATAAACCTTTATTATTATCAATGTATTCGTCATATTCCTATTTGTTACTTGAACCAATCGAATTGTCTTCTACGATAAGTTGTAATTTTAAACTCACACGGTCTTTGCTTGATCTTTTTGAATCACTCTGGTAAGCCAAAATACATATTAGGGTAAATATTTTAGTCATCGTAAACGATTGATTAAAATATAGCTGAATAACTATTTAAAACTGTTTAAAAAATCTGAAGAATCCCAAACAAGAGTTGAATGAAGGTTCAGTTTTTAACCCACCCACGCAATCGCGTCATAATGTGGGTTGCTAGTCTTTGCGTAAGGAAAATCCTTGTTTGCAAGATTTTCGAATGATTCCGCTCACGCTTGCAGCTTGAGCAATGTGTTACCGGGCATCAGTTGTGTAAGCGACGTATGCGAGTGTGTGCTGACTGTGAAGTTGGTGAATTCAAAGCCACCAAATCGTCAAAGCCAAAGCTGATTGGAAATTCTGAATAAGGCGAATCACCTCAGCATCCGAGTGTGTGTGTTTTATGTATTGTTTAGACAGATTGCTTATTGGTGATTCCAAATGAAGGAGTGTTGAAGAAAAAAAATTGAGTTTGTTTAACAGATTTATTGAAATAACATAAGACAGTTCTAGACTAGTTTGCAGCAGGATACCCGCCAGATTTGTCTGTTATCAGATTTGTTGAAGAGGTATTTCGTTGTTTAACCGTATAGGGGAGCGGCAACCTTGGCAACAGGGGCGGCGTAGGCCACTGGGGCGGCAGCGTAGGCGGGGGAGGCGTAGGCGGGGGCGGCATAAGCCACTGGTGCGGGGGCAGCGTAAGCAACAGGGGCGGGGGCCACTACTTTAGCGACGGGAGCGGGGGCGGCGTAGGCGACGGGGGCGGCAGCGACGGCAGCTCCCTTGTGGACGACGGCGTTGAATCCGTTGACGGGGTCGGCGGTGTACTCGACAGTCCTGGTGGAACCGTCAGGCTCGACCAGACTGTAGGATCCGCTGACAACATCTCCCTGACGGGACTCCTGCTGGCTCTTGGAGTCTCCGGTCAGAGCGTCCTTGATGTCGTAGGCGTAGCTGTATGAAGGGTTGGGGTCGTAGTCAGCGTCAACAGCCTTTGCAACTGGGGCGGCGTAAGCGACGGGGGCGGGGGCAGCGTATGCTACAGGGGCGGCATAGGCAGCGGGGGCCGCGTAGGCAGCGGGGGCCGCGTAGGCAGCGGGGGCATACGCCGGAACTACACCAGCGGCAGCGTAAGCCACGCAGGCAGCGAAAATTACAATCTGAAAAATACAAGAGGATTAATTTTACATTTCGTCACAACCAGTGATTGTCTTTCAAAAATCAATCAGTAAGAGAACGAGTTTTTCTTTCAAAGATTAAAATATACGTTTGCTATAAATAAATAAGATAAAATATATTATTTAGATAATTTTCACCCTTTTTATTACAAATTATAGCAGTCTGTTCGTATTAATATAGAAGTCAGTTACTTTGTCCTGTAATTGGTAAATAAACTTTTGGAATATTTTGTACAGCAACTATTTGTAGAACCGTCTTTTTACTGACCTACTGCTGTCAAAACCTGTATTAGTTTATTCTTTTTTGTAGTCAATCAACTACAGATTTAATAGATTACTATTTACATTTGTTCGAGGTAATCTGGTCAACATAGGGGAAAATGTTACAAATGGCATAGAAACCTAATGCGAAGTTGAGGTGGTGTTAGAGCTATAAATCTATGGTCTCAATTAATGGCTTTCAAATATGAGTTTTGACTTAATAAAATATCGTGTTACAATTTAACTAATTATTATTTTTCTGATCGTAAAAAATTATTAGATTTATTTTTAATAAACAAAAGGTATGTTTTGATTTTAAAAACTATATTCTTTTCGTCAATTTGGTTTTTACATGTAATGTATAATTTTGACAATAACTACTACGGTTTAAAATAAAATTCAATCACTGATTTTGGTAAATGTTATTTTACCAAATAATTTTCCTATTTAATTTTTACAATTTTACCATGTTAAATTTTATGTCCTTCAAATTCTTAAAAGTATATTTGATATTCAGGTAATATACAAGTACTTAAAGTTTATCGTTCATTGAAATGCATAGTTATGTCCCACGAATAAACATTTTTTACATTATGGCCTATGTTACAGTTAATCAAATATTTAATTTTTCTACAATATAACGGCATATTGCTAATCAAATGTGCATTTATAATACTATGCCAGAGTTTAAAAATTGATTTTCAATGAAATCGTTTTAAAAGTCAAAATGTGTTTGTTGAGAAAAAATATGCACATGCAATCACTTCTTAAGTATGATAAAATACTTTAATCGTAAAATCCCATGTTCAAGCCGGCATTTAGATAAT
The DNA here is from genome assembly GCA_023375725.1 of Nephotettix cincticeps. Lineage (NCBI taxonomy): Eukaryota > Metazoa > Arthropoda > Insecta > Hemiptera > Cicadellidae > Nephotettix > Nephotettix cincticeps. Next base: position 17,980,452 of record CM041788.1, on the reverse strand, counting down.
ATATTTTTTAACATTAATTTAGGTGTTCAGTAAAAACAAAACTAACATTAATAATAACATAAAATTACCATAACATAACATTAATAACATTATTAAATCTGCATGAGTTTGTTACAGTGAAAGTTTTGCGTCATTTATAGTTAATACTCGACCCATAACGTAAAAAATAAAATAATGAAAGTCAATAAAGTAAATAAAAAATACGGTCAAGTTAAAAGAATCGCTCAGAGGTTGTGCGAGTATGTGCTTTAAGACCGTTTACTAAATCTCATCTCAAAGAGAATTATAATGCCTAACGATCTATCTGATTTTGTTTTTTTAATTTACTCAATAATAAACCGTTTCTAAATCTTAGCTTTTCAAAAATATTAATAACACATTCCACAAAGGAGATATTACAAATCTATTCACATAGATCATATGATAAACATATTCCGATTTCAACCATATCCCCCAAGGTTCAATCCTCGCACCTCTACTATTTTAATGCTCTAAGTAATAAGCCGATTACTTGGTCAACTACGACATCCTACGTAATGTTCGCATATGACCGAAATCTAACGAAATTCTAAATGACATGATCTACACAATTCGAATCTAATATTTCCATAAATTAAAATTGAACGAAACTATTTTCCGAACGGAGTGTACGCGAATGTGTAGGGCCTACACACTGTGAACAATCACTAACACTGGTGACACCGTAGCGCCTTAGCACCTCACTACACCACACACAACACACACGACACACGTACAACACACCTGGCTGGACATGATGAGCGGCAGACGACACAGCGGCCAGTGAGGAAGCCACCACTTTTATACCGGCGCACGCCCTCACCTTGGACCGTATATGTGGGGACACGCCCGGGTCTTCGCCCGGGTTACGTCATCCGTCTCGTCCTCGGACATCACAACTACTCGTCCGACCAGTAGTTCTATCGAGGAAGTCAAAGACAATAGCGGCGGTTGAGATCCGAGCAGGATACCGCCAGGGACCTTTACCACCTCTAGCACTCTACTTGAGAATAGCATATGGTCATAAGGGATTATCCTTGGAGAACTAGCTGTAAGACCTTTGTATGAGTTGTATGATTCAGTGATAAGAACCCAAATACTTATTATCATGACAAAATGTAAACAAGAAATCATAAACAAATGAAAACAAATTACAGTATTAGCAATTATTAACAAAACAAATAAATCTGAGTGTATTGATTCATAATTTTCTAATCCAACCTTAAACAAACCTAACGGTAATATGGATTTTATAGAAAAGATATACAACAGATGATTATTATAATAAACGTAATATGTATAAACATTGTAATTATTTTTTATTTTGTCAACATTTAATCACGTGACTTTTAATCAGACAGAAAATAAAAAATGTAAATACATAATCCCCAAAAAGCATTAACTATTAACGTGACAAATAAGGCTGCTCATTTTGTGTATTTACTTCATGGTTTTATATTAATGAATAATTCAGATGGCTTTGGATAGCTAAACATATTTCTAATGGAAAGTAAACCTACAGCTGTAGCATAAGAAATCAATTTTTTTACTGTGGAAAATTTACAAACAAACTTAGTCCACATAAGGTTAACATTAGAAATTCAAAATACCATTAAATGGAAACTTTTGGAGTTTCTGAAATAATATTTTCACTAAAACCTTGCCGGACACATATAGAGCAACTTTCTAAAATTTCATGGCGATCGGATGAGTAGTTTTGCAACGCGTAAGGGAAATACATTAAATTCATTTCTACATATCTTCTATATATAAAAATGGATGTATGTAAGTGTGTATATATATATATATATGTATATCCTTTATGCGTTACCAAACTACTCGACTAATCGAAACACGAAAATGTAAAAATAACATGCTGGGTAAAAGTGGAAATGCATAATGTTTCCTATGATTAAAATAGTTTTTAAGCTATGTGTCGTACTCGAATGGTATTAAACAATATGTAGCCTTTAAATTATAAATTTATTTAAAACAAAGCTGCTACAATCAGCTGGGTTCAAGTTTGACTCGCTTTTTACGGACGAATCTGAAATGTTTTCGTCAGTAAATGTGAGCACGATAATCGAAAGTACCAATTCCTATCAGGAGGATCTCCCGAGTCATTTTCTTCATACACGACCGCACGATGAGGCAGTCCTGGTAGAGAGTACAACATGACGGCGTGAAGAATACTTGGAGCAGATGAGCTGTCCTTGGCTTCAGCGTTCCGGAAGATTCCCGGAGGGTGAATGCACTGTCTTCACCGCCTTTGATGGACGCCTCAAAATACTCCTCCTGCATGGGTGCGATTATGCTGATAATCAATGTTTTTGTTTCTTCAACGTAAACCGTTCCAAAATCAAGCGTATTTTCCGAAAATTGAAGCAAAGGAGGATACAACTGCAGCTCCAACTTTACATCCTGTCTGACGTCATCTTGTTCAAAACAAAGCATCCCTTTTTCTACTGAACACACTCCAATTGACTCCTCTTCCTCGACGCCCGGTTCCGGTGGTTCAAAACAGTCAAGAATATCGTATTCAGTTACTTTACAGACTATTGTCACCTCGCAAGTTTCGCCGGGTCGAAGAAAAATCGAGCTGTTGCAGTGTTTTCTATCGTCTGTTGCGCACGGGTACTCTATTTTCGAAACGTGGAAATAACCCATAGTGTATACGTTAGCAGCGAGATTGACTTGGTTGTTGTTTTGGACCCTAATTACATTTTTTGAGTTCCAAACTTTGTTCGGTGTTTTCATTACGTCGTTGGCCGTACACTTGAACACGAGCTGGTAGTTGAACACGTTGAGCAAAGTCAACAAAGGTATTTCAACGAGGGCTTCCAAGGAGATAAGAACTGGCGAAAGCTTCGACCCATCGACACGAAAGCATTTTTCGTCGTTTGTTACATCTTTACCTTTATCAGTGAGATATACATGGCCCACCATGATTGCTTTTAGTATATCTGTAAAAATATTGTTTTTCACGTTGATATCAGCTAGTATGGGATTAAATTTTACTTTTAGAGTTTTTGACGAGTTTGGTTCAATATATGTATATTTTTCTTCTATACTGAAGAACTGCGACTTGTTATGTCCGTAGTAATTTGCGAGTTGAATATGAAAAGGGTCGCTGTCGAATAACATCACGCTGAACGGTAACATGTTGGGTGTCGGTGTGTAAATATCCCAACACACGTAAATGGGCACGGTGCTGACGTTTTCCACTGTGAAACTTCGTGATGCTGGAGGATCCCTTAGGGATAGTGAGCCGAAGACTACCCGGTTCGGGGCGATGACCGGAGGTTCCGGCACGATGACGTTCAGTCCGACGCAAAGATGGTCCAGGTCGCCCACCTGAAGCACGATCATGTCTGAGTAGAAGCCCCAGCTGAGAGCCACCACCGTCACAGAAATCGTGACGTAATCGTAAGCCTCCAGCTTGCCCGAATCTGGAGTGACGAACACTGTGAGTCCGCGATGGGGACTGGCCTGCTCCACGTACTCGTCGTACATGTTTTTACGTTTCTTCAAAATTATTTCCGGATCATGTGGGTGTTCTGTTTTATGACCCCTTGCGAAGTTGTAAACCACAGACACCACGAATGAGGAAGGAATCGCTGTGTCGTTTCGAATATAGATAGTCTGGGTTACAGCTTTTCTCACCGGAACGTCTTGAAAGGTCAAACAATTCGGGCTGGCAGAATTTATGTTTGTGTTAGAATCTGTATCCGCGCTAAGTTCCTCAAGTACGAACAGGTTGTTGAAATGCTCCTCCCATTCTTCGTCCATTGGCTCTCTAGTGTAACGTCCTCCAACTATTGGCCAATTCCAATATGGAATAGACGATATAGATGAAATTTCATCATTATCTTCTTTGATTTCCTCTTCGTTTTTAACACCATCATAGTTGTAGTCATTTAAAATTGTATCCGCCAAAGATTCCTCATCATCTGTATTAAGTTTAAGACTGTAATCTGAATTTAGGTCTAAAATGTTACAATCCAAGCAAGAGCCTTCAGACAATCTCAAAGAATTAGGAGGACATGGGCACAAAATAGTGTCCGCCAACTCTTCTTTACTCACAGAGATTAAATGTTTAGTCGGGGGCCATAAAATACTAAAGTGCTGGTCATTTGAATTCCATTCTACTCTTAAACGAAGACCTTCCACATAACCATCTAACTTTAGAAACAGTGGCTGAGGGCTACCCTCTACAAAACAAGGGAGGAAAAGTTTTCCCAGTGGTCCGATTTTATGTGGCGTCACCCTTATCTCGACGAGAACTTGACCCTGGGGTTCTAACGTGTAACATCTGGGCTCAAATTCTACCGTTACTGATGGTTCTAGGTTCAGGTCTGTTGGACAGCCCCAGAATATTGCCGCTTTGATCAGGCTGTTATTGCTGACTGTGACATACATCGTGGTAACTACGTCAAGGAAGAGTGGGTCCATTAATAACGTGTAGGTGCTGAAAGAGACATCGGGCGCATGGATATCAGCCACCACCGGAATATAATTTCCGTCCCAGTTCAATACACGGCATAGCAAGGAATCCTCCTCACAAGGTAGTTGATACTTGACTAGTATTTCACTATTCTTATGGCAGGATTTACCACATGTTGTTGACAAGGTATGTGGATCATCCACGGTCACGAGTCCTTCATCATGTGAAGTGAAAATCAGTTCTTCTAGACTCCAACAAAATCCATCTGCTGAGGAGCAGTTTTTTGCTACCAAGGCCTTTGTTTGAGATTCGTTAATTTTAACAAGTCCGAAGTCAATATCGTCGGTCAAAACTGTAAGACGAGGCTTGCAGCAATAGCCCTTCACTCTAAGTTGGACTTTTGCATCCCCTCTGACAGATAAGCACCATAGTGATAGTTCAAAAGGTCCTTCTTCGACTCCTTCGATCGACAGACAGCAATTGTATGCGCTGTATTGGTCACACTTTAAATACGAAGGTTCTATTCCTACTTTAACCGTTGAACATTCATCAACATATTCCCAAGAGAGGTACAACGTCCCAGGACTTTCGTTTTTGACTGTTATTTCTTGTTTTTCGATTTTTGACCCTTGCACAATGGGAAAGTCGGAAAGATCGACCACATATGGAATAAGCTGAATGTTAGGGGTCTCGCATTCCACCCATAGTTCGATGTGTTTCGCTTCGATCGACCTGCGACCGTCATCTTCATCTTTGCAAGGTAATAGTCTGTGGCGGTATTTCAAGGGTATACACTTTATTGGTAAGTCGTCAATGACGAGTACCAACAAAGACCTGTACACTCCAGGTGGTACGTTGTCGGTATTTAGTTTCAAACAGAACATCTCCACCATCTGAGAAGCAAGGCGGCCACTGAAAGGAGCGACGCTCAGACAGGTCTTGGGAAGATTCTCAGTGCCCGGTATAGACACCTCCCTCAGCTCCCAGTGATAGCTCATGCTGACACTCGTGGTGTTTAGTATGAAAAAACAAAAGTACCTATTGTCAAAAGTCAACACCTTTTCGAAATCTAGATAACACTCTGCGATTTCGGCATCCGCCTTATCGACATCAAATGTTTTCAACATATTTACGTGATCAATTAAAGACGGTTCGAACAGAAATCCGTCACAGATGAAGTCAACGTTGTTGAGTGAGCCGTTTTCACAAAGTAACAACACCCGAGTGGTGTGTAGTCCTTCGGAAGGAGGTGTGACACTCACACAAATCGTGATTACTTGGTCCTTTTTCAAGCTGAAGTACATGGGTTTGATTTTAAAAGGTTCCGCCAAGAGTGTGTTGGATGCATCTATACTGAAATTGAAATTCAACCAGTCGGATTCTGTTATGAAACAGAATCTCGATGAACTTCCGATATTTTTCAACGTAACAATGAGCTTGCTCTTCTCTCCCACGAAGTGAGAGCCGCAGTCCACCAGAGAGTCCACGACCCTGTCCAGGTTGCAGGCCTCGTCGATGACCTCTACAAGACACGGAGAGTCACTCTCCGCTTTGACCACAACTGTTAAATCTTCCCCGTGTTTTGTTCTAACTATAAACTGTTCCTTGATGTCCGCTAAAGAACGACAGAAAAACTGAACGGTAATGTAAAAACTTAACCCTGCCGGTACTATGTTGGTCGCTTTATTGTACATTACTTTGAACTGGGAGTCGTTGTCGAACGGGATTATGTGATACCTGCAGTTGTCGCGAGACACGTTTAAGATTTTACACTTTTTTTCGTAATAGCCTCCGATCTCAAAACAGTCGAAAACAATCACTTCCGGTTCAGCAATCAGTATTTTCTGGGGTGTGTGACCCCCACTTTCTACATGAGCGTACTTGTGTCTTTCCCATATTTGCAACTCCAGACTGGGCAGTCTTCTAGCCTTGGTCTTCACATACCGAGGCAGTCTTTCCTCGTGACGGTTTTTGGATGTTTTGTGTAAAATATTACACCGTGACTGCCTTTTCAGTATTTTGTTCCTTATGTGTTCCAAGTTGTAGTCGCTTGTTCGAGGAGAGCTCAAATTGGTCTGGTTGATGAGGGGGAATCCGAATGAGTATATTTGGAGTGTTTCTCTAGTGTTTTCGTTGATTCGGAAAGTTGACCCGTGTTCCCCGTCATTTCCCTGTTCAAACAGTCTTTGCATGTTTCGTATCTGAGCGTACTTCTCTTCATATCCTCTAAGAACGCCTCTGTCGATGTGTTGTATCGGCAGCTGCAGACTTTGTGTACAGTCGTTGCAGAAGTACTTGGACACATCGCTTTCACTACTTCCGCTAGTGTTGTCGCTCACAGTCAAGTGGGAAACGCTTCCTTGGTAAATGTTTGGCAAGCTTACCATCGCCCCCTTACAATAGTCCTCACAAACAGTCCAGAAAATAGCTGTCTGAATCGATAATCAGTATGCAATAGCTACTAAATTTGTATATTCACAGTCAATTTAACACAGTTATCCAGAAAATGTCTCAGAGATTTCAAAAATATTTTTTTGTCACTAACCTGTTTTATTGTTTTGGTACAAAAGTCCCTCAGCTGTGTAAACATTTTACTATTTTATTGATTTTGTAGTTATAATATTTTTTTCAACCATTTCAGTATCGGCTGTTGATATAAGTAGCCTATCATTAGTTCAAACATTAGCCATGATTTAAATAATTTAATAAAATAATGTAATATTTAAGGATAGGAGACTAATTTATTTCGGAAGTCCTATATAAAGAAAATTGCAATTGAAATTTTGAGTTTTAATAGAGATAACATATATTGAGTTTTCGAAAGATGAGATAAAGGCTTATAAGAATATTGCAAAATTTCAATCATAAAAATTGTAAGTATTTTGTATTTTTCAAAGGGAAGATGTACGTTATTCTTTATACTTATACTTTTAACTGAAATAGCAACCTACCCAGGTAGGTACTTTAAGCCAAGTATGAATAAGAAATGAGTGTAATTTGATTGTGGTGCGAACTCATAGTCTTGTTATTGACTAAGACTGACATTTTCCTTAGACAGAACTGTTAATTAATAGCCCAACGGTCAATGACATATCTAAGGGACCTGCAGTCTAACGTAGAGTGCAAACCACTGCCTCTGAATTACGACTTGCTTAATTATGAGGATGGTCTTTGCGGATTAACGTAATCTTCAATAGTTGGTTGTTAGATATCGCAATAGTGTCAAAACTTAAAGAAAATTATTCAATTGAAATAAAAACTACAATATTGGTCGCAGTCCGTGGGACTTGATTGACTATCTGATGACTATTGATGACGACTATATGAGCCTAGAGACCCATATAGAGACCTAGAGACGTGGAGCCAGGCTCCACGTGCAATCTCGGTATGGTCACTTTTGAACACTTCACTCATTTTCACCTTAAACACCCTCAAATACTCCACCAGTGTGGAACAGTGACGCAATGAACATGAACGTGAGGTTTATCACGTAGTGATTTTTTTGTGGAGATTGATAGGGAAAGTGATCTAAAAATCAAAAATCTAAAAAATCCTAAATCTAAAAATCGCTATTAGTAAGCATGGGGATAGTAAGAGGAGCAGTAAAACCAAAATATTAAGGTTTCATTTCGCTTTTATTGAAATAAATAAAAATGGAAATGAAATAAATTAGGTGACTGAGGTGGATGGTGGTATTTGGTTTGAGATCGACTACGACTTAACCGTAGTAGGGGGCAGCGGGGGCTACGACCTTGGGGGCGTAGGCGGGGGCAACGACCTTGGCGACGGGGGCGGCGTAAGCGAGGGGAGCGGCGACCTTAGCGACGGGGGCGTAGGCGGGGGCGGCGTGGGCGGCGGGCTCCTTGTGGACGACGGCGTTGAATCCGTTTACGGGGTCAGCGGTGTAGTCGACCACTCGGAGGGTGCCGTCGGGCTCGACCAGGCTGTAGGATCCCTGGACAACATCTCCTTGACGGGACTCTTGCTGGGTCTTGGAGTCTCCGGTCAGAGCGTCCTTGATGTCGTAGGCGTAGCTGTATGAAGGGTTGGGGTCGTAGTCAGCGTCGACGGCCTTGGCGTAGGCTGGGGCGGCGGCGTAGGCGGGGGCTACAACCTTGGCTACGGGGGCGTGGTAGGCGGGGGCGGCGTATGCAGCAGGTGCGTAGGCGGGGGCGGCGTACGCCTTGATGGGGGCGCCGGGGGCCACCACGGCGGGGGCGGGGTAGCCGGGGACGACACCGGCGTTGGCGGCGGCCGCAAGGGCGAAGATGACTACAAACTGGAATAAACAAACAATTTTAGTACTTAATTTCCATTATTTAAGTTATACTTATCAAAATCTACGTTACTAATGATTACATCCGATTTAGATGTTTAACAAATAGATGGCGACATTGAATAGCAGTTTGTTCGGTCCTACTGACTTTTTCCTTTCTTATAACTTATACTTTTTGGTTAGTGTGCTACTTTAAGTCAAATGGATGGATATTTAAGAATAGGTATAGATGTATTTAAATAAATAAGCTGATATAATTAGAAATTGGATTCAATCATTAGTATCCACATTTAGGAAAACCATATTGTATTTAAGAAATGAGTGACTCTAATATGACTCATTACATTAAACCGTTGTTCAGCTTAAGACCGCATGAGATATAGTACTGATACAGTCAGGTGACACCGTGTGCTAGAATCCAAAATAGACTGTCTTCGACGTAAATTTCACATTAACTATGCAAATGGTTTTGCAAGCCATTAAATATAAATGAAATTAGAGTTTTTTTTCTGTACATTGTTTGAAATAATGATATTTTTAGCTATTTTTTATTTTATACCCTAGGAAAGTCGAAATGAGAAGTATATCTTTTTGGCTGCCTTTGTCTGTTAAACAGAAACACTCAATATGCCTATGGTTACACCTTTTTCCATTATCCTATACATTTTAGAGAAGCCTTTAGTTTTTTTACATTAACCCTCGTTCCTTAAAAATGAAGTTCTGTTAAAAAACTCTAAAAATCCAGTTTCAATTGATATTAGACACATAGACATCGGTTATACTGAACATTTGATCTACTATTTTAAGTTCTATAACGTAAAGAAATATTCAGGTTTTACGAAGGGTTACGTCTAAATATAAATTTTATCATGTGTAATATAGCATTGATTTTAATCTCCTTCTATAACTGCACTTTAGTACCAAACCCAAGTGCCTTTCTTCGCTCAAAAATATTTAGTTTATGAAGCATAATTAAAAAAATGTTAGATTAATATCGCGTTATTTATAGGTTCGTACAGGATTTATTGTGGACATACATTGAAATCCATGCCAGCTGATAGCGTTATAAACTTGAAAAGAAGTATTACTTTTTAGGCTGTGTGTTTTAAAGATTGTTTACCGTAATAATATTAACTTTTGGTTAAGTACAGCTATTAGCTGCAAAGATGAGTTACCATATAGTTATTAAATTGATCATCATATTTTCTATTTATTTTATTACGATTTTTAAGTTAATCTAAAGTTTATCTTCATAATAAATATTTTCGCTACCTACTCCGAAGTCGTGCACCTCGTACACATAACAGACACACAACACATACACATAACACATAACAGCTACTAATATGTATTTAAGGATTATCTTTAAGGAAGTGTCAGTCTGTGATTTTCGCTTGCCATTAGCAAGCAAACTTTGTATTTCTTTTAGTGTATGAAATTGCCTAAACATTGCCCTTTAGTTATTACTATACTCATTCAGTAGTACAAATTTAACAAAATCCTTCATCCTTGTTTTTAGTGATTCAATTTCACTTACAAATCCTTATGAATTTAATGGAGAATTTAAACGTACTGTAATGAGAAGTATCTTAAATACTTATACAAGAATATAAGTATTGTTTACATTTCCGGTGCAAATATTTGTAGCCCTTCCTTTAATAATTTCTTCTTGTGTTACCAATTTAAAAGCCCTGTTATTAAAAAAAATGTTTGTATTTACTTCCCTGTGGGAAATAGGTTACATCATGGATATGTCTAAAGGGAATGTTTTAAGTTCATCTAAACAGCTGTTCTTATTCTTTTATATTTTAAAATTTAATACAATAGTTCTGGTAGTTTCTATGGAAACCTGTTACATGTTTTCCATCTTAGAAATCACCAACACCCCCCCCCCAGAGCTAAGACATATCCATGTCAACATGCCAAGTCTGATGAAATACTTAAAAAATAAATTATTGACTCCTTTGGGCCACTTATACTTAAAACCTTTGTGTTCTCAAATGTTTTTCAGCACGATAAAAATTTAAAAAAAATATCCTCAATAGCAAGATGTTAGAGTAAGTGAAACAGTAACAGCCGTCCGAGCTGTGTTGGGAAATCCACTCATTGTCATTAATTTTTAAAGCCTTAACAGTATTGACTTTTACTATTTTGATAGACGTTAACATTTTTTAAATTTCATTCCATGTATTTTCAAGTAAAAGGTTAAACCGTGATATTGCTATTGAACACCTTACAACGGTTTGAAAAATATTCCCGATTACAAAAGTGAGTCAAGAATAAATTCGTCACTCTGTATTCTATAGAATAATTTTATGCGAAACATGAAGCCAAAACCACAAGCACTATCACATCACATGTCGCTGTGTACAATGAGCACTAGCACAGTTCACTACACTGGGGTACACTACGCAGTACGCACCTGGTAAGCCATGTCGGTGTGTGAGTACATGTACTTGACACTGGGCGCGCGCCCCCTTATATAGTGCACCACCCTCCTCGGCGCGCACCCCGCCCAGGGCCCGAGGTCGTCCAAGTGGGCCAGTGCGGCCGCCGGGGAGGTCGTCCATTGTGGCGTGTGACGAGGCACGGAGCACTGAGGAGGAAGTCGTTGGGTCCGAGTCCGAGTCGATTGCTCTGGTAGTGAAATATATGTGTTTTATAACTAAACTAAAAATATCACAGATTAAGATGGATAGATAAAGATTGATTAACAGTATAGATATGCATCAGCATTAGCTAACTTTTGTGATCACGCCACTTCGGTACCTCGTTGTCTTTAATTCACCACACAGTGTTTTCAATAGAGAGTACATAGAGAGAGAAAGATAGATACTGATACTGTATATTCAATGAAACTCGGCTACGTGTCGAGCGATTTTATACTTAAATCCGACAGTTTTATTTCCGCCTCTCTTTTACAATGTATCGAGAAAGTATTCTTTTCGTCAAAAGACGAATATTTGACTTATATGAGCGGAGTGTAAAAATAACTGTGTTGAGGCTACTTGTCTCAAAACACTAACTTCGAACTTTTACTAACTTCAAAAAAGTGTTTTTTATCGGATTTGTGACTGTCTGTCTGTCTATCTATCTATTTGAGACTCCACCAAGGGTCCATTTGTATTAAAACCCAAGTTGATATTTTTTTATTTCTTAAATTTTTATTTGTATATTTTTTAAGGTTGATAGGCTGTAAAAAGGTGTCGAGCTAAATATCCATTGAATAAGTATATTGAAATGTATACATAAAGCAGGATTAAAAATACCAATATTGACAAATGGATCTATATCTTGAACGAAAAGCAAACCAGGTATTTAAGACAAAACGAGATGTAATGTTCGCCCCAGTATATTTAAAATATTATATTTTGAACATAATTGTACGTCTGATTATAAACTAGTAGTTGTTTACAGGTTTCACTTCCTTTTGACAAATCAAACTCACTTCCCATTACTGTATATGCAAATTAAAGTCACCCTTTAATAATACTGTTAGCTATCTATTTTCTGTTACTGATATTTTTATTTGTTTGTAAGCAACATCATTTTGGCAACATTTAATTAATTTTATAACTAAAAATATGTGCCACCACCATTTTTCTATTTCACATTGTTATTATTATTAATACTCTAGTATAATAGGCATTTGCTACTATATAATTTAAAAAAATTGAATCAATAAATAAATATTTCTCTTTTCAATACTCAAGTCCTAGTACAGAAAAAATAGAATTAAAATCTAATCGATCATTACTTTAGTGTAGTTAGAACTATTTTTATTTATGTACGAGTAAATTATGTTGTTTGAAAAATGTGAGGTATAGGGACCTAGAGTCATCAAATTATGACCATTTTTTTATATTTAAAAATTAAAACCGTTTGTCCAGTCTACTAGTGTATTTTAGAATAAAAGGTATAAGTTACCCATTGAAACGTAATTACATTTGAATCGGAATTACTTCATACCGTATCTCAGATTTAATTATGTATTTTTATAATAAATTGATTCTAACTGCTAAACACCATAGGCCTAGGGTCTTTGCGGTGAATCAAGCGAGGTACCGTTGCCATGTAGTCCACACATAGTCAAAGGTGACCGCTCATGGTCTGATAGGAGTCGCCGGCAACCGTTGACTTCCTGAACCAGTGAAATACACCTGAGCTAACATAATTCATGTGAGACTCGAAAAAATTTAGAAATTCGCAATGTTGAAATTATCTGTTAAATTATTAGTTTTGGCACGAACTGCAGCTGTTGTCAAGTAAGATGTCAAGTAACATTCTACAGCTGGTGTAGAAAGTTGGATAGCTCAGTGTAGGACGTGATACTGTAGGTTTAGATGACGCAAACCTAGTTGGACGTTCCTATACCTATAATCGGGTTACTGTATGTAGATGGACGCCTTGGTGGGAAGAATGTGAACCATATGGCACGATAGCGAGACTGTTCGTTTATTTTCCTCGTATCCTAGACTAGCAGATAGCCAAGTAGCTTTATACGGGTTGTATGAAATCTAAAACAAAACAAAATGTTTGTATTAACTTCCCTTTGGGAAATAGGTTAGATCATAGATATGTCTAAAGGGAATGGTCTCAGTTCAAATAAACAGCTGTTCTTATTATTTTATACTAAAAATTCAATACAGTAGATCCGGTAGTTTCTATGGAAACCTGTTACATGTTTTCCATCTTAAAAATCGCCAACACCCCCCCAGAGCTAAGACATATCCATGTCAAAAATAAATTCTCAGCTCAATATTTAGCATTAACTCTCGTGATTACGGCTATTAAGTAACTCTTCTGGGTCTAAAACAAAATATTCCGTCAGTAAAACCTGACGGATTGGATCACCAAGTTAAGCAACGGTTCGAACACAGTGACTAGGGGGATTTTTCACGTCCGGGAGTGCCTCAACCCTGGTACTGCATAGTTAGATTATGTAATAAACTGATAGCCTATTTTAATACATTCAACAGTGGCGTCTATTACAGGAAGTGTACAAAGTGATTAAAAATTGAGTGATATTAGATTAGATTATCTTTTGAAATGGTGTCCGACTCACTTAGGTATTTTAAGCCAAGTACGAATGAGAAATGAGTGTGAAATGATTGTGGCATGATATTGTAGTTTTCGTATTGACTAAGGTTGACACGTTACTTAGACAGAACTGTTAATTAATAGCCCAAAAGCCCATGGCATCTAAGGGGCCTAGAGTTCACCGTGGGGTTTGAATTATTTGTTCCTTTGAATGACAAAAGGGGTTACTTAAGATGATGGTCTTTTCGGATGAACATAGTATACAATAGTTTGGACAAAATCGCATCCAACGATCTCGCTTATAGATATCCATAATTTGTGACGTCCAAGTAGCTGGAATATAGGTCACCGTCCCAGTCAAAGTTTTATAACTGTGAGTGTTCTCGTTTTCACGGGGAAATGGTGGAAGATATTCGACAATGTAATTTATTAACTACCAATTGTAATAAATTCAACAGAAGCGTCTGGAACAGAAATTGAATCCATGGACCTCGTATTACATAGTTAAGCCAATTTCAAAACGCGGTCGTCTGGAAGTACTCTTGTCCTGGAACACTCGTGTGCGGCCGCCACATGTAGGGCAGTCACAGATGATGCAACCAAGTGGGTGTTGCGGCCTGAAATGTCGGGCCGGGGGAGGGAACCAATTAGAGCTGATTGGTGGAGAGTGTTGAGTGTCGAGTGATGTCCAAGACACCTGTTGGTTGCAACTGTCAAAGACTGTGGCGTCTCTTGCCATCCACTTACTTGGAGGTTATGAGTTATCCATAGTTATAATCGATGGTTAGTGAATGAGACATTCCTCTTTTGTGGATTAACGTCCGCACTATTGAATACTACATTAATCCGGAAAAACGTCCTCATAATTCGACCAGTTCGTAATTTAGTAACAAAATTGTAGTCCCTTTGATGCCATTAGCTATTGTCCTATCAATACCAAACCAAACTAATACTATCCACTATATATTTAAACATCAAATATATAATAAACGATATAGAACATAACACGTAATCAGATCATCATCCCTTACTGTGCATTATGCAATGAGTCGTGTAATACAGTTACTTGGAGGTCACGATTTGTGGACAGTTTTGAACAATAGATAGTGGATGTGATATTTCCTGGTATGGGTTATTATTCACACTATGTTTATCCGGAAGACCATCCTCATAATTGGAGCAATTTGTAATCCAGAAGCAAAATTGCAGTCACTTAGCACGTATCGGAGTTAAATATGCATTATTTTGTTGGAAGGTTCTGTCTAAGGAACATGCCAGGTTTAGTAACAAGACTACAACTTGTTGCTACAATTGTCTAATACTCTTTTCTCATTCAAACTAGGTTTAACTACTAGTCACCAATTCAGAAAAATAAAAGCTATCCACTTTTCACACTTCTGTCTTGTTCCCGTCGTCGTGGTTGCCGAGTACACAAGTATGTTCCACTACTATTTTTTACTATTTTTGTTGTTTTAATTGGTTAAAATCCCAGTGCAGTTTTGCAAACTGGTTCATATTAAACTTCAGCAGTTCAGCCCCCGACCGTCCCAGCAGAGACGTTCCATCCCTTTTGGACTCGTCACAATTTAAAACACAAATACACGTAGGAGTATACACAAAATCCGAACAAATAAAACAGTTCTGTCTCTTGGCCTACTTTTAACTGGATCGCGGTAATTTCTGGAAACGAAATTCACTTCGTCCTCAGCACTAGTCAATATCGCGTGAGTTATTAGATTTAAGTTATTAGATTTTACATGTTTCTTTCACATTAACCGATGTAGTGGCTCAGATGTAACGGTCTAGCCCAGTAAGTTTATGGTCTCTGGATTGAAACCAGTGGCCAGTGACCCTCGACAGATCATGAGCGGTCACCTCCAAGGTACCTATAGGCCCATGGTAATGGACAGTTGAAGTTTTTTTCTCAATAAAAACTATAACATAAGAAACCCTAAAGTTCTTAATTTTTACACTATGTAAAATGATGCCCATTAATTTGAAACTAATCCAATGTGATAAAAATAGCTATTAGGGTAAACCGCACGAAAATGCGCCGATGAGAGTCAGTTCGCTAATGCAAAATGCCTTATTCTATTATAGCATATGGTTCCGTCAGCTGATAGGCTAAATGAAAAATGGCAACACTGTTGTGCAAGAGGGAGTGAGGGGGAACCAGCTGTCCAAGACCTCATCGGACCATTTTCGTGCGGGTCTAATTAATTACGAGGATGGTCTTTGCGGATTAACGTAGTATTCAATAGTGTGGACGATAATCCACAAAGAGAACACTACATCCACCGACCGTCGCTCACAACTATACACAATTAGTGACCTCCAAGTAGCTGGATTTCAGGACGACGCCACCGTCCCAGTCTTGGGCAACATTAATGACATATAAAACTTAACACCCTACAGAGACCTCTACCGATTAATTTACTAACTAATGTATTCGTTCTTAACGAGATCCTTATGGTTTCCTCGTCGACGTTTTTTGGCCGAATTCAGATTTTATCGTATCCGGACACGGCCGTTACCGGCGACATCCACCGGACGACCTACTTGCCCAAGGCTGTCCGGGCGGCAGTCAAGTACAAGGCAGAGACCCGGGCTACGCCCCTCGCTTCTGGGTCAGATCTAGCTAGGGCCGCCCGCTGACCTTTCCGCCACGGACGCCCAAATGTCACCCGTCCGACTACGACGGTTGCATTGTGGAGGAATGCGAATCAGTCACGAGGTACATGAAGTGCTGAAGAATTCTAAGATTTGTGCTATTTTTACTTTATATGAGAATTGTCTCAATGTGTAAGTTGTCCTAAAAAGATATTACACTTTCCTTAATAATATTTTCCACATAAAATCTAATGAAAATCTGAAGAAAACTTTAGGTACTTATTTACAAGAGTTATTCCGCAAGGCGACGACGTAGGCTACTCGGTTTTTAAATACCATTATCCTTTAAACACATTTAAGAACTTGATGTACTCAAAATTTATAGTAATAACAACTAGTATTACCTTTCTGAAATGGTGACCTACACAGGTTAAAGAGTGTATGTTGTTAGTGGCGGGATCTTATACTTGGACGGTGGCGTGTTCTGTAATCCAGCTACTTTAAGGTATCGTATCGTGAATAGTTAAGAGCGATGGTAGATGGATGTGATATTCTCTGGTGTCGAACGTCCACACTCTTGAATACCACACTGACGCGTAAAGATCATCCTGGTAATCAGGACATTTCTGAATTCAGAGGTTAAATTCTAGTTCGGATTCCGTGTTAAACTGTAGATGCCCTTGATGTTATTCGTGGTGGTCTGTTAATTAATATACTTGTCTAATGAACGTGCGCCACCCTTACTCAGCAATCCACAAACATATTGCATTCATATCTCAATTCCTACTTGTTTAAAAATTCCTGCAAGGGTAGATCACCATTTCAGAATGGTAAAGGTACTCAATGCTAAGACACTATGTTTTTCTTCCTTGAGGTGCAAGTAATAAGAGATTGCAGTCGTGGGCCTCGTAGACGTGCCACAGAAATGCACTCGACTGAAGACTACGGTCGACCTCGATTTTGTGGTTGCGAATGTACTTGTCATGGTTTGATAAAGAATTCAGCTATCTTTGTTCACTGGCTATTATCTATTAATCCTGTCTTCAGATTATCGTCAGCAATCTAGCTACTCACCAGTAAATGAATTACACTCACCACTCACTCATAATCACCTTAAAACACCAACTAGTTTGAGTCGGTATTTCAAGAATAAGATCAAGATAGAATAAGTTGTAAATCAATGAGATTATCCTGAAACTTTATCTCGGCTCTCACAACCTTCCAACAAGGCGATGTCTGCACTTCAACTAATCTTAGTTAGTTAGTAACTGAAATGGTGACCCACCCAGATAGGTATTTTAAGCAAAGTATGAATGAGTTAATTAATAAGTTAATTAACTGTTAATTAATAGCCAAACTGTCAATGGCATTATCTAAGAGACCTACAGTTTAACTTGGAGTCCCAACCACTAGTTCCTTTGGATTATGAAAGGTGTTTGTGATGATGTTGTTCTTTGTGAATGAACGTAGTATTCAATAGTGCGGACATTAATCCACACCTAATATAATATCATCTACCTACAGTTTAACGTGTAAACCAAACCAAGAAAGTGGTAAGTCTGTAATTTTAAAGTAAAGTTTTCTAGTAGTCTTTTTAACTTGTATTAAAATTATAGCTATTAAGTGCAATATTAACATCCAAAGCAAATACGTTAATATTTTTTTTACTTTTGAAGTATTTGACCGAATTCCAGAGATTTTTTGTGTCATTTTTTCCGGTCACTTCCTTCCTTAGGATAAAATTACACCTTAATATAAGAAGTTTTGATAACTGCATTACATCGCAACTACTTCAATGTATGAAAATGAATGAGCTTTTCGTTGTTATATTTAATAAATTGTTTGTGGTTTGAGTAAATTGATCTTCTAACGATATTTAAAGTTGATTAGCAACATATTATAGGAGTTTTCATACTAATGCACCTATCTGATCATTTTACTATCTATTTTATCTATTATCTATATTTTACTATCTATTGAAACTATTTTAGAATCATAAGTGATTACCTTATAGGTGTCGCCGTAATCACTGTTCTGCCGTATCTTAGTTTCTCTTGAGACCTTCGTGTTGAAGCTTATATATGACAAACTTGAACCTACATATCTGTTCCTGGTACTTCTTTTATCAGCTATGTCCGCGTCATTTTCTTAGATAATGAAATTATTATTAAAATTTTAAATTTAAACAAAGCTTTTTAATATTTAATTAGGTGATATATTGGTATTTAGGCTATTTTTGCCTTTTTTACCACGTCTTGAGTGAAAAAAGAAATGAAATGTTTTTAATATTTATTGCTCCCTTCTTCTTATTAGCCGAATAGTTTTAAAATTCAATGCCTATCGTCCCTTAATTATAATCATAAAATTTAGTTAAATTAAAATTGAACTTATCATATTCTCCTAATTGTTATCTAAAACACTTCGGTGATCAATTTTATTTGTTTATCATAAATTTTTATTCACGAACTTTTATTTATATGTTTTTTTATTATAGAATATATATTTGTTATTTACTATACCACCTATCTGTGATTACAAAAGGTCAATGAAAAATCATTTTAAAATAACAATATCACATGTTATTATTATTAAGGAGTACAATAAACACATAATACAAAAGGCATTAATAAACAACCGGTCTAAAAACAGACCTGTATAAATAACATTTGGTAACAAACATAGTATGGCAACAAGCAGGTGTGAAGGAGTGTTTAAATATTGCGTTTAACCGTAGTGGGGTGCGGGTGCGACGACTTTAGCGACGGGGGCGTAGGCGGGGGCGGGGGCGGCGTAGGCGGGGGCAGCGGCGGCTCCCTTGTGGACGACGGCGTTGAATCCGTTGTGGGGGTCGGCGGTGTACTCGACGGTACGGACGGAACCGTCAGGCTCGACCAGGCTGTAGGATCCCTGGACGACGTCTCCCTGACGGGATTCCTGCTGGCTCTTGGAGTCTCCGGTCAGACCGTCCTTGATGTCGTAGGCGTAGCTGTATGAAGGGTTGGGGTCGTAGTCGTCTACGGGGGCGACGGCTTTGGCGGCGTAGGCGGGGGCGGCATAGGCAACGGGGGCGGCAACCTTAGCGACAGGGGCGGCATAGGCGACGGGGGCGGCATAGGCGGGGGCGTGGTACTGGGGGGCGGCGAGGGTGGTGGCCACTAAGGCGCACAGGATGACGATCTGAAACATGCACAATATTGTAAACATGGTATTCAAATAATCATCTTTAATTTTTTAATTTTTTAACCGGCACGGTAGCTCGGGGTTCGCGCTGGCCCAGTAAGTCAAAAGTTAGAGACCCATTGGTCGGCGACTCTATCTTATCATGAGTCTATGTGTCTAGTACCGCTACGGTGCCTTGCTGTCTTCTCACCGCACAGGTCCTAGACCTAAGATGATTGGCAGTTCAAGTTAAAAAACTCACTTCCGTCATCACTGCTGGTTGTGGAGAATGTAGTGAATGTGGCAGTGATGTTGATGGACTTGAATAGCATGGTTAAATATGCGAATATCATCTAGATGTCCGCATTAAAAGGACATATTGTGTAATTTCCGAAGGTTCGATTAATTTAGACACATTTTCCGACAGCTTTTTTATGTTCTAATCGACCTATTATAAATGATTCATTGTAAATGTTGCATCTTCAAGAGCGGATGTCACACAAAAATGTTTATCGAAATCAGAAGAGTGAAAACTGAAGTTCCAAGTTTCCTAATAAGTAAGAATACACTCAAAGTTACCGAGGGGCCCGCCAAATGATATATTATCACGTCAAATTTTCGGTAGGAATCACACTCTCTGAGATAATGGTTGAGCGCACTTGTAGTTATCTCAGACCATTGATACTTTTGTATGGGAGCTGATTTTCAGAAGTATCCATACGCTAACATAATTATTTTCACATATGGTGTGGTTGTATTTTCAATTTTATTATACTGTAATATGTTCTTTTTTGGTGACGTGGATATGTCTTAACTGTGGTGGGGGGATATTGACAATATGTCAGACCAAATTTTGAAACAGTTACGTCATATAGTTATAACAACAGCTGTTTAGAAGGATTGAAAACATTCCTTTTTTAACAATCTGAATTTCAAAATACACAATAATAAGTAAATATTATATAAATACAAAAGTAACATTAACATGAATTCTCTTTGGTGCTTGCCACCGCTGGCAGTAAAAATCGTTAGCCTATTTAAAGCAGAACAATTAATTGGACGTCTAGGCTGAATCTAGGCGGCAAGATGGAACGTCTCTTTAATTGATATTTGAATTTAGAATTGTCTCGCAAGTTGACAGAAATATGATTGTCAAGTTTGAGAATGTACTTAGTTCCTGAATTTGGCTGTCTATTCTTAAATTGTTGGGATTTGAAGGTCTTTGTGTAGGATTTTGATTGAGACAAACCAGGGGCATTGGCAATACTTCTTAAAGGTTTGGATTCGCATCTTTGGATAGTGATAACATTTCCTTTAGATATATATCCATGATCTAACCTATTTCTCATAGGAAAATAAATACAGTCAATTGTAATAAGCTGTTCTTGCAAAGATTTTTTGTGTTTTATTTAGTCTGTATAGTTCTTGAATTTTTGCTACACGGTTTGACCCTTGCATGGCCGCGGAGGACCGTCCCTAGGCGATCTAGTCGTCGTCTAGGAGCGAGGTGTCGACACTGGGAAGTGAGTGGCGACCGTGAGTGGAGGCAAGGTCTGGGCCAGCGGACACTCGCACTCGCGTACCTCATAAACTCAGTGTAAAGTTTGTTGACTCTATTGTAACCTAGCTGCGATAGCTGCTGGCTGCTGGTCGGTATGCCATTCACCACAATGAGGGAGAACGTAGTGCCTATCGTGGGAGTCTGCAGTACCTACGCCATCTTGCATTTTAGTTCCATAAGAATAACGCTAATTTCTAACTGCATAGGACCACTTGATAGTCGTGAATAGATGATTTAGGTGTCATGGTGTTGATCAAACAAACAAATTTCGCGTTGGAAAATCATGGGAGAAAATAAAATTGTATTAGTGTAGTTGGCTATTTGTATACTTCTTAGAGACCTACCAACCCTGGGTCTAATCTATATCGGGTTCCTAATCTGCTTTGAGATCTACATGCAATAGAAATGAAAATAATCCTGTATTAGAACGCATTAAGTGTCTTACTGGCGAAATATTTAGTTTCATCCCGTTAATAACAATGTTAATTTTGAGAGTTCCTTTAAAGACTATAATCATAATTAGACCAGTACGTAATTTAGAGGCAACAATGGTTCGGATTCCTCTTAATTAACAATCCTGTCCAAGGAAAATTTCGTTCATAGTCAGTAAGAAGACTACAAGATCACGTCACAATTATCTCACACTCATTTCTCATTCATACTTGGCTTAAAATCTGGACAGATCGCCTTTTCGAAAGGTAATCTAATCTAGCTAGGCTACACGATAGCTGTAAACAGATGCTTGAGGGGTCAAATTAAGGGTAAAGAGGTTATCAAGGGAATTACATTATTATCTTCCCCCCACAAAAAACAATAATCCACACACAATTGCCGATAATTAACAAGTAACTATATTTTTTCTTGATAAGAAATAAGTGGAAAATTCCCTAGATAACCACTCTACCTTTGGTTTGAAACCTTGACCATATGTTTACGATTATTGCAACCAGTAATGTTGTCATAGAATTAAAATTGTTCTTAAGGTGCTAAAACAAAATTGGAGGCTTTTCAGATGTTGCTGTGATTATTATTGGTTCTGGAATGTTGTGAAATAGTAGATCAAAATTTGTTCTTATTTTTTACAGATCATACACCGCCACACGCTGGCGGATATAGATTAAGGGTTTGTATAATAGATTTGATGATACGTAGCTTTGTTTTTGAAAAAAAATGTTTATATTTACTTCTCTTTGGGTAATAGGTTATATCATGAATATGTCATGATTAAATGTAAAAGTGTTAAAAGTGTCATGATTAAATGTATTACTGATTAGAAATAAAAGTATATCGATAATTGTTCTCAATTCCTCTGTTTTGTAATTTGTAGCTAATGATTTTCTTATTTGTGTTATTGAATTATTAAAAAAAATAGTTCTTATTAAGAGTCTGAGGTATAGCTCAGTTCTAGTGAGTGCCCCATGGAATAGGACTGTCAACGTAATAATCGTTTCAAGACTATGACTCGCGTAAAAAACTCGAATCTCGAATAATTTTGGTACAAATATCTAAATGTGCTATTATTCGGTCAAGTTCGAAATCCGGGCAAATTAGTATTTTTAAGGAGGGTGTATCTTTATATAACCCAATGACTGAAAGTTTTAATTCTTTTCTAATTTTAAATTCTACAAAAGATTACTTCTTTCTATCCCAAAGTTTACAAGTTATATTTTACGTAACTACTACAAGAAATATTCCTCATCTCATATGTCAGCTACAAGTCACGAAACATTTTAACACAATGTCTATAAACGTTAACACCTGCTGTAAAAAGTAATAAACATCTTTTCTGATAAAATTAATCCTTTTTTTAAACAATCCTTCAGGTAAATGTCATAAACCTACAAGTGTTCGAATCCAACAGCTACAACTAGTAATCCAACGACTGCAAGTAATAATTACTTTTTCTAACCGCACACATACAAGAAATATTTATTTTCTAGTCCATTAGCTACAAGTCATAACCATTTTCTAACCCAATGCCTTAAAGTGTTAGGCCTAACTCTATTCCAATACAACAGCTATAAGTAGTGACATGTTGCTAATCCAATGGCTACAAGAAATAATGTGACATATTATGCAAGTATGCCTAATAATCCACTAGGAGAATATGAGTCTACCGAACCACCAGATATGTTTGAAAAATTGGAATAATAAACCTTTTCGCCCGGTTTTTTACCTAACTGCAAGAGCATGTTATCCAGTGTTTTTAGTGCCCTTATGGTAATGGTTTAAAGGTTAGCTTACCTGACCGGCCATTATGCAGATGGTGGAGAGCGTATGTGTCGAACCACGGTGAGGAGCCGGTATATAAGGGAGAGACTTTCTCCCCGGGTGCGGGAGACCCGCCCCTGACCACGCCCCCTCCCCTCCTCGTGTCTTCCCTCGGGTCGTCCGACGGGACCATTGTTACCAACTGTGTCACAACTAAATACCCGATGCGGGTCACTGGTGTAAAATAACAATAACAGGTAACTCGACTCGTCAGGTGTTAGCATGACCTGTGAAATGCTACTGATGTAGTTCCTTTGATTATGCAAGTCGTTCGGTCATTACCGTGACAACGTTTGAATAGTCGAAAATTAATATCAAATGACAGGCGACATGTACTGTCAAGAGGGTGTGACGGTGGCGTGTCCTATAATCCAGCTTTTGGAGGTTACGAATTGTGGATGGTTATGAGCGACGGGTGAGGTATTGTGTGGTGTAGATTAACATACACACTATTGAATATTACTGTCCGCAAAAACCATCCTCCATAACAAATCGTAAAATAAAAATTAAAAGGTTACTAAAAAAGTATAGTCAGATAGAAGATATTGGAATATCATTTTTATGAATCATGAAAATGTTTTTAGTGAAAACCACTAATAAATAGAAAATAATAGTATCATTAAAAAAAAGTCTATATTTTTAAAAAAATTATGTCATGAAAAAATATTGTTAGTCTTGTATAATATAAAAACCAAAAATACTACAATAAAATAAACATTTATTTTTATATAAAACTATATAAACTTAAATACACCATGGATAAAATGTATAAGTATGTAATTACAAATTTTGGTTTTTCAAAGTCACAGATAATCGTCTCTCTCCCTCTGATCCAGTGATTAAACGATTCAACGGTTAAAACGATGTTCAAGTCAAATAAGTAATATGATATTAAAATGTTTGAAAAATGATCTATGTTAGAAAACCTTCGTTTATAAAATAGACTCTTTTCTGTAGCGAGACTTAAGAACATAACAAGCGATCAACTCTTACTACAATGCATCATGGGAGTGTTTCTTATTAGTTTATATCATTCCCGCGCAATAGCAGCACCAAACAGAGACAGAAGCTCCGTATTTCATATTAACCGACTATTCCATAATATTCTCCTCTCTTCTATCATAAAACGAGTTTATTATGATGTGTAAATTCGTGGTGATTTTTAACTGGAAAGAACTCTGACAATACAATGTCATTAGATAACCATTATAGCCAGGCCCCATAATTTTACATAGCTAATGAATTTTAGAATCAAATCAAATTTCCTTTATTACACTATATATGCACAAAAAAGTCAATTGAAAAAACAGAACGTACGAGGAAACATAATATTAAAATAGAAATACAATTTATTCACATTGGGCTAGTGTGGCTAACTAAGTTATTAGTTCACCAATCGATTCCACTCTTCGTGTAAATGAATGTGTTGGAGTCACTGATTGTACAGCTTTCGTCCTAATCATATTTGCTTTGTTTGAGCTAATTTATACGTGTGTTATGAAATGGTTAGCTACTTTGATCTATTATGTTGGCTCTGATTTCGTACAGTGATGAGCCATTCTGAATAGGTGTAGCACAACCGTAGTGAACAAGTGGAAGTTTTGTCCAGTAAATAATAAACGTGTATCCATATTGCCTAGTTGCGCCGTGCCCTGATGTTAATGTAGGTTTGTCTCTACAAGGTTGTAAAGTTTTACTGTTTTACAGTTATTTTGGTTGGATTTTAGCTTGATTGGTATTAGGTTGTAAGTGGGATTGATTTTTTAAATATGACCTTATAAATTTGTATGAAATAATATCTTGTATTATCGTCATATTCGTTCTCAAACTTTGTACTAGAATTATTAGTTCTTCCACCAAATCTATGATTCCAGTATGCGTTTTATTTAGTGTTTAGTGTAGCGTTTTAGTGTTATTGGTTTATCGGCATACAAAAAGTTTGTTAAGTTTTCTATTAATTTTCCTATAAATGTACACGTATTATGTTTTACGTAACTAATTGAACAGAATAATGTAATATAACTTAAAAACTATTTGATTAATTTATTTAATGTTACAAGTAGGTCCCTTAGATGGATACTCAAATTTTTATTGATTCATTAATTTTTTAAATATTTTAATATTAATATAAAAACTGTTTTTTCAGGTATGGAGTATGCATTATTCAAACTCTTGGTATGTAAACGCTTTCAGTTAATGTCTATATATTTATATATTTTACCTGAAGTTTATTAAATATACTAGGCTATGTACATAATGTAGTTTTGTGAATTCCTATGATTCGCTTTACAATCCTGTTCTGTGACTTAAAAAAAAAACAACGCAAGAATGAAACAATCTCACAATACATCTTGCGTTTGGATTTTTTATTTAAGATTTAAGTATATGCTTGACAATATTATTAGAGACTCCGAATTTTCAAATTGCTAGGCAATTAACAATGTCAAGGCAATGTGTCTCAGATAGAGATAGAGACACCGTAAAAGTTTTAAACCTGTCTACTTTATCGTCGTATTATACATCAACAAGTATTATAAATAATCTTTGATGACCACAGGGGAAAAATATCTGCAGATAATGTTTTTAGCATTCAGTAGCTTAGACCTTGATCGGTGGACACTTACTGTTTAAGCCATGTAAATATGTTCCTCCGATATATAGACGAATAATTACGTTTGGTCACACAAGATATGTCGAATAAAAATATATGTAATATATCAATAAAGTATATTGAATATACAATAAACTCTACTTTATATCCAACTTGACACACAAATAGTCCTAAATTAAATTGTTGGATATTTTAACCCTGATAGTGTTAGTTAATCTCATTTAGTTTAATGCTAGAGCAATACCACATTATATTTTTACACTGGGTCTTTCGTAGGATCAGACGTAGCCTCAACGAACGTCATATTCGTCATTGTTTGTTTGTATTCGGTGGTTTTTGTATCTGGAGTTGTTGTTTTCACCTCTGCCAGATTCCTCGGTGTAATAAATGATACTCTAAAAGTACTGAGATATTTTGTTATGGGTTTTATGACCTGATAGTGGCACGACGGTGAGTCTTAATCAGCTGTCTGGATCCGTAGGCAGGCCCACGCAGGCATTGTTGCTTATGTAACATAACCTCACACACTGACACACTTACCGACGCCATGCTCTCTCTGCTATTTGTTTATAACGCCCTGTCCTCGATGTGGTAGTGGTTCGCAGGGTAGGATGAGTTACGTTAATCATCTAGGTTCTACTTACTGCGTCAGTTCAAATTATTAAGGGAATATTGCTGGTTTCTTCGTCTCTCCTGCGGGCTGATCCTGAAAATCCAGCCTGACCAGAATTCTCCATTAGTAGTGTATCTCCTGGTTGTCGACCTGGGAGGGATGTCCTGGAGGGAGGGGCGTTTACCAGGTACATGATGTTCGTGTTCGCCTCAAATTAAATGTTGAAGGCGCCCAGCGATAGTCTTTCCTTCTAAGGGAACTTGTGAGATGGAATTTGAATCATGTTAGATTGTTTTATGGGCTCATCTGAATTAGTTTGGAGGTTCTTTTTACCAATACGTCTCTGAACATTTAAATATAGACTGTCCAGTATCCATGTCTTCTTCCCACCCTTAAGAAACCCTGGTTGTAAAATGTTTTACAAAAAATATGCGTATATACCATCAACTACATTTTGGTGTTTTATCTTGTATTTTAATTTTTAAAATCAAAACAACAAAAGATCATTCGGTATGATTATAGTTTTTTATTCTTCACTATCCGCAATGCACCTCACGCAGTACCTGCATCACGCCCAAAAAAGACAATGTTTATTTTGCTGATTCTATATCTCTCCATAAACCTTTATAGTCTTGAATCCTTCTTCTAGAATGAATAGGCTTAAGATTAGGTTATTGAAATACCATACAAGGTAGGTATTTTGAGCCAAGTATGAATAAGAGACGAGTGTAGGATGATTGTGTCGTGATTTTGTTGTCTTGTTACTGTCTACTAAGGCTGACAAGTTCCTTAGACAGAACTGATAATTAATTGATAGCCTAACAGTCAATGGCATTTCTAAAGGACCTGTAGTTTAACGTGGGATCCTAACCACTGTCTCTGAATTACGAACTGGTCTAGTTATGAGAACCGTATTTGTAGATTAACGTAGTATTTAATAGTGCGGACGTCAATCTACACAAGAGAACACTACACCCACCGACCATCGCTCACTACTATTCACAATTCTTGACCTCCAAGTGGCTGGATTACAGGACGATACCACCGTCCCAGTCAATAAGTCCTGAAATCAGGCATTCAGGATGTTTTATCATCTAAAGGATTACTTAGTGGCTCTTGAATGTAGGATACAAACTTCCAGGTGGTTTGTTAGGAATATCCACTAAACCAGTAGTGTTCCCAGACAATAGTGTAAATATAAGAATTATACGTGAAACAAAGCTGTATCGTATATTCTTTAAACCCAAGAGTGTAAAAAGAAATCAAGGTCTCACTATCTACATATAAATCAATAGTTTAGTCATAGAGAAAACAGTAATTATTCCGCTTTCCTGTCGTGGGTTTAAAAAATAAAACTTTCAATGTGAAAATTGTTGCTGATATTATATAACAAATCTTAAACTTAGAGGATCACATTTGTACATGGCCTTAACCTAATGATATGGTACAACTATTCAGGCACTAGTAGTGGTGGGCGTATGCGGGTGCTGCATAGGCGGGGGCGGCGGCGTACTTGGCTACGGGGGCGGCGTAGGCAGGGGCGTAGGCGGGGGCAGCAGCGTACTTGGCAACAGGTGCGGCGTAGGCAGGGGCAGCAGCGTATTTAGCCGCTGGGGCGTAGCCAGGCTCCTTGTGGACGACGGCGTTAAATCCGTTGTGGGGGTCGGCGGTGTATTCCACAGTCCTCTTGGAACCGTCGGGCTCGACCAGGCTGTAGCTACCATGGACGACATCACCCTCTCGGCTCTCGTGCTGGCTCTTGGAGTCTCCGGTCAGAGAGTCCTGGATGTCGTAAGCGTAGCTGTACTGAGGGTTGGGGTCGTAGTCGTCGACGGGGGCCTTGGCGTAGGCGGGGGCGTAGGCAGGAGCGGCCTTGGCGTAAGTTGGGGCGTAAGCGGGGGCGGCAGCGTAAGCGACAGGGGCGGCGGCGTACTTGGCAACAGGCGCAGCGTAGGCGGGGGCGGCGTATGCTACAGGTGCTGCAGCGTACTTAGCTACAGGTGCTGCGTAGGCGGGGGCAGCGTAGGCTGGGGCAGCGTAGGCTGGGGCAGCGTAGGCCACGGGGGCGGCGGCGTACTTGGCGACCGGGGCGGCGTATGGGACCACTCCGGCACTGGCCAACGCCACGCATGCTGATAGCAGGACAAACTGGAAACAAACAACCAACCTATTAGTAGATATTTTAATACCTAACATTACTTGGCTCAAAATATTCCAATATCTATATTTCATCATAAGTAAAATTATTCCTATAGCAGAATCCAAGATCTTTGCACATACAAAATAGCATTTCCTGTTGCCTTCGTCCTTTCATAGCTGAAATGTATTTAATGCTATGATTTTAGTATCATAAATACAAAGTAATAATTTTTGTTTCATCAATGAGTTACCAATAAACTAGTCTACCAGAAGACAGTGTAGTTTGTTAACAGAAAAGTGTAAAAAATTAGTCTAATAAATAACATTAATAAATAATTTAGTAGTAAGTCCGGTTTTAAACCAGAAATTTTGCAGAGAAATTTTTCACAACATTACGGTTCGAATATATGGATCATAATATATGTACTTTTTGGAATTTAGCGTATTCTATACGTATTATCATAAATCGACCAAAGTAGACATAAACGGACCATTGCCATCGTGCCAAGAAATGAGTACGAGATTTTTACATCCACTCGGTTGATAACGACGTACTTTCAGAACCGAATGGATTTCACTGCAATTCATAAAATGTAATGTGTCCTTCCAATCTCTGCGTTTGTATTGCTACTGCAAAACATGACAGACCGTTCAAATTGCATGTTATGTCCTCCCAGGCAAAGTGGAGGTACACAAATCGTTTTAATTTCTTACTACGGCATCCAACGTCTACGTATAATGTATAATGCTTTAAACTATTTTAGTAATGTTTTTCCTAGTCTTAAAATAACTTAGTATTTAGTTGTACTACAGTATCGATGAATACAAATTAAGTAAATTTAATAGAAGGACCTTTATTGTTTATTTCATTTATACTTAATGTTTAAACCACAAAAAACATACATTTGTACAAAACATAATGTGTGGAGGCATTACGTTTTCTTCTGCTGTTGGGACGGAAAGACAACTAACTCAGTTGTTAGATTAATCGAAGTGCTGACTTTAGCGTGGGTAGCGAGGCGGCAGCCGGTATGGCGCGACACCTTGGTGACGTAATGCGCCGACGCGATCACTGACCTTCCGCGCGCATGCGTGGAGACTGCGCAGCCGCCGGTGAACTTTGCGCCGGTCACGAGTCACGAACGAGCCAATCGCGTCACGCCGCGCTGTTATGACGTGTCGGGGCCGTTCATTGTTAATCGACTCGAGTGATAAATCTCTCATTGGTTGTGAACGGCGGTTTGCATAATGGCTGAGAGGCTTTAGTAATGTTATGACTATTTTATTTCAATCTTTTGTACCTTAAATAAGAGATTTGTATGAATGGAAAGGGTAACAAAGAGGTCATCCAGCAGGGAGAGGGAACTGCTGCAATCCTAACTAACATCTTGAACCTCAGGTTACCGTCACGCACGTAGGAGTAAATAACCCATTCTGGATTGTAGTACTGGAGAATTAAATTTGTAAGGAAATCAGTTACTATGTTATGTATAAACATATTTACCGAAATAAAATTTAAATATATTTAGAGAATAATTTTAACTATATTTTTTATTTTTACGTTTAATAATGTTTAGTAATGCCAGTCTATGTTAATTGAAGCAATTCAATAAATGCAGCGTTACTATAATAAGTCATTAAAGTAATTACCCTGTTTTGAGGTTAATTGTAGGAGAAGACCATTTGGTCCTAGATTTGAATCAAAATAGAGAAACATTTTTCATTATGAAGTAAAAGTAGGGCCAAAGTGTGGGCCTACCCATTTAGGCATTTTTGAACCAAGTATAAATTAGAAATGAGTGTAATTTTTAGAGAGATCTTGTAGTAATGTTACTGAATAAGGCTGAAATTTAAGTTCCTATTTAAGTTACGATAGACTGGGACGGTGGCGTGTCCTGCAATTTAGCTAATTGGTGGTCATGAGTTTTGGATTGTTATAAGCGATGGCTGGCGAATCTGATATTCTCTGGTATGGAATAACGTTTGCACTATTGAATGCTACATTTACCCGCAGAGATCATACTCATAATTAGACCAGTTCGTAATTTAGGGACAAAAGTGGTTAGGATTCTACTTAAAACTGTAGTTCCCCTTGATGCCATTGTGCTATTAATGAAAAATCCTGTCTAAGGAGCATGTCAGATTTAGTCAGTAACAAGACTACTAGATCGCGCCTCAATCATCCTACATTCGTTTCTCATTCATACTTGGCCCTAAATACCTACCTGGGAAGGTCGCCATTTCAAAAGGTAGTGTAATCCAATCTAATGGGAATGGTCAAAGTTCATTCAATTAAACGAATTGCTTTTATTTTAAGAGATTGCTTTTGAAGTATCAGTTTAAAGTGACATATACTGTCAATTAACTAGCACAAATTAACTATGATAATTAACTAGCACAAGTTTATAATCGTATAAGTTTTGTAAAGCAGTACCATATCAAATTGAAACATGAATATAATTATTACGTGACCTAATAATTACCAGTTATTGAAGTAAATAACTTCAATGACTTAAAAAATAACTTCAAAAATGACGTGGTTACGTCATATTAATTTTTATAATTAAATCCTAGAAGGTTTCTAGGATTTGATTATTTTAATTATTTTTACTGATATTTGGATTTTAAATAAACCTATATTATTCTAAATTATTATTTTCAATGTGTACATATTGTAAACAAATATTTACTACTTAATATACTGTGCTAGATGAAAACGTATGCCAAAAACATTGTTTATAATGAACTAGCATTTTAACACATTGCTTGTAAAAATTAATATTGATGTCCAACGTTATTTTTTAGAACTGTACAAGAATAATACAATATATTATGTATGGGAAATAAAAATACACAAGTTACAAAAATAATAAGAAAGGTCATTGCTTCCTTACGTTTAAAATACGATGAAAATAATGTTTGGTAAATTTACTGTATTCTATTGTTATAAGAAAGGTAATTATTTATAAAAATGTTTAATAGCTTAATATAAAAATTTAAAATTGAGTGATATGACTATTGAATATACTAAATAAATGTTATAGTATTAAGTAATTTATTAGCTCAGAGATGCTAGTAAACGATAAAATTGCTATCAGTTGTTTAGTTATGAGATATTTATGAAACTGTGCGTGTCTACATTCACTTCTACGGACTCTCGCTATGCAATATGCACTAGTTGTGCAGCGTGTACCCATATTGCCTAGCTAGCGCCTGCACTGGCTTTTAGTCCAATGCGTCGGCGTTGTTCATTGTTGGTGTAGCTATATTGCCTACCGTGCGCCTTATTTCAAAATAAGCATGGAATAAATTTTACCTCTTGGTCATTAATGCTTAATTGATACTGATATAATTGAATGTAGAGATGTTTTTGTTTTATATAGTTTAATAATCGTTCAAATATTTCAATAACAAGTATTATTGCGAGTTGAAATAAGGGGTAGTGCAATAATAACTTAGAATTAAGACTTTGTTTTTTATGTGTTAGATAATAGTATAATAATAAATGTATAAAAACTAAATTACAACCATTTATTTTATTTTTTTATAAAGCATGTTATAGAAGTAACAATAGTTATTAAGTATGGGTTCGTGGTATGCCAGAGTAAATTAATTATGATTAAGTAGCAATGTATGTATACAGAATAGTACAAAAAAATTATGGGTTAAGTGTACGATTAATTGGAAAAATATATAATTGATTGCACCACGCTAATCAAAGAACATTTTTTTTATTTCCAAATCAATATGGATGGTTTTGGTAAAAATATATCACATGTATCATGTTGTGAAGATACTAATAACTAATGTATAACAATTTAAAAATATATTACTATTAGTCACTCACGAAAATTTAACTTTAATCCTTTTTTTAACTAGAAAAAGTGAAGTATGAAGGTTTGCCAGTAATCTAGTACAAAATATTTTATAGTTATTCTAAAATAATAGTAGTGTTTGATATCGTATGTTGGATGTTACCTGAGTAACCATGACGGAGGAGGGAGTGCGACGCGAGGTGGAGGATCAGGCTTATATACCGCGGCAGAAGACATGATGAAACAACCTTTCACCCGGCCTTGAACCTCGTCCGCCACCCCGCCAATTGACAACCGTCAGCAACGGATCAGCACATGTCCTAGAGACAGAGAGCTACTGCTTGGACCACATTGTAGGACAGTTCAGTTTAAAACTAAACCATACCACTTATAAGTGTGCCGTGTCCTGTAATCCAGCTACTTGGAGGTCACGAACTACAGATAGTTATGTAGTAGTTATATAGTAGGTTTAACCTCTGAACTATCGAATGCTACGACCCACCAAAAATATATTCTACACCAATTTGTAATTAAGAGTTAAAACTGTAGTTTAGATCCTTGGAACTGTTGGTACCCTAGAAGACATCGGCTGTTGGGTTATTAATTAAATAACAGCCATGTCTAAGAAAAATTTCAGTTTTAGTCAGTAACAAGACTCCAAGATCGTGCATCAATAATCTTATACTAATTTCTCATTCACTTAATTTTAATTACCTACTTGGCTATGTTGCCATTTAAGGAAGATAGGCCTCATAGTTAATTAATTATTTGACGTGAGATTAGTTGAACATATTCTCAGTCAAAGTTAATCTAGTTAATTTTTGCTAGGATCTATTTTGAAATCATAGGTAAAGGAATATTTACATTTCCATCCGAGGTATTTCGTCATTATGTACACTAAGCAAAAAAGCATACTCTACAAATATTAGTTAATTTAAATGTACTTTAGCACTACTGGAGCACTACATGGTGCTCCGACTCTTGTTCTGAGAACGCTCTGTCTTATGTCGTCCCACTAGCTCGGAGTTGGAGTGTTGTGGTTGATTATCAATATAGTTTATGTATTGTGCACGATAGATTAATATAGTACTATTGGCAATATGATATAATTAATATCTGTAACTTAAACTTTACAATTTTTAATGTAAAGTATTACTTAATCACTTGAATGCGGGAGGATTTTCTCCACCTCCAGTAGTTATATATTTACTTTACATAAGACAAATGTACTTATACTATACGTTGAGTACTAACTAGGACAAATATATAACAATTCAATAGGCTTTAGCTCTATCTTTGTTATTAATTTACGTAATTTTAATTTACAACTCAGCCTAGAGGTATTCCAAGTCTTAGTATATTCATATGGACCAGGTCTTTCAAACAAAACTTTGGTCTTCCAGGGGGGTTGTGCCGAGTGAGTGTCCTTTGGTGATCCTCTTAAGCACACTTTTATCCTTTCTTCTATCTACATTTTTTGCACATCTAAGTTGCTTACATTTTACCAAGGCTAGTCTTGGAACATCTTGGAATATAAAGTAGCTGATGGTTATATTAAAATTGATAATTTGTAGATATTTTAAGCCAATTATAAAAAGAGAAGTGAATCTAAGACGATTGTGATGCGATCTTACTGACTGAGGCTGACACGGCTTTAAGACAGGACTGTTAATTAATAATAGCCCAACAGCAATTACGTCTAAGAGATCTATAGTTTGTGTGGGATCTGAACCACAATTTTATCGAACTAGTCTAACTATGAGGGTTGTTTTTGTGGATGAACGTAGTATTTAATACTGCAGCCGTTAATCCACAACCGAGAATATCACATCAACCGACCACTGCTCATAACTATCCGAAATTAATTACCTACAAGTAGCTAATTAATTAATTTCTATATTAAAAATTCTGATGTGCGTTGATAAAGACAACCGTAATAATAGACAACGGGTCGTTAGGCGCCGGCCACGGTTACCTAACAGGTACACATCGCGCGGCGTGTTGACCTCCGCGTATCAGCGGCGCTCGTCGCGTTTCCCCGCCAGCGGCGTGTTCGCGTATCGCGCGTTTCCCGCGCGTTTTTATAGCCTCGGTTTTAACTTTTGTTCTCATAACAGACTGCGCCATTACTTTGACACAGAACTGATACCTTGCGCTGGTTGCTTACTAAAAGTTACATCTGGCTTCGAAGTCAGACTTGGGTTTGAGGAAGGACCTGTTGTAACTGTGGAGATTTATTTGTTCTCTTTATTTGAAGATCGACATTTTTATAGTAATTTGATAACTACTCGTAATTGAGAAGCCTGATGATCCTATATATGAACCAGAATTAGATTTGATCACGTCAAAACAGGTTTTAAAAACACTTTTAATACGAGTATTTCCGTATAATACGGAGGCTAAAAATAACCAAATTTGTTTGCCCTGAAAAGCAAAACAGAGGATTCCTAAGGACCCACGATTGTCTCCAGTTAGTTTTAGAAACTAACTCCGGTACTATAGCTGTTACCTGACCCAACAGAATCCTATGACATGGCGTCTACCAACCTGGTATACTTTGAAAATCAGAGGGCTTTGTAAAAAGTTAGAGAATTTCCTAGTAGGTCCTATCTAATACAATTTCGACGCTGGGCTTGCGAAAAATAAATAGGTAAAAGAAATCTTAAGTTTATTTTCTGTTTTGAGTTATTTTTCAATTTTAGTTAAACCTTTATTACCAATTTTCATCAGGGATATTTGAAAAAAACACAAAAATCCGAATTGTGTTTTATGCCTAGAACTTTTGCTGAGAAATTTTGAGTTCAGATTTCGATAAACACCATGTTAAATTTAGGTTTTTGGGTTGAGAAAAGTCAATTAGAGGATATAATTGCATATATAATCGGAGATGTTGTGGAACGTCCTCGACACAATAAGTCAGAGATCAACAAAGGTCTCACGAACACGTTACATTGAACTTAGAGACCAATTCCGTGTTGGTTATTACTCGAACACCTGCGCCCCGGGTTGGCCAACAGTCCCAGATTCGGATTCACATTAAAGATCGAGACTGCTGGGTGCTGCCCTCTGACCGAGTCGCAACAAATGTGGCTAATTATTGTGATCAGGCAAAGGCCAACTAGTTGTTGCTCTGTAGAGGCAGCTCCCGCGTGGCGAAACGTACAGGAGGAGGAGGTGGTGGTGTGGAATGGTAGGGGGAGGTGGCGACTGGTTGACGAGTCTGTTAACCTGAGTGGTTAACACACTCAGGTTAACAACTTACCTATTTCAAAAATGAAACGCACTCCGTAGTGAGTATAAGGAGGCCCTCTATTTCGGGTTATGCCACGTTGAACTTGCAGTTGAAAAACATCTATTACATCTTTATTCATTTGTGTAGATTATTTAAACTGGAAAAAACAGTAACTCACTAAAATGACATGATTTAACACAAAATAAAATACTAAGGGTAAGATAAGTAAAATACGAGGGGATACCCAAGTAAATGGAATGACGCTGCCGTAGGCGTGGCCTGTGTATTACGTATGTCTGAGTGGGTTCGTCACCCACTCGTCACTCTGGTTAAGGTGATGCGAGCGAAAAAATTACTATCTCAAAAAGTCCTACTTTTAACGTTTTTGTTGATTGTATTATAAATACACTTTGGCATAATCTTTTCTAGTTTTTAGTGAAAACTTTTTAAGTTACAGGGTGATTAATTTGCAAACTTGGCATTTTACATGCAAAGAGTATGGCTATGCTACTTATGTTTTTGAGCTGAAATTTTGAGAATGTGTATGAACAGACCTTTTTCATATAACCTATGTGAAATTTCGTGATATAAGTTATGTCATTTTGGAGGTCTAAAACCTTTTTAAAATGTACAAAGAAACAGCTCGCACCACCTTAACCACTTCTCATGTGGTTGAGAATTTTGTTTCTAGTCAGATTAGTCTCCTAACATAACTAGACTACTTGAATGATAAGTAGTCGGTTCATCTAAACAGCTGTTCTTGTAACCAAACTATGACGTCACTAACCAAATGACGTCACTCTTTCAAATTTTGGTCGTGCAAATCCCCAAAACCCCCAGAGCTAAGACATATCCACGTCAATAGTAGTGTTTAGTGTTTCTCGGATCAGACAAAGAATTTATCTAGTGAAACCAAACGGATGAGCTAAGGTGTCATATGATAAACGGATCGAAATTGCCATGACTACTCAACAAGTGTTCGCGGTAAAGCCCGCGTGTCAAGGCTGTAGCGATCAGGTGTGTTGGAAGCTTAATTTTTACGACCGACAATCAACTGAGGTCAACTCGGAAGTATTTAAATAAATCAGGTGGTTCCATTAGGCGGAGGACAAGTGTGTCAAGAGCGCAGCTGCCAGCAGCCAGCAGCCAGCCGCTCCTGGACGCGGACTGGCTATCGATCACGCCAATCAGAGCCGTCGCCGGGGCAGACTTCGCGGAACCGTTGTCGCAATGCATTGTGGGTATTGAGGGTTGGCAGACAGCCCGGTCCCGAGGTGATATTGCGGCTGGCTCGTAAAAACCGATTGGAACATAGCCTTTGTGCTGGTCCTGGTGATTTGAGTGGTCGAATTTTGTAGGTTAATTTAAGAAAATATCTGAGAAGAGTACTAATTACTATTATTACCTCATTACCTTTTGGAAGTGGTGACCTACCCAGGTAAGTAAGTACGAACGAGAAAGGAAAGTAAGATGATTGTGTCGCGATCGTATAGTCTTGTTACTGACTGAGGTTGACATGTTCCTTAGATAGTTAGTTTATTAATTACCAATCAGTCAATGACATCTAAGGGGTTTATTGTGGGATCTGAACCAATTCTGAATTACGAACTGGTGTAATTATGAGGGTGGTATTTGCGTATAAACGTAATAGTGCGAACGTACACCAGGGAATATCACAACCACTGTCCATCTAATTGTGTTAAGGTGTTAATAGATTTATTTTCCATCCGGTTCCCACTCCTGTTGTAAAAAATGTTCTTCCCGTTTTCGGTTAAGTGTATTTATATAAATTTTAGTTTTCACCGTATTTTGCTTTCTTTGACGCAACGAAAAAATCACAAATGAATCTCTTCCTTGCAACTAATATATTTTACCTTTTCCTTTACTTTTTTCATGTTTGAGAGCACCGTAAGGTGACTTTGATATTTCGATTACGGAATAAAAATGAAGATTACTACAAATCAATCTAACGAATTCTTAAACTTAAGAAAAAGGTTGTTTAATTCTCGTAGATTTTATGAAATCTGTTGCGAATGAAAGAATAATCGGTTCTGTTCGTGGGTTTCATGAAAACGTAAGATTTTACCTTGTGCTGAACATTGTTACGTCTAAAATAATTTACGCTGTAAGGTCACAGTTATAATAATATAAATGTATCGTAAATGCTCCATTTTCTTAAATGCCATTCTATGCCTTTTATTGCGCTTCAGAGGTTATAAGTGGGTTTAATAAAATGAAGTTGTCACTTATATTAGTAGTCTTTTGAATATCGAAAGTGTACACCATTGGTTCTTCCTCTTTTCTTTAGGGGCATATAACCTAAGAGCTTGGATACTCAGTCTGACCTTTGCTTCATGCTGTCTTTTGCACCTGCCACTCGGGTGTGACATCGGGTCTTGGGGCTGGACGGACTTGGGGTTGTCACCTCTCCCATTCCGGATGGTTCACTGTCCTCTCTTTCCAAATAGATCCTCTTGAATCCTTTCTTTCCGGTGGCTGTACAAAATATCCTCTGTGGTCGCAGTAGCTTACCAGGTTTACTCTTAGTCTTATTCTAAAAATTATACTCTTGAAAATATTGTAACTACAGTAGAATTCTCAACACGTTTAGAGTTATATTTGATTAATTCTCTGGATTTACCTTTACGATAATACTCTGGGCACAAAAATACTCCTTTTTGATAGCCCATGTTCGGTATTGTCAATGAACTATGTTTCATTGTAAATTACACATTCAAGGGATATATAAAAGGCATATTTAAAATTCAATTTAAAAAAAACTCTATTACATATATTTATAAGTACGGTAGTATATAATTGAACTAAAATTACGACCTTCAGAACTTTTACACTTTTATACTTAAGCGATCAGTCAGCGTCAAATTGAAACTTTATCTCGTTTAAATATCAAGATAGCTATTGAAACCCAGATGTTATCTAGCGGAAACAATGGTCTGACATCACTGTAACGTGTTACCGCGCTCGCCAGGTGAAGGACTCTGGGAGCATTGAGCACCGCAATCAGCTGTTACATCCTCTTGTGTTGCAAACCTCTGGACTATCAGCTGACCCCATAGTCATGAATCAGCTGATCGAACATGCGAGTGTTGTCGGGTTCGTTGAATGAACAACACTCGAAATAGACTGGGACTGTAACGTGTCCTGTAATCCAGCTACTTGGAGGTCACGAATTGTTGTTGATCGATGGTCTGTGAATGTGATAATCCCTAGTGAGGAGTTATGCCTGTGCTATTGAATACTAAATTCATCCGCAAAGCTCATTCTCGTGGTTAAACTATAGGTCCTTTAGATGTCATTGGCTGTTCAGCTATTAAGTAACAGTATTGTCTAAGGAACACGGCAGCCGTAGCCAGTAAGTAGACTGCAATATCGCACCAAAATAATTTCTCAGTCATACTTGCTTCAAATTCATACCTTGGAAGGTTTCCACTTCATTAATGCGGTAGTAATAATGGTAATAACAATGCGTGGATAGATTGGTCAGATTCTGTTTTCAAATTTATAGTGAGCCATCTAAGACAACAATTGGGTGAGGTCCACAATTTTGCATAATGTCCGATTTTTTTTGTATTTTTATACACCTTAGTGCTATAATTATTCAGCCCTAGACTTGCAAAGCATGATTTTCGTTGCTAAAAGTGAAAAAGAAAGGCCACATACAGAAATAAACAGAAAAGCTAATCTCTTTAAGAACTAACTGATCGACAATGTTAAAAACCAATAATTACACTGTAGTTATGTAGTTTGCATCAAATGTTCCCAAGGGCCGCAAGACATGACGGCTCTTTATCGCTTTTGTTGGAATAAACATTTGAAATTTTTTGCATACCCTCCTCTCCAGCAAAAAGGGGGTCCGTGGGCCCACTTTCTGGAAAATGCTTGGAAATAAGTACATCAAATAAGTACTTCAAAATGGGTACTTAAGCTACCTGAAGCACATTTTCGTTAAATGTCTTTAATATTTTACCATGGCATTAGTTCAGTATATAAATAAAATAGAAAAAACAATTACTTTAAGTAAGATTGGTAAATAAATTACATATTTTTATTAAGTATTTTATAACTTTTTCATTAAATATTTTCATAACTAATGAAATTTTAAATTCATAACTGTCGGAGGTCCGCGTTATAAGGATCCCTGCTGCAGTATAATGAAAACTATACTTACACATTATTTTATTTTTAATTGAATTACGAGTCATATGTTTATATAATGATTTTTATTTTAAGATCACGTGCTGGTAGCTTCCTCGAGCGCAGACCCTGGCTTCTCGCGTAGCACCACCGGGTGGGGGACTCTCTCACGACCCGGCCGGTGCCGGTGGCCAAGGTCCCGCGGGCCGAAAGGTTACGCCGCCTCATGCTCGGCGCTGAGCCGTTGAGCAACCGGCCATCACCAGCTCACCAGCTCACCAGCTGATTGGCTTCTGCCGCCCGCGCACATTGTCTCCTAATTACCCTCACGGCTCCGTTTACCGCAAACCCACCAGAGCGGGACGAAACTCTTCGGTAACGCCCGTTACGTGTTTTGACGCTCTGCCCTTTGGTGTGAAATGTGACTTCCTAGACGTCACAGTGGAGGTCTGTCGTGCGTTGTGTAAAAAAAATTAAGATACCTTCGGTTCGATCGTAGGAGAGCAATACAGGAGTCTGCGGTACCTCCGCAGTCTTGGATTTTGTTTTGTATCTGTCTACGCCTTTTGGCATTTTTTTACGTATTGATGGGGAACAATCCAAACCCCAAAACTAAAGATAAAGTAGGAAAAGTAAATAAGATAAGGGAATTACATTATCCGTTATTTTTTTAATTTTTAGTATTCAAAGATAATTATTTGTAAGTTATCTGATATAATTGCGTATTTATATATTTAATAAGAAAATAAAGTGGAAAAATAATAATGTAATCCTCAAGATAAAAGCTTTTCCTCTAATTTTACTTAAAATAGTTCTTATAGAGCTAAAACTAAATATGTTAACACCCCTGCACACTCTGAAGTGTCTGCAATACCCCTAAGACCCTGGAATTTTCCTCCCGTTAGATAAATTCTAAAAACTCTTAAACATACGAAGATATTTATGAGAGATCTACCCAGTTTATACGTCAACGAGCCTCTGATGATCCTGTGGTGGAATAGTATTTTAGTAGAGCTAATTTTTAAGTATATTTTATCACCTATACTTTGAGTAAACGGAGAAATTAAAATTCTAATCGGACGGACTGCTAGACATTATAATGTCGATCGTATATTTAGATAGGTTTTATTCAACGTTATTTATAATTGTATGTGAGTGAAGGAAAATTCTTAAGTCTGAAATTTCAGACTTTCATGAGTTTTCATTAGATACGATTTATCTAGTTTTAGCCACATAAGAACAATGTTAATTTTGTGATAGCATTTACAACCCACGATAGTCTTAAATGTGTGGTTGAGGTGTCACTAATTTTAAAGGTGAAATGAATCAAATGAATTCAAAATATTTTAATATTGAAAAAAATTAATTGATAATCATCGGGTTTTATTGATTTGTTATTTGTTTTTTTTGTAAAATAAAATAGAAATTATTTATTTTCCTAGTTGACCACTATTGCTTTGAATTGGCACCTCTGTCATCGTTTTGTGACAATCTTGTGAACAAAAATGCTGGCAAAAGGTTATCATTGTTCTTACGAGAGTGAAATCCAATATGGCGGTACCGATGAAGCTGTTAAGTTTTTTTATCGGAGTAAAGACTTAACTGACAATAGATCCTCAAGAAACAAGACTTTAATCACTATAAAACTGGGATTAATAAC
Organism: Nephotettix cincticeps; assembly: GCA_023375725.1. Taxonomy (NCBI): domain Eukaryota; kingdom Metazoa; phylum Arthropoda; class Insecta; order Hemiptera; family Cicadellidae; genus Nephotettix; species Nephotettix cincticeps. The sequence goes on along the minus strand of CM041788.1, from coordinate 17,938,848 downwards.
CGTTACCTAATGATCAACTATAACTTTCTAGTATTTTCTCATTCACCATAGCAGCTAGTTTTCGAATACTTCGATACTTGGCCCAGCTGATTTTTTGCGCTATTAATCAAATTGATCACCTGGTTTTTGTTATTAACAAAGCAGTATATTGTAATGAAATAAACTACACTCGTTGGTCATTTTCATTGAATACATTTTAACATATAATATTGAAACAAATATATTATTATTCTAGTATTATCTTATTGGAATTTTCCCATGCATGGTTTTTGACTACACAAAGGAACCCCTCCCGTCTTCAATTGATTTCCTAAGAACATTTTTAATTTGAAAAATACCTAAATGTAGATTCTGAGGTAATCACTTTAAAACGGTAGGAGAGTCTCCACCTCTAGAAACGTTGCGTTGTTAAAAACACAAACGCGTTTTAAATGTTGAGTATAGAATAATTAATAACTAACGACATCATGAATGACAAAATTTGTACAAAAATATTCATAACAGATATAGAAATAAAATGTTTGGCTTGATTTTAGTAACGTGTTTATTTAACAAATACAAACGAAACAAATATGTACAACGAAACAACGAGTCGCGTGGCGACAACAAGTCTTATGGGTGTGTTAGGGCCTCTGGGCGAGGGCCTACTTGAAGGAGGAGTGCGTGGGGCTGTAGCCGGGGCTGCCGCCTCCGTAGGGGGAGCTGTAGGGCGCAGGCCCGGGGCCCAGGGGCACGGGGCGGCTGTAGGGCAGCGTCAGAGGGGACGCGTATGCGATGTGGCTGAACGCCGCAGAGGGTAGGAGACCGGGGGCGGTGTCCGAGAGTGGCACTCCGCCGTGCACCAGGTGCTGCGGGTAGGCGAGGTAGCCGATGACGGTGCCTTGAGGGAGGAACCTTTGCGGATAGGAGAGGGGCACGGTGGGGTATGAGAGCGGGCCGGGACCCAGCTGTGGACAAACAAGCAGATTATTAGCACAAGAGATGAACTTTTAAGAACTTCATTAATAGCAACTACAGTACAAGTTCCAGCAATATGTGTTATGGGGGCTGCGGTTAAAGCTTTGCAGTACCTTCCACCATCTTGGATTGTTTGTTCTTCCAAAAGTTGCAGAGTGATTATATACAAACAATTTGTAAGCGTTCCAAACCCAAATGGGTAGTACGAGATATGAACCTGTTACTTAGTAGGCCTATTACAAGACGCTATGGTTGAGGTGTCAAATTTAAAGTGAATTGGTTAACTTGGGAATTAAATTTTTTTTTAATTTTGATCGTAAAAATGTTTTACGACTATCGCGTAGTCAGTAATCCTGTCAAAAAGATAGCATTAGTCGTAAAAAGCAAAAACGAAATCCACCACTCCTTTAGACTTATCATTGACATCCCTGTCAAAATGAAGTAGAAAAATCTTGATTGCGCGAACAAGATAAAATGTTCATTGAAGAATTGGACTCAAAATAGGAGTATCTTACGAGTCCCCAGTTGAATTAGCTGAGGCTATGAGTTAGACTCATTGAATGTGAAAAATATATATACATCGAGTACTTACCTTTTGAAAAATATATTAGATTATGAATATGTCTAAAGCGGATGTTTTCAGTACTTCCTTATGAAATAACTTCCGTTTCAAATTTTGGTCCAGTTGGTACCTGCCTCTCCCAGAGACATATCAATCTTCAAAGATTTATATGAACCAACTGGCTACAATTACGTTACTTGGTTCAGTACTGCGTTATAAGATACACACTGGGGATGATGTCCGTTGCACAGAACGTAGGTAGGAAACGTGTGTCGCCCCTTACATCATAATTTTGACTCCAATAAGGAGCCGCTCGCAGCAGGATCGTGCCTACAATGACCTCTGCAACGGACAAAGCCTCCCACTTTGCATTATTCATGTTTTCAAATTTGGAAATGGCAGGCTAATAGTGTTCATTGTTCCATTCCTGCGTCTCCAGGTTAATGCTGCCCTGTAGACGTTTGTGATAGGAATGACCACAGAGGTAGATAGCCTTGTGCGGGAGCTGTGCCATATTCGTGTTCACTAAGAAGTGAACAGTAACTTAATTTAAACATCCTTGCCTCCTGATTTAATACAAACTAACTATAGGTTATAGTACCTTCGTCAAACACTTTAAATTAAATAATGATTAGTCCACCAGCTTTTTGGATATTTAATACCATTCTCAAGCCTTATTTAGCTTTGTGTTATAAAATTTCTTTATTTAGTGCTCAATTAAAAACAAGATTGGAGTTTGGACCGTTCCCCATCATAACGTTAACAAATGCCGAGCAAAAAGTAGAAAGACATAAAACAAAATTCAATCGATTGTTCGATCCAGCAACTTTTAAATTACTCGGTCACCTAATCAGTTGCACAAAATAAATCAAAATAAAATTAACCTTGAATAGCTGTATATCGGTGCAAGAATGGTTGCAGAAAATCCATCGTCCCTAGTCTGTTGTGTATGTGCAGGCCCAACGGTTCAGCAAAGTTTGAAGGTAGTTTAAGCCAAGTATGAATGAGAAATGAGTGGAAGATGATTTACGAACTCTACCTCTAAATTACGAACTGGTCTAATTGTGAGAATGGTATATGCGGATGGACTTTGTATTCAATAGTGTGCAAGTTAATCCACACCAGAGAATATGCCATCCACCGACAATCGCTCATAACTATCCACAATTCATGACGTCCATGTAGCTGGATTACAGGACACGCCACCGTCCCAGTTTTACTAAAAACGATTTGAAAAATGTTATTTGCTATTTTGTGTAGAGTATTCCAGTAATGTTTACTGATATATAGTTTGTCTGGGTTGTTGGTTTACATGATAGAATACACATTTTTAACGACAATATTCGTATTCTGGAATGGAATATTTAATTTATTCTTTTACTAGATGTTACTGTTTACTTGTCTACGCTGTCGCTCAGGCTCAGTTTAGGCTATTAAAAACTATTGAAGAGTTTAGTATAAAGGAGTAGTATAAATAATCGGTAGACTGAGAACCATCGCCCTAACTGCCAATTTTTTATATTTAAGCAGAGAGTGCAAAAAGTGAATCCAAATTCTGTGTATAAAGGACGTAAGTAATACACTTACCCTCTTCATCTATTTAATTTGTACTAAATCAGTATAATATTTAAGCCAGCCATGAAAATCTTAGTTAAAAGTTAAAATTTAATATGATATCAACCCTTTCATTTATTAATGGAAATCCTTTTGGATCTATACTTCGGAAATTTAAGTGTCATAACGGTTGATTTACTATTCTAGATTTCATAATGTCTGACCTTTTTCGGGGGACCGGTCCGTGGATGACTTGGTCCGTCGTAAGGTCTCCTCTCATCGTCCTTGTAGCTCTTGGACTCGGCGGAGTGGTAGGGCGAGTCCCCGGCGAAGGGGGATGGCGAGGGGGTGGCGTAGTTGGTGCTGGACCGGGCGGAGTCCCCAGGGTAGTCGCCCGACGCGGCGGCGGCCACCTTGCTCCACACCACTGCCAATGTGACAAGGACTACCTGTAGACAGCAGACAGCGTCATTGTTTTAAATCTTTCTACAGAGTGAGAGTGATTACACTCTAACAATTCTTGGGAAATCGGATTTGAACCAGACACTTCATGAATCGAAATCCAAGATGCTAAGCACTAGGCTAGCAAGATTTAGATTTTGATCCATCGGTGATCGGTATTTCAACATTAAAGAAAACAGGTAATATAAAATTTAATTTAATCTTTTGACATGGCTATGTCTTAGCTCTGGGGGGTGTTGGCAGTTCAAGCGACCAAAATTTGAAACAGTGACGTCATAGTTTGGTTATAAGAACAGCTGAAGAACAGCTTATGAACTGGAAACATTCCATTTAGACATATCAATGATGTAAGATATTGCCCAAAGGGAAGTATCAATAATTTTTTGTATTGCCTCTTAGCTGTTCCAGTATTTTAATGTGTATAGTTTTAAACTACACTTTCGTCATCTGTTTATCATTGTAGCAACTATCTCTACAATCTGAACAATCATGTCGTACTAAAAACCACTAAACCCAGCTTGTGAATAATATCTGCAATGAAGAAGCGCTGACTAAAAGATCATTTAAAGCTATATTCAAACTTTATTTAAACCTTTTTTCTATTGCTTTCGAGTCTAACATTAAAATAATTGAATTGCATATTAATTTCAATGCCTTTGATTTAAACTAATCGAAACTGCTGAATGATAATTAGATGTATTGATGTTAATTCAGTGAACTAAACTTATTATTAGCCTGTAATACTCAAATACGTATTTGTACTTATTTGGTGGTGTATTTTTTCTGTTTCTCGTTTGATATTATATTTTCAGTTTGAGTGTTCAAATAAAATGTATTGTTAAACATAGTAATTTTTTAAATTGAAATTTATAAAAATTTACATTAAGTACATCCAGTATTTACTTCTCTGTGGGAAACAGGTTAGATCTTAGATGCGTCTAAAGGGAATCCTTTCAGTGCCTCAAACAGCTGTTTTCATAACCATATGACGTCACACATTACATTTTACGTCCCGACAATTAATTGCCAACACTCCCCCAAAGCTTACAAATACCCATGTCAAAAAACACGATGTATCTACTATTTTACACATTGGCTCCCTACTCTCCTTAAATTTCATATGTTTAAAAAATTTTAAAATTCAAAAACACATTCGAGTACAGAATTCACAGTGTTAATTGTAAATTTATCATTTAATGTATGGAAAATTTATAATGAAAAGTGAAAAGTTAAAGTTACAAAAATTGGTATGAAATTTACTAAACATTTTTTCTAGTTACGAAAAGTTAAAACGATTGTGATAAAAATTGCAATAACTTGTCAAGACATTGAACTCTTGACTGTCGCTAGTGACAGTACTCACCTTGAGAAGCATGGCGGGACAGTGGAGAGGGCGTCGTCCGCCCGGCTATATACCTCTCGCTGCAGTTATTATGCTATCAAACCAGAACATTGTGGGTAACAGATTTTCCGGCAGTGAGAGTCTGCGGCGAATCGCTCACACGTTTGTGTTGTTTGTGGAAACGATCGCGTTTCCGGTCCCAGTCGGAAACGCTGTCATGTCCGTTTCTGTTTTTGCGTTTTTGTGACGTAACCGATAAATTTGAACTTTTTACGAGTACATCCACCCCCCCTATCCAAACAGTTGACTTTCTTCTTTGGACTAAGAGTATGCCTTACTGGTGAATACAACTTATTTAGATAAAATATTTAGATTTGGACCGTGGCGTATTTTGTAATCCAGCTACTTGGAGATAGTTGTGCGCGATGGTCGGTGGGTGTGGTGTTCTCTTGTGTTGAGTAACGTTCGCACTATTGAATACTGCGTTAATCCGAAAAGACCATCCTCATGATTAGGAGTTCGTGTGGTCCGGACTCCACGTTGAACTGTAGGTCCTTCAGTTGGCATCGGCTGTTCGGTTATTACGTCTAAGGAAGGATACAAGATCACATCAATAATCACAAAATGGCGCCATTTCAATAATATGAAATAATATTCCGTTTTAGGCATTTAAGATTGGTGTACACACCATACACACACACACACACATAAGATTTTGGCACATAAGATTTTGTGATATTTCATTGGTCACACGATATTTGTGATATATGGTTGAAGGGTCAGATTAAAGACAAAATAAAGATATAATTTAAATACCTACATTATTTTTTATTTTTTGCCTTAAACATTTTAGGCTATGTAGCTTCGTTTCTCTATGTAGAGAAATTTTGTTTTCGTTAAAATTTTCGAATTTGATATGAGGATGGATATATCCGCTTTGAGGCTCCCTGAATAAAACAAAAAGTCGTTTTTGGGATGTCTTGACTCCCTGTGCCACCCAGAAAATTCCGATGGCCCGATTTTTATGAAATTAGGTACTTTTGTTCAATCTCCAGACCATTTTAAAGGGTAATTTTTCCCAAAACTCCCTAAAATATTTCAAAAATACAAATTTCTCAAATTCAAAGTTTAAGTTCTTGAGCTGGTTTTAATGGTGGTAATAAAACCCCTAAAAACACATTTTGGAGTTCAACGCGCCACCCCCTGACTGGAATTTTTTGATATTTCAAGTGAAGGAAAACGTATATTGTAAATTTAAAACCGATCCTTAGAGCCGTTCTTCCGTTATTTTATAATACACGCACACACGCGGACGAACATGCAAACCTATAGTTGCCAAATTTTTAGAGAGACTGATTTAATTGTTTTCAAAGGTTTAGGCAACATCTAATGTAGAACACAAATCATTCCGGGAAGGCATTATTATGTTTTTATTTTTAATAATTAATTGTAAATCATCTTCCGCGTATAATTGAAGTATGTATGAATTATTATATATTGTTGCTGTCTTCTTCATCCCCTTAAAAAAGAAAATATCCTTAATAATGCAATGTTTCACTGGAAACAACGCAAAACTGAGGCTCGGTATTTATATACCCACTCTTTATGTATTACTATCGAAATACCTGTTAATAATAATAGTAATATTTTTTAATTAAAATCATTAAATGGTGTTTGTTATGGTCAATTGGTAATGATAGTATTTAATGCTTGAAGGATGTAATAAAATGAGCTGGTTGAGTATGTGAAAAGGAATTTATACAAACATGTAACACTTGTTTAATCTCTAAACCCGACATGCTCAATGATTTGTCCTGTTTCATAGACACATCGTGTCTGCCATTATACGGGTCTTTTTATAGGCAGTTGATTTTTTGAACTCTGACATTTTCCTAGTGATTTTAGTTTATGACCAGTGATAAGGAGGCACATCCAAGCTGACCTCAATCCTTAGGAATGCTTCCCAGCTCCAATGAGTTTCAACAAGTTTCTGATTTTATGCAATTAAGTATTTTGCAATCTTCTTTAGCCTAAAAACATTTAGCAATCTTGTCGCTGTTTTTAATTAATAGTTTAGATACTTAATGATCCCAGTTTTCAACATAAAATAGTGTATATTTAACCTACAACAGTCGGCAAATTAAAAAATAGAATAATTAAGAAACCATAAGATTTTAAATTAAATCGTGTGACAGCATTTTTCTCGTTATTCCTCCAGGTTTTCTATCTAAAAATATATTCTTGTTATCTTATAAAAAATCAAGAAGGTGGAGAAATAAATAAAATATATATTTAGGATTATTTTTATGGAGTAATGACGAGAAAAATGCGGTCACACGATTGTAATATCGCGTACATGAAGTCCTTCCATAAGAAAATTCTTGTAGTTTTGGTTTCACCAATATTTTTCACTACTATATCAGGTTTAAAATAGATTAAACTAATTATTGACCAAGCTATTTATAACAATTTAAATATTATGCATTCTTTATATTTTATCTAATTGAACGGTTTTAGGGAATTGACCGTCGTTTTGCATTTTCATTTATTTTAAAAATACCCAGCTCGTTTATAGGGATAAAAATGAAGCTTTTGCAACAGTTTAGGCTGGATTAAATTAGAGTGAGATTTCCGAATTCGCTCTCTGATGGTCCTTATGCGACACAATATCGTGAAACTATGGTAATAATTTAACTTTAGGAAGTAAATTTCTTTTTAACGTTTTAAATAACGTCCACCACAGTTCCTATGTCGTTTTTAGGCACCGTAGGATACAATGTTGTGTTTGGGATATTTTTTTTAATTTGTCATTTTGCAACCTGAATTATCATTTCATACGTTAGCCATACCATTAAAATTTTATTTTTTAAGCTTATACCTACTAGAAATTTAATTTAAATAAAACTATACTGAGTTTTTTAATATTTGGTTACATAACCTCTTTTGATTACGATAAAGAGTTTCAAAACTAAATGAAATATAAAATAATAATAAGTTTATTCCCACTTTCAAACATATAACTAATGCAATGACACTAAATATAATAAATAAAATGGTTTTTGTAGTCTATCATTCGACTACAACAAACATTTGACACAATGAATTTTTTTTGGCCTTTCTAACCTGTTAAGAAAGGCCACGAAATGTTAAGATGGAAGAAGATAAGGGGTCGTAGACTTAAGACCCTAAGTTTTATTAAAACTGTGAAAAAAATAGTATAATACTGCAGCTGATATAATTTGCGTCAGTCAGGTGGATAAAACGATCTAACGATGGTGGAAAAAGACGACCATAAATAAGAAAGCGGGGCTGGCGACGGAGAAACGGGTGCAAAAACAAATAACAACCCAATAATAGAAAGGCTGGACGTAATGCAAGTCGTTACTGGACGCGGAAGGCGAGGGGAAGTGATTTTCCCGCCGTTTCCTAGGTTTCCCGCGGCGGCTCCCTCGCCTCGGAACTGCATCATCAGCTGTTCCATCAGCTGACGTCCGCGCGCCCTGCCGTGAGGATGTTTAGGAGATTCTGTACATAGCTTGTGTCACAACGAACTAGTTTTAGTACTTTATTTTTTTTAAATTGTGCAAAATGTGTTAAATAAAATTTTATTATAATTTTCGTGACCGAGAACTATGATAATGCGAATTAATTTACTGGATGAATAATTTATATGAGCTCTTGATTTTCTTATTTATAGTTTATGATCAAAGAGAATATACAGAGTGACAATAATTTCGTCTTTGGACGACTTGATAAATTTTAAACGAAAAAAGTTATCACAACCAAATTTGGCATAATAGTAAACTACTTTTTCGTATACGAGGTGATCGGGTGTCACCCATGGGGGCAATTCTTTTGGAGTAGGTTAAAAATGTTAAAGGTAAGAGTATTTTATATGAAGGACATGTTGAAGAAAAAACAATACCAGAAACCAGACCTTAAAATGCCGATGCAAAACAAAATGGCAGTGGTTTAAAAATGGAAAGTTATAAACTTCAAACCGCCGCCATTTTCTTTTTGATCGATCTTTTGAAATCCGTAAACAGGCATTGAATTCCGATCAAAATTATCTACGATGTGTCAGAATAATTGATTTAACTAAAGAATTTCCTATAACTTTGACCTACAGCTGTAAGAGGGTTACAGAAAACTTTAAAGTTGCCAAAAGTCAAACTTTGGTAGGCCATTTCAATTGGAATGCCTGAAACCTGATTTAAAAGATCGACCGTAAAAGAAAATGGCGGCTATTTGAAGTCCATAACTTTTTATCTTCAAACCACCGCCATTTCATTTTACATTGACCTTTTAAGGTAGGGTTTGTGGCATTGTTTTTAGTTCAACATGACCTTCAATTGGATGTACATAACACTTACGCTTACCTTTAAGATTTTTAATTTACTCACCATGTTGGAGTACATGCGATAACATGTGCACGTAAAAGTAGGTTACTAACACCAGTAATGATATGACAAATTTTGTTGCGATGTCTATTTTCGTTTTAAGGCTATAAAAATCGTCCTACGAATTAATTATCTCACTAATTAATTCCTAATCGTCAATCTTTAAAAAATCATACAGCGCATCTAGGCGGAAACGAGGTTCGATTGTAAACTCTGTTGCCATTTGTAATTCGGTTGTTTATTATCTATATGACAACATATCTTCGTTACGTAGAAAAATGCCTAGGGTTTAGTCGTGTTCCTATAAAAACTTGGCAATGGTGTTCTTGATAAACTAAATAATATACCTTTATTTTAAAGTAAAAATGTACTGTTATAAATGCATTGCAACTTTTTACGGTGATATATTTTATGGTTTTGGGGTTTTCTATGTACTCATATTCTAAATACTTAGTTAAATCTCAAAATTAACTAAACAGAAACCTAAGTAAATTATTGGGTATGGTGTACTGTTGTTGCGTGAATCAGGCGTTGTGGTCAACTCAGTAGAGGAACAGCTATTTTATACACTTTCTTCCTTCTAACCGTGGCCGAATTTTCTAATACAAAGCCAATGAATAGTAACTTATTTTGAATTCATTTTTTTAGTTCTCTATATATTTTGTAAAATAAGTATCACCCATGAAATCATAGTTTGTAAAGCCCTATAAAGCTTTACAACCTTAATTGTTTTTAACTTTTACCGATGTTAATTTTCAAAGCATTAAACTCCTCAACGGATGAATAAATATACCCATACGATTTTTTAAGTTGCAATTTTTGAAGCTAGTTATGTCAAAGTCATAGAATAATTTGGATTTTTACGATAATTAATGTAGTCAGAAAAATAGAGTTAGTGTTGAAATTCAAGTGGTTATCTAGGGAAATTAAAAGTAATTAAAGGTCATTACAAAACACGATAACTTATTGTCGATCATCAAGTTGAATTAATTATTGATGATTACCTTTTTGATGAAAAATATAAACGTAATCTAATAAGTATATCTTATATGTATATCCATACATTCTATTTGCGAATGTACCTTTACATATTCATTGTAAAGGTACTGCTGCATTTAAATGTGGTAGTATGTCAATCCAAGTACGTAACTAATTTAATATTGTTTTTGCCATTAAATTTCATGCCATTATAACGGATATGGACAGGGCTAAATTGTATACTTGAGTTTAAAAACGTGTATAAACGTCATCGTACGTTGGACGTACCTTCATGAACGTTTTGTGAGGTAAAAAACGCTTTGGAAAGTGGACGAAGCACCGATGAGTTCCAATAGATAGCGCTAGCAGTACACCATTGTCAACTGCGCGTTGGGAATACAAGTGTCTCTCTACAGTATATGTCTGTAACACTCGTTGATTTGGCTGATATTTATTCACCACCCAGGAGCCACGTGGAGTCGAGCGTGATAATCACGTGACCTCCAGCAGCCGTTGCGTCACCGTGCACCCGAATGCAGCTCGGCACGCATTGTCACGCGTTATGCGTTACGCAAGACGTCTCGTTGCCCGCGTGAGTACCGTGGAGTCTGGACCCTCCCGCGCCTGGGGGCGGGACGCCATTTTGATTGCTCGTTTTCCATCTGCCGGCTCTTTCATTTCTTTTCTTTTCTTCGAACGACCTCGCAGTAATGACGAGGTGTCGTAATACTTCGGTTTTGTTAAAGTTGACCGTAGATGGTCGCCGACCATTGATAGGTTGGAGGGTGCTTGGTGTTGTGATTACGACGCACACTCTTTGTCCGAAATGCATTTTTCACGTAATAACTATTTTAGACCTGTATTTTCCTGGTTAGGTGCGAATTGCCGATAACATTTTGTTTGTTTGAGGTATAAATTATTACCTGTCGCCAATTTGACCTAAAAGATGTTTTTAGTATCCACAATGTTATTCCAGCTAAAGGTAATTTTATGTGGATCATTAGTTCACCTATACAGTAGCTAGCTCCTTGATTTTTACGAGCTAAGGCGTGAGAATCAACCCAAAAGTGTAACGCGGTGCTCGTATCCGTCTGACAGAGACCTTGAGATGCTTTTTAAACTAGTCCGATCCCTGTCTAGGTTTCTAGCAATCTAAAAGGTCTGCACTATTTAAGATTGAGAACTTTGGCCCATTCCTTCCTATTTAGGATCTTTGAGAGCCTTTGACTATTGAAGTCCCAGGTACCTAGACCAAGCAGATTCTCTGGTCATATTGTAATAAGGGCTTGTTGTTCCCTTACCTGAACTAAGGGGTCACTGTCTGGGGAAATAAAGCACTCAAACCAAAATGTTTTTCAAATTTCCAAAGAGGGCAACAAGGGTAGTGTTTAGTTTACTTTACCGTCATTCTTGCAACCAGGTTTTCAAAAGTAATCAAATATTCACAGTTCCTTGTCTGTACATTTTTCAGTGTTTTAAATTCGTGAAAAAACATTTCAATTAATTTATTTAAGGGTAACAAATCTACTCATTCCCATAACTTAAGTAATATAAGGTCGACCCTTGCAATAATTTCAGTTCCACGACACATAACAGCATTTTTCCAAAACACCTGAATTGTTCTGGCATAAAATTATTCAACGCTCTGCTTTTGAGCATAAGAAGGGAAAACTGTGCAACGGTGAACTGTGACGTTCAGGAGTATTATCGGGCAAATGCTGATTGATACTCAATGTAAATAGATAATAAGAACATTACTTTTTTAAATTTACAGACGTATACTATGTAATTTACTTCATAGTATTTTATGTATACTTATTTATCTATGAAATAAAGAAGTTTGAGTTTGAGTCTGGATGTGTTCGCCCAGTCCTCCACCCCTTCCCATGTTCTACGGGTGTTGTTACGGCGGACAGTTTATTGTGAACATCAGTTTACTGTACTTCATCAGAATTACCAAAAAAGTAGAATAGGTTTTATAAATTGATTAGGTTATACAATTTCTTATGCCAAGCTAAAAGTTTTTCTTATTGCTTTTCAAGCCGCTTACTTGCTGGAAGACTGTTTTCTGCCAACTGGTGTGTTCGCTTATCGTGTAAACTCTGTAGCTACAACTAGGCCTAAGTGACATTTCCAACTGTTGACGTTGAAATAAGTGAACATTAATAAAATTAAGTAATATTGTTACTATAATAGGCTATAACACCTTGGTCTTGAATTATTTTTTGAGTCAGCTGGCGGCTAGTTTCGGAACGTTATATTCCTATTATCAAACCTTTCGGTTAATCAGATTTTTATAGCTAGTCGTTTAATGCAAGCCAAGCTACGAGATTTAAAATTACTGTACATAAACACATACAAGTTACACTACACTTAAACATTTTCACGTTGGGACGACCACATACAAAATTTGCTAACGAATACTATCGTGGTCTTCTCAACCGTCAGTGTGTTCGTTCGTAAACTTGTATGTGGTCGGCCCTAATCGTCATAAACACTTACATATTTGTCTAAGTGTTTATGTAATTTAAATCTCGTGACATGACATACAAATGAAGCGGGCTATGGGAATGTAATGCCCCAAAAGTAGTCTGCTGATAAAAAAATAGATTTAAGGCAAAAGTTATTGTAAACTAATTATATCTATTTATCAGTTCTGGGGACAAACATGATAGAAACATTGTACTATTAATTTTTTCTAGTAATCTATCTTTGATTACTTGAAGTTAGGTGATTAATTGTAGTTATTACTCCTAATAGTAGTTAATATGATTCTTTACAAAAGGGACAGTGATCAGATTACTTCCATATTTAACATAATTTATTTACTATCAGTTCTTTCACAGTATAATACGTTTCCCGGGAATAAATACATTAGGAATATAATATATATAGTGGGTGGTGTTGGTTTAGTAGGACTGACGACTAGAGGAAGCATAGTTGGCAGATGGGCGGTAGGCGGGGGCGGCGTACTGAGCCACAGGGCGGACAACGGGGGCGGCGACGGCGACGGGGGTGGCGTACACTGGGCGAGGGGCGGGAGCAGGCACGGGGTGCTGGGCGGGCTCGCGGCGGACGACGGCGTTGAATCCGTTGTGGGCGTCGGCGGTGTACTCCACAGTCCTGCGGGAACCATCGGGCTCGATGAGGCTGTAACAAAACACATTGTGATTGGTGGAGATGAGTGCGATGAAATCAAAACATCAAGGTATGTGGACGTCATTATAGTCTCAGAGGCTAGCTAGAAGGAGGTTACTGCTCTTGATCTTTCAGGAGTCAGTTTAGGGACTTAGGGTCTGTTCTATGAATCGAAGAAATTGAGGTATCGTAGCGGCATGAGTCATATAGGTAGCCCAGAGGTGACCGCTCATGATCTGACTGGAGTCTTCGGCCGCTGGTTTTGATCCAGCAGCCTTTGACTTACTGGACCAGAGCGTTACCTTTGAACTACCTTATCGGCACCACGACACGGTATTCCAATAATTCCCAAACCCAGATGTTTTGAATTAAAAACTTTATAAAATGGAAGTTGCGCTAAATAATAACTAAAGTACAGTACTCTGTGTCAGAACCAAAAACGTCAGGCTTTACGTTACCTTTACGGTACGACGTTCTGTCGGTAAAATTCTCAACATGGTATCAATTTTCAAGTTATTAAAGTTTAAATAAGTTCTTGTACTTATACTTAACCTTGTTGGCACAAGAATAGTGTTGAAACAGGACAGTGAGGTATTACACGGACTCATCCGGAAGAAGTAGCATACAAAAGGGACGAGTACTTACGATTACAAAAACTGTGTAAAATACTCGCCTTAATATACAGACTCAAGAATTAAATTACAACAATGTTATTTGAACTAATCTCAGTTTGAGAGCCTGACCTGTATGCTCCTTCGACAACGTCCCCGTGTCGACTTTCGCTCTGTGTCTTGGAGTCACCGGTGTGCTGGTCCTCTACGTGGTAGGTGTAGGTGTACTCGGGGTTGGGGTCGTACTCTTCCACCCTGGGGGCGGCGACGACGTGGGCGGCGACGGGGGCAGCGTACGTAGGGGCGACCACTCCAGCCCTGGCGACGGCCAGCAGAGTGCAGCTTACTATCAACTGGGACACAAGGGTGGTTAATATGAACCATACTGTTTATTCTCTTTAATTTGTGTTCTATCATCGAAGTTAATGGCGTAGTTTAAGTTTGAATGGGAAACGGGCCAAACCCTTATCGAAAATAAAAATTTACTTCCCTGTGGAAAATAGGAAACAACCTCCCCCCCAGAGTTAAGACGTATCCATGTCAATAAAAATAAAAATACAACTTTTACTACTAAATACGTTCACAATTAATTAATTAAATTTAAACTCATTCAACTCATTTTCATTTATTATTTTTATAGTTATTATTTAAATAAGTTCGTTAAGGCCTTATTAATATTACCTTTATGAAATAGCGACCTAGCCAGGTAGGTATAAATTATTAAACGATTCATATAAACAAACTAATACTGATTTTAACATGTCAGCTTATGGTTATTTCTTTATATTAAAACACTAATACAGGTTGTCACAAAAATGAGTGATGGTTTATAAAGGACCTGATTCTACATAAAAAATAAGTCTACAATATAGAGTAACTTTTTATCGATTTCTGCTTAGTTAGCCGTAACCAGCTATTTTTTCGGAAAAATATTTATTACTTACAAAACCCTTCGAGACATTTTAACGAAAATTGGAAAATGTATTTAGCACAAAATTATGCAAAACTTGTAAAGAAAAATATTTTTTAACTATACAAATTTAAAAATGGCGGTAGTTTGAGTTTTTAATGTAAAATTTAACGACCACCGGTACCTAAATCAAGTTTTTGCAAGAAATAGTTTTTTTAGTATTACTGTAAAAATCCAGCAAAACATTAATTAATTGAATCGGTTTATAAATTAAGAAGTGGTGTTAATTTTAATTAATAAATTTATATATTTTTAACCTATCTCACCTGACGGTACATGGTGGTTGAATAGCTGAGTGTACTGAAGTACTGAGGGACGAGTGAGTGTATCACAGCCATGCCAGGACTCGGTATATATATCTGAAGACATCTGATCATTGACTTTCCTGTAATCAATACCATTACTTAATCGTATGCAAGTCTACTAGCCTAATCCCCTTTCTGCGGTGACCCACTTCTACCAGCCTCACTCTTCTTCGCCACCACCTACACTGTCTTTTTTGCAATTAACATTTATTTCTTTTAGGCTATTAGTGTTTTTAATTAAACATTTCATTGTAACTTTTCTTTCTATCCAAGATGTATGAAATTATGTACACGATCTCGTACTTCTAGCTAATAATTTTCTAAGAATTATTGCAGAATTGCTGAGCTAAAATGTGTAAATTTATAATTTATTTTCAAATTATAGTATTGTGTAAAGAGTCTGTAGGACCTTTGCCATCCATGATTTTAATTCCTCAAGAAAAATAAAAATGGTAACTTTTTGACAGCATTACCGGCCATTTGATAGACGTAAAAAGTTGGTTGGTGTGTCAAATTTAAAGTACAATGTATCAAGGGAATAATATTTTCCAGTTTTTTTTTCATAAGAAAACAAAATTACTTGTTAACTATTGGATATAACTGCGTGGTAATTATATTTTCCAGAAAATGCGTTGACAAAATTAATTATTTAATACTCTAGATAACCACTTTTACTTTAATCTGAAATCCTAACCATATTTTTGTGTCTTATCAGGTAGCCTGTAATATACTTGTACCTGTATACCTGTATACTTTTATACTCAATGACAAAGGACGTTTTTTTAAATACGTTCTAAACTCAAAAGGGATTCAAACCCATTATCTCTTGCACTGTGGTCCAAGTTTCTGACCACAAGGAACGATTTAAAACAAGGTCAGTTCAAAGTCACTTGATTTTAACTGATAACCGGTCGTTAAAATTGTTTATCGTTTTATTCGTTTGTAATTAGTTTAAGAACTTAGTAGCCATCCACTTTTTTACACTAATATGTTAATTTTTATTCATATTTTCTGAAAATTCTATGAAATCGTGAATTCGTCCATTAGCGGTCATTAGTCAATTTACTTCAATAATATGCTTTGGAATTACTGTTTTTGATTAGAATATATATCTTATGCTGTGTTAAAGATTATTTATTATGCTGTCAGTTTATTTATTCGAATATATTATTTTAGAACAATTTGATTTTATTTTTTACAAAACTTAATTTTTTATGGTTCTTCTTCATACAAAACTATAATCAGACCAGTTTGTAATTCAAAGTGGTAAAATTCAGGTGAAAGTGGTTTAGAAACCACGTAAAAGTGTAGGCCCCTTAGATGTCATTGGCTGTTAGACTATTGCTTAACAGTGCTGTCTAAGGAACATGTCAGCCTTAGTCAGTAACAGATTGAGACAAAATAATATTACACTCATTTCTCATTTTTACTTGGCTTAAAATACCTTCCTGATGGCAAACAGTTCATTTTGAAACTCAATCTAGGTAGGTCGATAGTTTCATGTCTAACATGTCGTTACTTGGAGACAAGAGGTTGGATCTTGAAAATAAATAAAAATACAATAATAATCATATACTTTCTTTTATTTTTATTGTGTGTGTGCTTTAACAAAGGATACATTGAAATTTATCAACAGTTCATTTTTGTGTTTATCGATATTAAAATAGTACCAGTTCGCATAAAACGTTTCTCCAAATAATGTAAAGTAGTTTCAGATTCAGTTTAGAACGAACAAAGCGCCTGCCCACCTCAGCAGGCACGCCGTCATACATTTAGGAGTTGCAGTCAATGGTTTAGTATTGCAGGCACTTACTCTTGTGGTGTTTTACTTTCAATATTTTTAAATATTTTTTGTGACGAATAATGCTTTATTTTGAGACAAAAAAGAATATGATACTATTTTATTTCAATAAATAAAACTTATAAGTGCTAAATAATAATAAATAAAAACCAAATTTATAAATATATTTTTTCCCGTGTAAAGTCGTCTTCCCCCATCAGCGTTCGTAAAGTTCGGCCAAACTCCGGTCAAACTAGGTCTTCGGTATCAATCTTGTGAAAATTAAAAGAGTTTATTTTTTGGAAACAAAACCTAATCTACACTGATAAATACTAGTTGTATTTTATCTCCTTACACTGGTAACTAGGATTACACTCCTGGAGGTTTATGAAGCATTCACACTAAAACTCAACAACTCCTAAATCCCAGAAAAGGAAAAGGAAAAAGTTTTACCCATGAAAAAACTCAAATTTTCATTTGAGGGTAAAATATATGCTTATCACTCATTTTTATCACTTATTATTTATTTTTGGATTACACTAGGTATTTACCTTCATGTGGTTGAGATTTATCCACTTATACTTGAAAATCATAGTTTACGTGTTTATCTTGGCAGCTAACCTGCATACTTTTTTTCCATGTAACCATATAGAGAATAGGCAAACTCTTATTTATGGACATATGTTTATGAAACTTGGTATAAATGGTCGAAATAAAATATTTTTATGCTAGAAACGCCTACTTTAAATATTCCTCACAGCAGCAAACCTGCGTACTCCTTTCCATGTTAATCTTATGGAGAACAGGCAAATGACTTTCATATTTATCTACAGATATTGATAAAACTTGTCATATATTGCAATTATATATGCACCCAATTTCAATCTCTGAACTAGTAGAAATAAGAGAGCTGACTATGGCTCAAGAAGCTGTGGTTAAGGAATAACATGGAATGGTTAAGTACATATGTTAAAATTAATTTCAAACACATACAAATACTTTTCTTTATTTTATTACTGACTCATCCGAATTTGCTGTTTAGTAATGTGGACGAGATGCTGGTGCAACTGTTTTTATGGTATTTTTCATGATATGTCACTACATCTTATTTTCGACTTATTTACATTCATACACATACATTCATTCACGAAAAAACACTTTCAGGGGAATATAAGATACAAGTATTTGAAAAATATCAGTGTTTCCGAGATCATATTATCTAGTGTCAAATATTATGTTAATTTTAAATATTTCTGTCAACGTGTATTTGCAACTTAAAGAAAACGATGAAAATAAATTATAGGTTGTCATATAACAACCTGTGATTTTTTTGACCTATGAATTTTTTCCCCTTCTATATGGAAAAATTCAAACAGTCTTGTATTTATGAGTTTGATATTTAGCATCAATGTTACTAGGAGGAGTTTCTACAACTAATAAAATTGTGATTATTTTTATGAGTCTTACAATAAAGCTAGGATATGTGAGTGTAAATATAGTCAATTCCCATGAAATGGTTATATTGCTTAATTTCTTTTTGGATTTATGAGTCTGACTGATGAAATGTTTCATTTTAATCCCATTAGAACAATGCTAATTTTTAGAAAGCTCTACTGACTACTCGATTTTCATAAAAGATGGTCATGGTGTCAAATTAAAAGTTCCCTAGATAAACGTGGTTATCTAGGGAATTATTATTGTTATTATTAAATTCTTTTACCGACAATTATAATTATATATGATAATCAACAAGTAATTGTCAATTTTTATGAGAAAAAATATTTTTACGTCGTTCATAGCAATGGTGTCCGAAAATTATTGAATAATTAATTCATTGTCCTTACAGGACTAAAATCCAAGATGGAGGTATAGCAGACTCCTAATTTAAACTAAGCATACAGTGAAATCGATTTTAAACATGAATTGGCAATTCACGCATGATTGCAATTTAAGTTCAGCCAATCGTCAATATTTACACAATGAACGAATGGATTCATTAAGTTGTAGTGTAATGCTGAACGTGCTCTTTTGAACGTGTCAACGCGTTTTGGACGTGGTGTGACGTGATTGTCAGACATGGTGTCTGAGAGGGGTGCCAACCAAATCTATCTGATCTGGAGCTGACTGGATTTTTATTCTTTTCTTCGTAATGGACTATGGATGTAGCTGGATATATTTGCATTAAATTTAATTTATTACTGTATAATATTATGTTTTAATAAATCAAGAAACACTATTAAGAATGACAAGAGAAAGTACCTAAATCTACTATAGCATTTTACTCACTACTAGCCTGAATTTTAGCTATAACAATTTTAGCTACGGGACAAGTTCTTAGCTATTTACCGCTCATCAAAAACTAAATTTCTTTTCTCTAAATTTTTATTTATTTTGTAATTTTTTAAATAATCAATAAGCTAAAGACCTCAGTCATTTTTATGTATAAATAAAATAAACATTTATTATTTTATATAAATTTTGCGACCACTCAGTTTCTTCAGTTTTTGACTGGGACGGTGGTGACGTCCTGTAATCCAGCTACTTGGAGGTGACGAATTGTGGATAGTTTTAAGCGATGGCCGGTGGGAGTAGTGTTCTCTTGTGTGGATTAACGTCCGCACTATTGAATACTCCCTTAATCCGCAAACCAGTTAGTAATTCAGAAGCAAAGGTAGTTCGGATTTCAAGGTTAAGTGTAGGTCCCTCAGTTGCCATCGGCTGTTGGGCTATTAATTAGCAGTCCTGTCTAAGGAACATGTCAGCCTTAGTCAGTAACAAGACTACTAGATCGCGCCACAATCATCTTACACTCAATCCTCATTCATACTTGGCTTAAAATACCTACCTTGTAGTATGATTGCCATTTCAATTATCTAAACTGATCTGATCTAATCTAATCATGCCAGCCTTAGGAAATAGATTAGATTAGATTACCATTTGAAATAGCGACCTACCCAGGTAGGTATTTTAAGCCAAGTATGAATGAGAAATGATTGTAGGATGATTGTGGCGTGATCTTGTAGCCTTGTTACTGACTAAGGCTGACATTTTCCTTAGACAGGACAGTTAATTAATAGCCCATCAGCCGATGGCAACTAAGGGACCTGCAGTTTAACGTGGAATCCGAACCACGGCCTCTGAATTACGAACTGGTCTAATCATGAGGATGGTATTTGCGGATTAACGTAGTATTCAATAGTGCGGACGTTAATCCACTCAAGAGAACACTACACCCACCGACCATCGCTCATAACTATCCTCAATCCGTGACCTCCAAGTAGCTGGATTACAGGACGTCGCCACTGTCCCAGTCATAATAACGAGACTGCTTAGTCAGTAACAAGACTACAAGATCGCGCCATAATCATCTTACACTCATTTTTCATTCATACTTAAAATACCTCACTGGGTAGGTCGCCATTTCAGTCAAGAAATGTAAAAAAATGTGAAATGTGAAAGTACGGTGATCTTCACTGGATTGAAAGTTTTTCACTCGCAGACCTCACTTTTAAGAGGTTCAAAAAGATGGAGTATGTGGTCATAGTTGTAGAGGATATAAGGAAGGACCTTTAACCCCAGTTGTAGAGATTCTTTATCATTTGTCCCTGTCCCGTATGTCAATCAAAATTAAGGCTCAAGTTTAGAGTCTGCGATGATTCGTTCAAATGGCAGGACTTTACTTGTATTTCGCAGTTGCATCCAACACTCATGTTTACTTTTTCACCTGTCAGTTCACATCATATGTATGCCTACTATCCAGAATGAATACATCAATATCAGGTTCAAGAGAGGAAGTCCTAACCGTGATGCTCATTACTTCTTCCACTATGCAATTACCATCATTAACTGAATACATTTACGATTTACGTTATATTTATAATATATAAATGAACAGTTGATCGGATGTCTCCACAAGCTTGCCAACTTTATGTTCTAAAAGTTTCACATTTATATGTGTCACCATTTAATGAATCTTCATCGCCGTAAACCATTCAATGGCGGATGGACATTAGCTTCCGACAGCGTCCAGTGCTTTACTACCAGCCAGAAACTTTTAATACAAGGACAATAATGGCCGCTTAACAGGTCACGTGACCACGGTGCTATCCTCTGAGCGGGCACTTTACGTATTGAATGACTCTCGCATTTGCTCATTTCGTTATTACAAATTAGCTTACGAAAATCAATTGTTGAAAATTAAAAATTATTTTATCATAGGGAAAT
The DNA here is from genome assembly GCA_023375725.1 of Nephotettix cincticeps. Classification (NCBI taxonomy): domain Eukaryota; kingdom Metazoa; phylum Arthropoda; class Insecta; order Hemiptera; family Cicadellidae; genus Nephotettix; species Nephotettix cincticeps. Next base: position 17,917,565 of record CM041788.1, on the reverse strand, counting down.
TATTGTATTTCATAAAGAAAGTATTCGCAATACACACGCAAAAACTGCCACACAGTTTTAATTTGGTATTGTATTGATTGTACCTCTCAAGTTGACATAACTCATTGCTCTGAAGAAGTAAGGATGAATAAATCTGTTATATTTAGATTCTGGATGCCCCAGAAAAGTATGTATATAAGTAAACTTCTCAAATTGTAAACTCTTATCAAGAAATCATTGAATGAAAAAATTAGTTTAGGGTAGAGTGTCCTAATATATACTTACCTATACATTTTATACGATGTCAAGTTTGCCATAGCATTTTGATGCGGTTTAACAATAATGATAGCAGTGAGGAGCTTGGAAACTCCTTTAGTAAATTAATTTTGTGCATCAAATGCTAACTTACACTGACACAGTACGTTCATTGTAGTGATTTAACATTACAGAAAATATAGTCACTCCAAACAATCATGTGTCCAAATAAAGGTCGATATTAAATTTATAAAACAAATTTATTTACATGGCTCTCGGTATGTACAGTTGCGAGGGTGTTCGGTGGTTTAACCGTGGTAGGGGTAGGCGGGGACGGCGGGGGCGTACTTGACCACAGGGGCGTGGTAGACGGGGGCGGGAGCGGGGGCAGGATGGGCTCCGGCTTCCTTGTGGACGACGGCGTTGAATCCGTTGTGGGGGTCGGCGGTGTACTCAACGATCCTCTTGGAGCCGTCGGGCTCGACCAGGCTGTAGCTGCCGTGGACGACGTCTCCGTCGCGGCTCTCGGACTGGCTCTTGACGTCACCGGTGTGGGCGTCGTGCACGGAGTACTCGTAGTTGTACTGGGGATGGGGGTCGTAGGGTTCGGGGGCGGCGTGGTAGGCGGGGGCGGGGGCGTGGTAGACGGGGGCGGGGGCGTGGTAGACGGCGGCGGGGGCGTGGTAAACGGGGGCAGGAGCGTAGACCCTGGGGGCGGCGTAGGCGGGGGCGTAAGGCCTGGCGCGGACAGCGGGGGCGGAGTAGGAGACGGCGGCCGGGGCGTACACGGCCTGCGCCACTGCCATGGATACGGCGAAGATGAACAACTGGAAAATAAAAATAGTTCCTGATTAACAAAGATAATAAATTTACAAGTGAAATAGCTAGTAGTTTGTGTTCTCTTTGAGAATCATATATAGACTATGAGTAAGGCCAAGCTCGTATAAGTAAATACATAATATTTTGGGTATAACCTGAAATAGGAGTTTAGGATGTTAACATTTTTATAGAGGTTGGTACGAGTTTCTTGTAAACCCTTAGACTTTTTTAACTTTTTATGTCCATAGATAGGCCTATAGCCTGTTTGATGAATTAAAGTCAGCGATGCAATAGTGGGCCTACAATCGCTGCATACGTCACAAGGGATCTAGCCAGAGGTGACCGCTCATGATCTGACAGGATTCGCCAGCCGCTGGTTTTGATCCAGCAACCTTTGACTTATTGGGCCAAAGTGTTGCCCCTGAGCTACCATACTGGTACACTATACTTTTATGGTTTAAACAGGTCAATTAATTTAAATCACTTAAAGGCTTTAAACTTAAATGAGTCAAACTATATTAGTACTCGTGGCTTCTGCGCCCAAGTTGAAGAAACTAGCCATTGGGTTGGAAAATAACCTTAAATGCACACTTTTAGGCCACCAAAGTAAAAATGACCATGTTTTTAGTGTCAGATCTTTGAAGTTCGTTGTAGTGTTGTAGATGGTAAAAGGTATTTCCAGGAGCTGAATTAAAGTTTAATCCTATATTTCAAACTATTCGTCTACATTGGACACCTCTGCATTTTCAGTATAAAGTAAGCGGAATTTTTGTTTAGTCATTATTACAATGAAATATCACAATATGCGTTTAAAACGGTCAATAATATTTTTTATTACGAGAAAACCCTATTCATTAGACATTATATAGACCTAAATTCAACTGTATGAAATTATATTATTTTTATCACTATCGATTAGTATTTTTCCTTAATTCTTCTGTTTTCAAATGCGACTTTAGGAGTTACTTAAGAACACTCAATATCTTTTTATTCAGACATACCTAAATGTTTATATACTCAAGTGGTTGGTAGTTACAATTTATTTGAAAAAAACTCAGATGTTTGTTAAAAATATTTTAGTAATCTTGTATAATTTAATACATTACAGTAGTAGTAACTATTTAATTCTTTTTAAACATTGACTAGAACCTTTTAGGTATACTGTATATTTCTTTCTTCGAGAAAGCCATGCAATACATAAATAAATAGCAACTATTAATAAAATACTGAAGTTATCTGTAGAAGTAAAATTACTATTCACTGTCTAAAAAAACTTAGTATTACAATAAAAATAGTTACAAGCACATTTAATCGTAATTCAAGAGACAATAGATCGTTTCAAAACCGGATCGTCCGGTCATACGGCGTAACAGAGAATTGGAGCAGGGTCAATGTACGCGCTCCGTGCGGTGAGAACTTGTATTAAACACTGACACTAGTTTTAACTATAGTTTAAACTTAAACTAGGAATATCCTTATTGAGTTACTTTTCTGAAACGGTCTGAAATTATTCTTCAGGTGGTGTAAGTGAAAAAATAACTATACTAAAAACACAATTTCTTAAAAACAAATTCAAGGTGACTTCAATATTAACGTCTTGGATAGCCACGACAGCAAACCCAAATTGTTTAGGGAAACGCTGAATGACTTTGGCTTAGAGTGGTCTGTGAACTCACCTACACGGGTAACACAAATTTCGCAAACAGCCATAGACAACATTGTTTCAAACATCCCCGATTTGCCAGTCTCAGTCGTTGCTACCGCCATGTCTGACCATTACGCGCATATCGCTACTATCGAAGGCCGGGCACCACTCCATCTCCAGTGTATTTCAAATTCTAGACGGGACACAAGACCCGAAAATGTCCTGCTTTTAAAAAATAAACTTCAAGCCAAGAGTTGGGACTGCCTCAAGGTGATAGATTTATTTGTTCATTGTATCATAAATATGCTTAGGCATATATTTTTTTAAAGTTTTTAGTGAAAACTTTTTGAGATACAGGGTTCTCAAATTTCGCGGATTTTATGAAGGGAGGGTTGGAAAACTACTTATGCTTTTGAGCAGAAATTTTGGGAACGTGGATAATAGACCTTTACCTATATGGAATTTAGAAATAAGAAAAACATTATACCCTGTTCTACTAATATTTTTATTGAAAGTGACAATTTTTATCTACTAATCTTATAAAATATATAATTTTGGAGGTCTAAAAATGCACAAAAAACTGATTTGCTATCTTAAAAAAGGTCACTTTAGCCCCGACTCCCTAACCTAGCGGATTTCAGTTTTCCCTAACGCTGTTCGCAAAGCCTTAAATAAATGAATGTAAGATGATTGTGGCGCGATCTTGTAGTCTTGTTACTGACTAAGGCTGACATGTTCCTTATACAGGACTGTAATTAGTAGCCAAAAAGCCTATGACATTCAAGTAAGGGACCTGCAAACGTGGGTTACAATTCACAATTTGGTCTCTGAACTATGAACTGGTCTAATAAATTATGAGGATGGTTTTTGTGGATATGTGTAATATTTTATAGTGTAGACGTTAATCCATCCATACCAGGGCATATCACATCCACTAACAATTAATCATTACTATCCAAAATTTGTGACTTCCAAGTTGCTAGACATCCAAATTCCTCCTCCTGTCTACGAAATAACATTGCTGGAATCAAAACATGATATGGAAAAAAGTGCTTTAGAGAGTTAGAAGAAGTATGTTTTAGAACGAATCAGTTATGTTATCAACGGATTATAAACGGGATTTGATAGACGGACAAAATATAAAAATCTTGATGGTATTCTTTTTCAAGCACCTATTTAAATTATGTTGTCCCTAACATCATATAGAAACATACCAGTATGAGTTCAGTATTTTATTCTCTTTTCTGTTTATTGTGTGATGCTAATACATGATAAAGCGTTCTAAAACGAGATTCTGTGAAACGTTATTTTAATTAGCATCAATTCTTATTTATATAAAGACTATTTTATGGAATTGTAATGACGTTATACAATTTTTAAGTATGTATTAATGAATAGTTATGGCACTGGGTTTCTACCTACTATGCATACGTATCTCAGGTAATTATGTTTGTTACCTATATCAAATTTAAGATAAGTATACAAAATGTTTTTTTGGTTTAAGCGTGTGCGTACGCTACAAAATAATGTAACAAACTAATATTTCAGGGATTTACTCACAAAATATTAAACGGTCACGTGATAAATGACGTAACTTCTATTAAACCTTTTACGTCTCGCAAATTTTTAACCCTCCACTACACCATAGCTTGGACATATCCATGTTTAAATACTCAAATAGTTTATAAAATTTTAATTAGTTCAATAGGAAAAATACATCTGGAATGTAAATAGTAAAATTATTACAGCTAACTTTAATGTAGTTTTACCTCATATGAATTTAGAACCGTTCTAAACCTGTTTACCAAATGTTTAAACATATCTTAAATATTTAAATCATTTTAATTGTATGCGCATATTAATGAATTAAAATATATTTTAAATGGACTTTCTGTGAGATAGAGTAATGCAAATTGTAAAATCACATCGGGTGCATTTGGATTTTAAAATCGTTACTTAAAATTTTGGAATTAATTAAAATTTATTAATTGAAAATATATATTTATAAAAATGAATATACATCTAGGATTACCTTGAGAGCCATGACGCTGGTGTGGGAGCCTGAGTGCAACTGGTGGTGTCTGGGTGTTATCAGTTTAAATAGACCGTCGTGTGGCAGCCCTTAACATTGGCTGTGGACCTTTCACTGACTACGCCCACCGAGCCACGCCTTCCCACCCCCGTGGCCAGTGTCCGCGGTTCCGCACATCCACCACAAGGAACACCGGTCCCTGGGCCAGAGCCTCACGCGGGGTTGTACATTACAGATCCCTGGGGGTGACTTGATATCATAGTTCACTGTTTTGAACTTCGGTGCGAAAGGTCATGGGCTAATATTTTGAGTATCTTTTCTGCGTTAGGACCACTTTCCCTAACAGCGTTGTAGGGACACCCAAATCATTCCCTTCCTTCCGAGGTAATAACAAAATCTTTTTGAGGGTTTTGCATGATTATGTGACCTTAAGCTGGGGTGGATTTTTTATAAAACCTACAAGAATAACATTGAGCGCTCTTAGACAACATAGAGAGACGTCCTATGTCCCTACCGCAGACAGTAATTTAAATTTCCTTTGGAATCAATAGTATAATAATTAGACATATTTATTGGTTTAGGTTTTAAGCTGGGTAATGACCATAGACAAATAGTTCAACGAATTTATAATTTTACATTTAAAAGTCCAAATCTATTGATCCATTATTTAGTTTTATATACATACGGGTGATCTCACATTATTTAGGGCCTTAATGTTTATAAACAATTACATCATCTAATGGAAATCTTTGGAGCGGATTTTAAGAAATCTGCATTTTTTACATTTTTAGAATGTTTAGGGTTAACTATCCTTAACAACAAAATAATTAAACAAAATCAGGAGATATAGTATTTGATAAAAATCAGACGATTAGTAAGAGGTTTATTTAGGCGGAGGATCTCGGGGTTATTACGCAGACAAACCGATAGACCAAAAACCACGTTTTTGGATTCAGGGGGTCTCAAAAATTGGATTTATCCAATTTCAAATCAAATTTGAATATGTGGACGAAAACAATTCTTTCTCCACTATTTACGAGGGGAGGGAGACAGTAACTGTTAATAAATTTAAAAAAATATATAAGTGTGCAGCGTCTTGCACCTTGGTCAAGAGGTCACGGGTTCAACTCCCAGAACGACCTTCTAGGCATATATTTCGATACTTTTCTGATAAATATCAAATTCCAGCCGTCCACAGGTTTTCTACGAAGTTCTATAACAAGATTTTAAAAAAACTTTTAGTTTTAGGCCAGTTAATGTAATCCTTTGCTAACATATTAAAAAGTGAAACGGTGATTTTTTTACATAACTTGCATTTTCAATTTGAAAAATCCTTTATACTGGTAGAATTAAAACAAAAAATAGCACTAAAATTTGTAAAAAAATGTTATTTTAATTTTAACTTAAAGGTTTTATTTTTTTAGTTTTTATTTTAACTGAAATTTTACTCTTAAAATGTTTCATATAAAATCGTATGAAACACAAAAGAGTCCATGTTCTTGAATAGGCTGTAAAATGTAGATGTCAATGCAATTAGGTTCATAGTTTCATAGTTGTACGAGCATATATGTCTACTACGACTTATTTTGTAATCCCATAAAACATAAATGAGTTTTGTTATTATTTCACAAAAAGAAAAACTGGATATCATAAAAATTATTGCGCTCTAATTTAGCTTTTCCATAAAAGAGCGAAGTATTGTAAAAATGCATCAAAGGTTGTCTGCGGCAGTAATACGTCATAAAACTTTCACCTTCGCACAGCAACAGCTGATTGATCCGGGGCTCACACGAGCGATAGAAGGACGACAGTAAAACGCTTAATGTTATGTTCTCACCAGTCACGGATAAGATTGTGTTTTATTTATATCGACTGTTAATCTGTTAATCTGTTAACACTATTGGAGATTTGTTGTCTGTTTTAATTTTTGCTAACCGAGATTTGTATTGGGTTACCCCTTTAGTTATATTTAACACTATTTATTTAGCTGAGAAACGTCCCTGAGAGAGTCTAGGAGAAGGTCCCGAGAATTGATCAGCGAAAGGTACTCCTCGTGTTCTACCTGGCATCGAACTCAATCTTCCCTGCGGGATCGAAACTCTAACGTTAATTTTTTGCATATTATGAAGGTTCCGTTTATGCAAATTTTTTTATCAATACATTTTACTACTGGTTTCTTGATTTCTGAGAGAGGAACACTTTATAATTGTGAAGGAACATTTATGATTCACCTTGAAGGGAATCACTTGATTTGTCATATCTGGGAGGTACAGATGATAATCTTGAAAGACTCTTCCTACTTGGGGTCTCCTGATAAGATTCTTGATGACTATCGGTTGAGACCTGGGCCAAGATGTCGGAGGGGGGATCGAATCATGTGTTGATGAACCTCAGGGAAGGAGAACGGATCTGTTCCCAAATCTCCAGAAAATTCCTGGGACATAAGATTTATCTCATTTATTTATCTGTCGTCTGACTCAGATTCTTCTAAACTGTAAGCTAACCTTTCCCGACTTGCAAGTATTCTTCAGAAATGTGTTTTCTTGACGGAAGATTCATAAGAACAACTATTAAATCCCGTATAGACAAAGTTGAAGGAACCCGTGCCACACCAACATCTGATACATTATCTCCTTGATTCTTCAATTTTAACACATCTTTCTTCAGTAATATTTTTCCTACGCATAAACAGTTTGAAGATGAAACATGGTTTCTTCTTCATACTAAAACTATGTTTTTCAATACAAACTGCTGAAATTTGAAGCATGGCATTTTCATTAGATTCCTAAATTAATAAGTTAATCTCTCCGTAATTCGTAAACGGTTGGGTGTATCAAAATGTATTCAAATATAAAAAGTCTTAAACTATCCGAAAATATTTCAAAGCAACGGGTATTCAGTTAGAAAAAGTTGACATTCATATTTTATTATGTATGCTAATTTGTATTGACTTAATAGTTTTACTATAAAAACCTTTGTTGTAATTTTATTTCAACGTAAATACTGCATGTATATGATATATTCACTCACAAAGGTATCACTTCAGAAAGTTAATAATGCATTGTTGTATGTTGCAGGTCAGTGGGATTATTGATTAATATTCATAATTTGTAAGTATAACATTTTATGTTTTCACGGATTTAAAAAGTAATGTACGCTAATCGTCGACTTAATAACAATACATTGATGGTTCGACACTATGTTTCCCTTAGGCCATTTGATCCTGGGAAAAGTCTTAACTTATTTTCTTGATGGTTCAACGCTATGTTTCCCTTAGTCATTGACTCTGACTCAATTCCTTGATGATTCGATGCTATGTTTCTCTTAAGCCATTCGACCCTGGGAAAATGCTTGATTCAATTCCTTGATGATTCGATGCTATGTTTCTCTTAAGCCATTTGACCTAAAAGTTCAATTCCGATGATTAAGGTTATTTCGACCCTGGAAAATCTTAACTCAGCTGATGGTTCGACATGTTTCACTTGCCTTTTGAAAAAAGTCTTAACTGTAGTTGGAAGCTATGTTCCAACATGTTCTGACTCAATTTTGAGATGCTTCTACACTATTTTTCCCTAAGCCGATCGATCCTTGGAAAATCTCAACACAATTTTAAGGTAGTTCGATACCATATCCGCCTGCCTTTGTCCGTTGACCAAACGCTAGTTTGTTAATGATAGTTTTACAATACTGATTTTAGTTAATGACATGTAGTAGTTACACATGTCAAATTTATGATACACTCCAACCTTAAATACATTTTTATGTTTAAACACCCCCCAGGGACTATGAATAATAATAAGATGTCATGTGTTCCAACTCACGTTATACTTCAATACACAAGTACTAAAGAGCTTTACGATAAAAATCTGAAACAATAGGTTACACAAGAATGAAATAAGCCAATAAAACACTTGGCTACAGAAATAAACCAAAGGCCGCTGCCGCTGCGGGGTTTACCGTTCGGCGTCATTGGTGGTGGAGATCGTGCGACTCGAGGTTTGTTCCTGCATTAACATTTCACCATTGGTTCGAACCTGGGACCTGCCCGCCGCTGTCCACACCTCACCACCTTGGACCTTCTAGTCTCAATAGTTGACAATAGTTTATTAGGTGTGATGGACTTCGTAACTAGATCAAATTTCATCGGTTGAACTCATATGACTCACTCTACAGTACAGCTTTTCACGCAATTCCCACAACAATTTTAAATTTACACAATATCCTTGTCGTTTTGTACCCAAAAACCTTGTACTTAGTAACATCATAGCAATCTAACGGTTTAGAATTTCAATGTATTCATTTACTCACTTATAGTATTTGCTAACATATCAGCTATAAAAAAACACGATTTACTCATTCCAAAAACGTTTAATACAACAAATTCTACTTCAAATCATTTGATGTGACCTAATTAAAAAATTTGGGTTTTCTTCAAACATGGGATTGTAGAATTTCTTCTAAAGACATTTAAAATCCAAGAAGGCCGAGTTTCTTAGACTAGAAGCCTGAAAATCGTCGACAAAAGTGTTTACAGTCCAAAACAATTTAATTGAAAGTCTGCCTTACTGGCGAAATATCTCGATTTAGTCCCATAAAAGCAGAGTTAATTTAATGACAACATTCATTACTGGTAACACGATAGTCGTAAAAATAGGATTGAGACGTCAAACTAGAACGAAAGTGGTCATCTAGTGCATTAGAGTACGTCATTATATTTTCCAGAAACATAAGATTACCACGGAATTATAACCGATAGTTAACAAGTAATTATATTTTTATGATACAAAAAATGGAAAGTAAACTTCCGAAGATTACTACTTCACCTTCAATTTGACACCTCAGTCATTTTTTACGCCAATCGAGTGATCAGCAATGCTGTCAAAAATTGACACTGTTCTTATGCGACTAAAATCCAAGATGGCGAAGGTGCTGAAGACTCTTCAAGTGTGGGTAAATTACAGCATTATAATTGTAAATCGTATACTGCGATTGATATAAGTGGTACTGTGCATTAAAATTTGTCCATGGACGCTGAGAAGAAATTTTGGTAACTCGTATCCTTGGAACTAAATTTAAATCATGTTGATTTTGGACATGGATATGTAGCTCTGGGAGGGTGATGTCAATTTGCGAGATTAAAATTTGAAACTTTGACGCCATAGTCGGAACAGCTGTTTAGCAAAAGACATATTCTTTTGACATATCCATGATCCATCCTATTTCCCCCAGGGAAGTAAATGCAAATATATTTTTCAAAAGATACGTATGTTTTTGCGGAAGTGTCTTCGTACTTGTTTGGACTTACGTGGTTCAGGCAATAGCCTAGGAAAACTGTCAACCAAGTATAAGTACAGCGGTTAATGGTCATTTAAATAGTTTACGTTCTACTTGTAAGGTGAGTCATATACTATATGTGTATGTCAACCATACAAATGTCTGGTGAACATTAACGATAAACTTTATCTAGAAAGTGTACAGCATAGAACCATCTCGGACTCGACGCAGTATATCAGGTGGGCTTCCACCGGGCTGTGGGGCAACTGGACGTTAGATAATGGCCGACATACGGGAGTAATGGGTGTAATGGTGAGTGAGGCGTGGTCGTGTCAGCTTCTGCGGAGTTACGACACCGGTGACCTGCCACCTGGACGGGGGATCATCGTTGGTCGGGGTGCCAACGGTGGAGGGTGCCAACTACCACCAGGACCTTCTGGTTCATCGTGATCGACAAGATGTATGAGATAAAGTCAACAATCACCTATTAAAGCAACATATTTCCTAAATCCTCAGGGGTAACGCGCTGGTCCAGTGAGTTAAAGGTTGCTGGATCGAAACCAGCGGCCGGTGACTACTGTCACACAAGAGCGGTCACCTCTGGCTAGGCTATGTGAATTACGCCCATACTGCTCGCTCTCCTCAATTCACCCCACATGCCCGTGGATCATGGTGAAGGGTGGTTGAGGTTAAACAATGTAAATCTTAATGATGAGTCATGAGTGGGGTGGTAATGTGGCGTTCTCCAAACTTGAGGTAGTAGTGTGTGATTCGATTGATAATCTGTTTTGACATGGATGTGTAACAGAAATCACAGTAGTACAACAGCTGTTTAGAGGTCCTTAAACCATACCCATCAGACATATTCATGATCTAGATTACTCCCTAAAGGGAAGTAAGTACAATTTTTATTTCTACTGTCCTCTCAATTCTGTGTTAACCCACCCACGCCTTCGTTTCATACGATTCCTCGTGTATGGTGAAGGCGCTGTCAGTTGCTGGATTATCCTGTCCACCAGTAATTCCAGGGTAGGAAATGAAATTGAAGAGAGCTACTCCGTGGTGGTCAGTTTTACTAAGATATAATTAATATTTCAGGAAGTATTGCCTCAAATATAACAATTTGTATAATTTTAGTTTAGTAATCAGGTTGACTGTGCAGGACGGTCGCGTGTTATGTAGTCCAGCTACTTGTGGTTAGTTATGAACTACTGACTGGGACGGTGGCGACGTCCTGTAGTCCAGCTACTTGGAATCACGAATTGTGGATAGTTGTAAGGGATGGTCGGTGATGTAGTGTTCTCTTGTGTGGATTAACGTCCGCACGATTGAATACTTCGTTAATCCGCAAAGACCATCCTCATAATTAGACCAATTCGTAATTCAGAGGCCGTGGTTCGGATTCCACGTTAAACTGTAGGTCCATTAATTGCCATCGGCTGTTGGGCTATTAATTAACAGTCCTGTCTAAGGAACATGTCAGCCTTAGTCAGTTACAAGACTGCAAGATCGCGCCACAATCATCCTACATTCATTTCTCATTCATACTTGGCTTAAAATACCTACCTGGGTAGGTCGCCATTTCAGTTAAAAATAAAGTATGAGTGATTAACTTTTGCGTGTTCGCAAGTCAAAGGCAAAATTGGTTTGAATCTCACGTTAAACAGTAATTTTCCTTAATTGGCTGGTTGGCTATTAACTAATACAATAGTCCTGTCTAAGGAACATGTTATCCTTAGTCAGTAACAAGACCACAAGATCGAGCCACAATCATCTTACACTCATTCCTCATTCATATGTGGGCAAGTCACAATTTCAAAAGATAATGTAATAATAGTCACTAGTACTACAGTATTGTATTTATTTATACTCCACGCTATAATTCTGCAATGGATCGAATAGGCATATAGTTATTTATTCTTTCCAAATTATACTCAATTAGTATTTATTTGCAAATTGGCACAAATCCAGAACTAGTGCGAAAGTGTTACTCGATATTCAAGCGGTCGTGAAGGTTGATCGAAATGTGATTATTCACAGAGAAATGAGAACGGCCTTAAAATGTCACATCGGTGTCGCTCGACGAGGGAGTGTATCGTGCATGTACATGGTGAGCGGGGGGGGGAGGGAGGGTTCTCGCCACACCGGTTGGAGTTTTTTTACATTTTTTGCCCCCGAGACAGTAGGTAAAAAGTGCCTACAACGACCTAAATACGGGTGTTCATTGGGGCTTAGTCAATTGTCTTCACGTTTCTTCCCGATAAAAAATAACTCTTTGTAATATTCAATTACGGAAAACTGGTTTATAAGTAAGAATTAAAGTCGACGTAATTTCACACATATATTTTAAATATTCACTCGAAAACATTCTAAAAGTATTTTCCTTATAAGTGTTCACTACTTTTGTATGGTATATTTTATGAACTCTGGATTGGCTCAAATAAGAAAGATTTATTTGTTACAATTATCAAAATAAATGTATTCAATACACCATTTTTAAAATTCTGATTGTTTCGTTCTATAAATGTACAAACCATACGCTCTTGTGAAAACTTGAGCCAAAATGTGTACTATTTAAAGCTGATATTGGGTTTCTTGGTGGAGATGAGGTTGAAATATATTAGGACGTTGATGGGACACCCTTGTTAATGGCTAAGAATGGCTTTCGTCTCAGAGGAACAGTTTAGCACATTGTTTCTAATTGGGACTTTTATATTACACAAGGGCTTTCCCTCTATTGTAAACTATGAGCTCACCCAGGTTGTTGTAACACTCCTACGGAAATAACATTTTGAAACACAATCATCTATATAGAATTAGAGTTTTGTCTGACAATTCCTGGAAACTATAGGCGACGATTTCTGGGTAGATATGGTTATTTTAGCGAATTTCCCATAAGGAAGAAGCTACTACAGTAGATCTCATTGCACGGCTTAGGCCCGGGGCCATGTTATTTTTTTCGTTTTGAAGTACCCAGAGGTCAAAAACAATAGTCGTTCAAAAATGTTTATAAATATGTTTTTTAATTTTTTATGGGGGGGTTCCTACTTAAAATTGAGTTTTTGCGTTATTCATGTGTAATTTAATTTTTATCTTTTACCATTAGAATCACCTTAATAAACTAAACACTATAGTTCCTTAAAGTTTTGCTCTATCTCCAACGGTTACCAAGATATTAAAAAATCTAAACACAGTACGTTGTATTTTGAAGTTTCAATGTTAATCTTATGGAAGATAAGGGAAAAATCATATTTCACTTATCAATTTAAATATTTGGATAAACTAGTAGTATTCAGCTTCATGTGGTTGAGATTCATCCATTTATGCTTAAAAATCTTAGTTGAATGAAATACCTATGCAGTTATTATGGCAGGTAACCTGCATATTCTTTTTCCATGTTAAACATATAGAGAATAGGCAAACTCCTCTATTTATGGACTGATTTTTATCAAACCTGGTGCAATATATAGTCAAAATAAAAATTGATTATGGTAAAAATTCCTACTTTCAGTGTTCCTCACAGCTGGAAACCTGCATACTCTTTCCATTGTTAATCTTATGGAGGTAAGGCAAATTGTCAAGGCAAATTGTCTTGCATATTTTGTATTTTTTTCTTGCACAAAGCTGACTGGAATATGGAATCATATTTTTGGCCAGTGATTATGAGAAACGTCTGCATTCCATTAAGATTCAACAAAAAAAGGGTTGTCCGAAACACAATCATCTATATAGAATTAGAGTTTTGTCTGACAATTCCTGGAAACTATAGGCGACGATTTCTGAGTAGATATCGGGGAATTTTAGCGAATTTCCCATAAGGAAGAAGCGACTACCGTAGGTCAAATTGCAAGACCTGGGGTCATGTTATATTTTCGTTTTGAGGTCCCAGAGGCCAAAAACAATAGTCTTTAAAATTGTTATAAATATGTTTTTTTAATTTTTTATGGGGGGGTTCCTACTTAAAATTGAGTTTTTGCGTTATTCATGTGTAATTTAATTTTTATCTTTTACCATTAGAATCAGCTTAATAAACTACACACTACAGTTCCTTAAAGTTTTGCTCCATCTCCAATGGTTACCAAGATATTAATCTAAACACACTACGTTGTATTTTGGGGCTCCAATGTTAATCTTATATAAAATAAGGAAAAATTCATATTTCACTCATCAATCTATATATTTGGACGAAACTAGTAGTATTTAGCTTCATGTGATTGAAATTCATCCATTTATGCTTAAAAATCTTAGTTGAATGAAGTATGCATTTATTATGGCAGGTAACCTGCATATTCTTTTTCCATGTTAAACATATAGAGAATAGGCAAACTCCTCTATTTATGGACTGATTTTTATCAAACCTGGTGCAATATATAGTCAAAATAAAAATTGATTATGGTAAAAATTCCTACTTTCAGTGTTCCTCACAGCTGGAAACCTGCATACTCTTTCCATTGTTAATCTTATGGAGGTAAGGCAAATTGTCTTGCATATTTTGTATTTTTTTCTTGCACAAAGCTGACTGGAATATGGAATCATATTTTTGGCCAGTGATTATGAGAAACGTCTGCATTCCATTAAGATTCAACAAAAAAATGTTGTCCGATTAATTTCATGCAAATGTAAATTTGACCCATCTCATCCCCTCTTTATAAAAATAAAATTCTTCCAATAAAATATTTATTTGTTTTTAAAGTTTTAAAAATATTGTTTTATAATTGGTGGAAATAGAAATGTGAATGAAAAATAGTTTTAGAAATAAACTAAGGAAACGCCGATTCTCTTGCTACCAGGGCCAAACAATACTGTTTTTATAAAATATTATAATTTTTCAGCTCCTAAAATGTTTAACACTCTTCCAAATGAAATTAAACAATCAAAAAATATTTTATTTTTGTAAAAAGGTTAAAAGTGTGGCTTTTTAGTTTAGATGAGGTAGATTTTTCGTTTACAATGGTTATTTAAGAGTTCTCATTTTATCAGCTAAATATTAAATTTTTTGTAATGTCACTTTTTCATTGTAAAGGAGATCTTCATTATTTAATTCTAGTTAAGTTTTTTTTGTTATTGTTATAATAAAATGAAGACCTTATATTTTCTCTTTTTTGTATAAACAGGATATAAATTTTCATTTTATTTTTTAATGAACCTGTATAAAATCTTTAGAAAAGGTGTTTTTTTCATTTTTTAGAGTTAGACTGTAAGCAAATAATAAAATACATATATTTTTAATAATAAAATTTTTAGATATGAGTTATTTTTAGTTAGTCTGACTAAAGGGTATTTTATTTATTAGTTGTAATTTATATTTATTTGTCTTATTTGTAATGAGACTATATTTATTTTATGCTATATTGTTTACGGATTTTATAAGAGAAAATAAAACATTCTTATTCTTATTTTATTCTCCTATTTATTGACTGATATTGATCAAAATTGGTATATATTACTATTGTCATGTTATTGATTTGGAAATTCGCTGAGTACACAGGTCTGCTGAAGTGGATATTTTACAATGTTTACGTTTAATAATTAGCATAAAACCAGTGCAACAGATAGATTTATTTATAATTAAATTCTGTACTAAATACTTAAAATTATCATACACGAACTACACAGGTTATTGACCCCGTGATGAAGGTTAAATTATTTCATTTAAAAATATAATATTGGCCTAGACCATGATAACAACAAATATCTGCATTACAAGGGTATACCTATTATTTTCGTGAAATATTTTGTTAAATAAATAATATTAATACAAATATTAATAAAACTATAAAATGTGTAAATAATTTAGTGACTGTTTAAGTGCGGTGCAAGGAGGCGATGCAGTGCGCAGGCGTGGTGACGATACGCACGGCGCATGCGTAGTGGGCTACTGGGTTTGCAGCGCGATGACGTAACGCGGACAGTGACGGCGAAAGTGGCGGAGAAAGGAGCAAGGCCGGTGTCACGGCCAAGGTCGCGTGACTCGCCGCCTAACCGCCCGGGGCGCCACCGTCGCCGCCATCAGCGGGCAAGGCCAAGGATGTGGGATGAGGCTGGCGTGCTCTTACAATTTCTTTGATTGCATTCGTTCCTTGTTCGTTTTTTGGGGAATTATAGTCTAGTTGTGTAAAGTAATTTTGCTGTGGGATTAGAGATGTTGAAACGACTCGGAAAGCCTGACTAGTTGAAAAAGGAAAAATTATACAGCCATTGGTAACATTCTTTTTTCAGCATCTACAATAAATGTTTTTCTTCAACATCCACAAGTTCTTGTAAGCTTGATCCAAACATAATTTCCGTTTTACTTACGGCCACAACAATTTTCAAAACCACAACTACTGCCAATAGTCAGTTTTTTATATTTGCCATAGGTTTCTCTTAATGGGTTAGGTACAATTGTATTGAGTACAGCTTATATCCAAACGATTTTTGAAATAGTAGGCCAAACACAAATGAACATCTAATGGTGCTAACCATTATGCTAGTAAGAAACCCTAATTTGACCAATCTGCAAACAACATCTATTTTTTCATATTGCTAAAGGATATTTTTATTTATTAACCATTGTTTAACTTTTCAATGCTGATATGTTATCTTAAATATCCTGTTTGTAACATTTTCATAACAAGCTAATGGTTTGTTTCCGGATTTTTAACTATTAAAAGTGGAGTACATATAACAAAGCTGGTGAAATGAGATAGAATATTCTATCTAGTTAATCTTAATCCGATACATTTACGGCTTTTGTATTTTTACTATAAGAAATAAATAAACACGTAGTTGTCAAAAGATAACTCCTTTAAATCTTTCACATTGACTATCCATATGTTTTTGCACATGACTCCCAAAGGCAAGGCTGTCTCGAAACGGTTATGCATTTTGGAACCCAAAAAACAAAAAGCACAGAATAAAACAAATCTTGTCTGGATTTAAATTTTTTAAGCGTGTTTGTCGTTTAATATTGATGATACCATTTTGAAATACAGTTTAATTTTTGAACTGACCCACTAGGAGCCAAGAAAGCCAAAATGGGTCTCATATTATTTTTCTGTGTTTCTGTATCGTTGCAAGATACATTTTTGATCGTCTTCTTCTTGAAAAGGAGTTCCCATTTCGATTAATCGTTTTTTGTTTCATTATTCTATACAATTTAGGGAAGTTTTCTATGTTAATTACGTTTTACTGAATATTTCGTCTATTAAAATGATTTAGCAGAAATAAATTGTTAGTTTTATGCTATGTCACTTCTAAACATTAGTTTTAAATCGTTAATAATAGATTTTAAACCTTTTTTTATAATGCTAGTAAGTATTTTTCTTTCTCTTACAAAGTATCAGGACTACAGAGAAGAATAGGTATAATAGGAAGATAGGTATCAGGAGAGCGAATGTAGGCAGGCGCTACGATGCAGAGTGCAAAGCGATGTTACGTCAGTGAGGAACCCTTCAAGTATAGAATCTTTAAAATTCATAATGACGTTTGTCATTAATTTTTCAATTCCTTTATTGGACGATTTACAACGTGTCAGTGTTTTTAACTGCACAACGTTTCTGGAGTTGAAGAAATTCCCCCGTTTTCAATTGATTACCCAATAATGTATATTAAACATTGGATGTTTAAAGTTACATATATTGATTATATCATGTTGTCAGTAATACTATACTTATCTATCATGCTCAACACAAAAACTATATTGATAACGCAACAACTAACCACAACACTTCGCCTCGGTGCTAGTGGGGCGACACAAGATAACTAGCGCTCAGAACGGGAGTTTGAGCACGACTGAATTTTCTTTAGGATTTAGTTCTTTGGATAGATTAATGACTATATTTTCGGTCGGTGGTGGTTCTGTTGTGGCTACTGGTGAGTCCGTGTCTGTTTGTGTACGTTGGTTGTTTGTGTCATAAATTCTATAACATCAAGTACACTGCTGTCCATCCCTCGCTATAGGAACGACCACTTACATTGCGTATCCAAACCTATAAAATTATGATATGTGAGTAATACTTAATCGTTAAAGTTAATTTTTTGAAACTACTATATTTAGTAAAACTAATTTTTCTCACACATCGGCTGAACGCAACACATAATAACGTAGGATCTGCATCCTTCTCTATTCTGTAAAGTCCTAGCAATCGTCTAGCTTACTGCTAGTAGGAAATAAAAGGAGTACTGAAACAGGGAATATGCTGTGGTGGTAGGTGGTACGGGAGATAGCCAGCAGGTGGCGTGGAGGTGGCGTCTCGGTTCACTGCACGGCCAGTCGTGCGACTCACTCTGGACTTTTCAACTATCTCCCTGTTATCACCATATGTTATCTGGGGTTGGGGTTAGCTAACCCGCATATCTGTGGACAGCGTGATAGATATTATTGTCTGAAACGCCCTCCTGTGGTCGTTTTAACAATCTCCATCTTTATATAATGTTATCAAAACTGTGGCGTGTCATGTAATCCAGCTATTTGGAAATAATCAATTATTGTGGATAGTTTTCGGCGATAGTCAATGGATTTAATATTCACTTGTGGGGATTATCGCCCGCACTATTGAATACCTCGTTCATCCGCAAAGACTATCCTCCTGATTAGACCATTTCGTAATTCGAAGGCAAAAGTGGTTCTGATACCACGTTAAACTGTAGGTTCCCTAGATGCCATCGGCTGTTGGGCTATCAATTAATTAACAGTCATGTCAAAGAAACATGTCAGCCTTAGTCAGTAACCAGACTACAAGATAGCGCCACAATCATCTTATACTCCTTTCTCATTCATACTTGGCTTAAAATACCTACCTGGATAGGTTGCTATTTCATTTAAAAGTTTAAAGTATAGAAGAATTTTCAGTAGAATGAAATAATACAAATTCACGTATTGGGTTTACATCAGCGATTCTTTTGTCAGCGAGAAGAAAGCTGGCCCTGCGCCCATGCCACAACTGACAATTGAAGGCGTTTTGTTTATACATTCCGACGCTGGCTTGATCTGTCGGCGAATCGAAAACCCAATAGGAGGGCACAATTATTTCTGTTTATTTTGCATGATAGTCAAAAGTCGTATTAGTACTGTTAAATAATGATTATCTTATGTAGATATTCTTTACTTATATGACTTCAATAATATGTAAATATAGAATTCCTCTCATTAAACTTTGATGATAATGAAAATAATTTTAATACAGTTAAAAAATGTTGCAATATTAAAATTTGTTGGTCATAGTTATTGTTAAATTTTAGATTATATAGCTTTATGTATTATTGTTCTAAATACTTCAATATCAAGGAAACATTAGATTGAACGATAATAAGCTGGTAAAGAATTAGTTAGAACAAAAAATTAAACTGTAAATCTTAACGGACGTTAGTTTTTAATGATGACATTTACTAAAGAAACAGGTATTGTCATAAAAGGAGTCATCTCCGAAGCTGGAATTTTCACTATCTGAAGTGTTGTGTGTGTATCTTCATTGTCGTATCCTAAATGGATGATAATCTTGTCTACTGTGTCTTCCATCCATCTTTGGTCCAATATTCGTTTACAATGTAGCCTATATTACGTGTTCACAATATTTCTTCCATAAAGGTGGAGTCACAGAGTTCAGGGCCTCCGTTGCCACCTCGGTAAGAACGCTTACTGACATATTGCCTGGTTAATATAAAAATGATTCCCTTGCAGAACCCGTCGCAACGTCCGATCGCTCCATTTAAAATCATTTTTTTCTTTTTATAGATGTACAGTAGTATTTTCTTGTAAGTAGGAACGGTTCTTTTACTAACTTTTAATTAACTATTTTATTAATCCTGATCTGTTTTAGGAATTGATAAACGTACGATTAAATTAGTAAACTGATTACATATGCTACAATAATTTATTGTAGATTTACTCAGTTACTTCTTCGTTTATTAGTTTTTATCTAATCTATTCGTTTCATATTTTCTAATAACTTTTGTGGTATGTGTGTTCGTTTTTTCTGTGCATGCAGTCAAAGTTTGTTTCACTGCGTTAAACATGCTTGATTTCCTATATAAAGCAAATTAATGTTCAAAAAATAAATTACATTAAATTATTATAACAATATTATACAAATTAAATTATTTTTGTAAAGCACAAGCTGCTGTACACAATGAATACTATTTAAATTTTTTTACCTATTGTTGTTTGTTTAATATCCAGAATTTTTATGGAGTTTTTCATCACCAACCAAAAAAACTTTAAATGTATTAAATAAAGGTTTTAACCATAGAAAATAAAATATAGTTCAAAAGGTTTTTGCAATGCTAAGTATAGTGCCGCTTAATCCAACCATCAATCCAATTATTCTGTCATAACTTTTTACTGTATTGTTCTGTTCTTGATCCATCTCACCTGAGGATGGAGTCACAATCTACATCCTGAAACGTCGTAAAACTTAATTATACTAATTCTGACGGGAAAAGTGCGTAACAATGGATTAAACAAAATATTTTCACATCCAGATTTTTTATTCATATTGAGGCTTGATACAAAAAAGATTTACCTTCATGTAAACATATTACTTGTTAGAATGTAATAGTGGGATAACTCTTGGCACATGTTTTTATATCAAACAATAAAATTTATGTCCACATATACCTTTTTATGGTTCACGCTCGATTCTCATTAAACCTTGGCCGATATCGGCGTAACAATGCCCGTCGTGTTCTCGCGATCCGCGAGACGGGAAACGTCCGCCGTCCTGGTCCGGTGTTCCATTTCCAAGTTTACCGCCGGTTGCGTAACGCGGTAACGTTGATATGAGGAACGGCGGACGGTGGACTAGGCGTGGTCGCGATGTTGCAAGTGACGCTTCGGTGCAAGTGACTCTGTACATGGGAAGGCACGTAACAGATTTGTGGGCGAGTAAACTGATAGTATGTTCATAAGTTTTAGTAACATTTTGTGAGGACAGATGAAGAGAATATAAGGAACAATTGGGAAATCTTTAAAGATCCAGACTTCGTCACAATGATACTGAGTAGAATATTGAAAAAGTCAGGACACATTTTAAGAAAAGAAGATAAAATGTTAACTAAGAAAATTTTAGAGTACCCAAAAAGTAGAAGAGCCCTTGGTAGATGGGGAAACTAAGTTGAAAGTACTTGAGAAAACTAAGAATAATGAAGGAGGGCGCAAGAGACAGAGGCAATTTGTTGGGGAGGCCAAGTACCATTTGCGTTACCTGTGGCCACAACAATAAGAAAGTTAAACTCTGGCCTTGTTACCACCCACTAACGTGTCGGTAATTAATTACTTAGCCAATTATATATTATGGTAACGTCCGGAACGGAACCGGTGACCCTCGGATTACGTAGTGAGCGTGTTGCCCAACTACCCATCAATACAATGAGGTTAGGAAGCCTGCCTTGTAACGGTTATGAGGTTCTCAGTGTTATTTCTGTGAAATTGTTGTTAAAATTAAGAAAATTAGACGGGATATTGCAAAACATTGATCAACACTGTAGTTTTCTTTAAAAAAATCAAGACCTCAAACTTTAAGAAACAAACTGATCACTTTTCCTCTGTGCTCCACTAAATCATTTTTTCTTAAAATAAGTAGTATTGTTTTTACTGGGAAATGTGTGGATGTTTCAATGCAAGTGTTTGTGTAAGTGGACCAGGATTTGCAGGAGGATATGTCACAGGAGAGTTGTCGAGGACAAGGAACGTAGCGAGCGACAATGATAGCGATCTCTATCCTTGGAAGTCCTGAACTTACGGCACGCTACGTTCACTTCGCCGGGTCTGTCTTTGTGTGGAATAGTTTCCTTGAGATATTTTAACTGATTTGGACTAATACTATTTCAATATATTATTCCTTTGACTAAGTGGATTAACAAAATAAGAGCTTTGTACACTTTAAAGTATAATTTATTTACAAAATACATTTATTACAGGTAGTTTGAGTTGACAATTTGTTGTACTAAGGTGGGTTGTTTCTAGTGGTAGGCAGGGGCCACGGGGACGACGGGGGCGTGGTAGACGGGGGCAGGAGCGGGGGCAGGGTGTGCCAGGGGCTCCTTGGACACGACGGCGTTGAACCCGTTATGGGGGTCGGCTGTGTAGTGGACGACGCGCTTGGAACCGTCAGCCTCCACCAGGCTGTAGCTGCCGTGGACGACATCTCCGTCGCGCTCCTCCTTCTGGCTCTTGACGTCGCCGGTGTGGGGGTCGTGGACGCCGTACTCGAAGGCGTACTTGGGATGGGGGTCGTAGGGCTCGGGGGCGGGTGCCGGGTGAGCGTAGGCGACGGGTGCGTGGTAGACGGGGGCTGGGGCGGGAGCGTGGTAGACGGGGGCGGCGACCTTGTAGACGGGGGCGGGCGCGTGGTAGACCGCCGGAGCGGGGGCGGGGGCGTACGCCACAGGGACGTAGCCTGCGCTGGCGGCGGCGACGAGGGCGGCGAACAGAGCGACCTGCAACAAGACAATGTGTCGTTAGGGCGCTGGGCATGGACGTAACCGACAATGGCACGTTGACACGTTGAAAGCTTCCCTGTGTACAACGGATTTATCATGCACTATACCAAAGGAACAGGAAAGGTGTGGCCTCATATACAACAATATTCTAAAGACAATTGGTGCCAACAGCCCTAGCAGTTGATTAAGTAATATTAGAAATACGATAATACATTGTTACTTTATCTTTAACTTTTGTCGTTAATGTTATTTACCTTTACAGAATGATGTTATCTCCAACTGTTTGGCTAATTTTAAACTGTTTTACAGTTTAAATAATCATTTGATTAACTCTTATAATCTCTAACAGATATCTATGGTCTCGTAATATGGATAAGTCATTAAAAACTTGCATTTTAAACAAAAAGGTTTAGTGACTAGAGCAATTTTGTGTACGTATCGTGCTTATAAGACATTAAACAATGTTTCCTTGATTTAATTTTCTTCAAATGGGAAATTTAGACAGAAACAACTGCAAATCTTTATTTGAATTTAAGTGCACCCTATGTCCTATTTAACGGTAACCTTGATGCAGCACATCGCTGGAACCAGACTACAGAACAGAGGCCTGAAATTTATTTGATTTAATATTTAGTTCCGTAGAGATAATAATTGTATTTTTCGTTAAATTTAAAAATTTTGTTCAAAATTACAAAGGTTAATGTCTTTAACTTTTAATTATTTTAGTGTGAAGGGATTGTAGCGAAACTGTCATAGGATCTAGAAAGACACCCTGTTAATACACCATAAAATATCATAGTTGTATGTCTAACGGTTTCTAAGATATGTGGGTAACAACTTTAAAAACAAAAATTATGGAAAATCGCCACTCTACTAAAATAACTCTGGAACTCCTTTTAAGTCGATTCATTGGGAGCTGGAGAAAATTGTTAAGTTGCAGTATAAGTCAAATGTGGTATCAAATTGTGGGTCGATTTATCGAAGGTTGTAGGTCGAAAAAGCCAGCAAAAAATCTGATCAAAAACAAAAGGGCGGTGGTTTTAAATCTTTCCCCAAATTCATTTAAAATAAGGATGTTAAACGAATATTTTTTCATTGACTTTTTACCATTATAATTGCTAAAAGGAAATTTTGAAGAACAAAAATATAGTAAAAGCTTATAAACACAAAACAATTTTGGCCGATTTAGGGTGCCCTTAATTGGTCGTATTTGCCCTAATTTCAAAACTAAACTAAAAAAAATTTGGTCTTATGGTTTTTAACTTATTGCAACATTAATTCTTCTCTACTCGTGTCATTGCCGGTACCTATTAGTAGTTTTATTATTATGTTTTTGTGAAACCAACGATATATTTTGTCACGATTTATGTTAGATTGAATGAAGATTTAAGCTCTTTGTCCATATTTTCATATATTTAAAAAAAAATATAATATATGAAATAAGATTTTCTTCTTTTTATGAAGTAATGTTTTATTTTATATTGATATAAATTTAAAAAGATACGCTAGGTATTTTAAATAAAATTGTTCAATTGTATTCAGTACTTGTTATAAAAGATTATTTTACTTCTTGTTTAAGTATTTACTTTGTCAAGCATTTATATTTTTTGTTTATAATTAGAAAATGGTTACATGATATTCTATTGTATTATTTTATTAAAAAGATTGAAAAAGATAAATTATATTGATTTTTGTTACATTAAAAATAATAAAAGTATTACATGAGTAATTTAAACGAATAATACGTAGAAATAATTTAATTTTTCTAAAAATTCAGTTATTACTACGAAATCAGTTTTTAACAAATCAAACTATAAGTATTAAATTGTTTAAAAGATTTTTTGAAGTAAATGATTCCTAATTGATTTTATTAAGGGGTTTTTTTAATTTAAAAATCTGATGAATTTATCCTTAAATCCTTTTGATTAGGGTTTCTTAGATCCTTCCAATTAAATGATTAAGTTTTAATTTAATATTACAGCACTTTTGGATTGTGATAATGCTAATGTTTGTTTAGATTTTGATTCTATGCTATTGCCACAGTTTTATACTATTAGATAGTTTGTCCATATTTGCGGGATATATAAGAGCAATAAATTAAATCACACAACACCTTAATGTATCAGATCATATCTAAGTATTTTTGTTTTTGTTCAAAATATAATTCTACTATGAAGCACTAAATTGTTCCTTTTTATGGTTTATATTTTTAAACAAAACACTAAATCTTAAATAGTTAAGAAGTTACGGGTTCATTTGGAAAATATGCAGTTTACCATATGTACATTTCTTTGACTGTTAAAAATTAAAATTGGACTGTTAACGGTTTAAAAAAGTATTAAGAGAAAAATTGTTCATCTTGTATACTTTACAGGATCTTTATTACATAGTAGAGGTATATTACTTTAGATCAATGGAGAATTTTTATTTGAATCTACGTTCACAATTTGAATGTCTCTCCGATTGAAAAAATATTCATAAATTTCTTAATAACTTACTTATACAATGGTAGTTACACTTTTCACACATTTACATCATTTTTCAAAGAATTTACTAAACTATTTAAGTCCTCTGTTTCAGATATAAGTAGAATTTCAAAATATTTATAAAATAAAACAATATATACACATTTGACACAATCTTGTAAGACTTTTAATTTATTGTTAGACGAAAGTTAGTGTTTATAAACAATTGGATAAAAAATCGTCATGGATATTTCTTAGCTCTAAGGGGTATTGAAAATCCGTCAGGTCAAAATTTGTAACGAATGTACTGTCATGTGGTTATAAGAACAGCTGTTTAGAGGAACTGAAAAATCCCCTTTTTATGAATATAAAATAAGTAAAACTTTTAAGCTATATAAAGAAATTAAGTTTTATCTGTTAACGAAATAAATATTTTGAAATTACGATCGTAAAAAAATAAATTTAAAAAAGAATTAAACTTTTTTGTGGTTTTATCAAGAGCTGTTTTAACAAAAAAAATAATTTGAAATAAGTGTAGGTGTTGGCTGAGGTTGTAAGAGCAGAAGAGGCTTACCTGGAGAGCCATGACGAGTGTCGGTATGATTGTAGGGGTCAGTTTAAATAGTGTCGAGTGGCCGAGGTACTGAGGGCGAGGGACCTTTCACTGGAGGGGGGGCGCCGTCCTCCCCCACCCTTCACGGTCAATGTCGCGCCCATCCGGTACCGGAACGGGAACGGAACATGCCCATGTTGCGTATTAACGTATTAACTATATTAAATTAATAAGCACCGGTTTAGGTTTAAATTAGATTTGTCAGCCAATCTTTTATTAGCAAAACTAAAGTTTTGTCTGTACAGTGCTTGGCAATATGATGTTTTTTAGTTATTTTTACGTTATATACCACAACAAATTTAAATGGATCAGAAGCTTTTGTACTTTCTGTGTTTGATTCTTCTCTTCCTGTCTGTGATAATTTTTGGAGAGAATACAGAAGGCGCAGGGGGTGGGGGTAACAAATGTGGCTGTGGCCTTCCATCCGGTAGTCCACAGAGTTTTGACTACGTGTAAGCCTGAGTGTTTAAGGATCAAGCTAAACCCTAAAAAGGTTGCCTCGTGTGCGGTTGGAGCTTGACCGGAAGCGTTTTGGCGCACTTTTGCTCTTAATATGTATAACCTAATGTTCTTGGCTGATGTGATGTGATGGGAGAATTGCAAAAACATTCTAAAAAATAACGAATCGTTAAAAAACCTTATTATTAAAAAATTCATTCCTGTAAAACCTTTATAAGAATTCCAGTTAAGTTATTCTTATTTGGATAAACTGTTTAAACTCTGTGATGTCCATTTTGGTTATGGCCGTTTAAAAACTTTGGATAATACCTAACTATTAACTAATTACAAAGACCCTCTGGAATAGGTACAAGAAAAAGGATAACGTATGTTACATTGTTGTAGATAAATGTAAGTATTAAAACCAAATAAACTTATCAAGACATTTCTTTTACATTTATCATCTTTTTACGGAGAGGTGCTAATCCAGTTAGTTGGAGGACACGAAATGTGGATAATTATGAGCAATAGCTGGTGGATGTGATATTCCCTGTAGTGGATTAACGTCCGCACTATTTAATACTACGTTCAACTGTACAGGTCACCCTTATAATTGAAACAGTTCGTAATTGGGACAAAATTGTACTTCCCATGTTAACCGGTAGGTCGCTCTGACGCCATTGACTGTTGAGCTATTAATTAAGTCACATCTAAAGAACAAGCCAGCCTAAGTCAGTAACTTTAATCTTGCACTCATTTCTCATTTACCCCACACGCTCGCCTTAAAGTTCCAACCTGGGTAGGTCGCCATTTCAGAAAGATTGTATTTAAGTCAATAACTCATAATAGGGTGACGGATAACAGGTATGTGTCCGTCTAAAGATTCAATCTTTGGTTTGGGCACTAAATGATTATTTAGGTGTATATTGGATGTGAAATTAATGACATTACGTTTTACGTTTTAACAGAACACTTTTTGTTTACAAAAGCTTTTATCTACACGATTTTCATAGCGATTTCGTAGCTAAGCTACGAATTTTTAAAGCCAATTTTGTCTAATAAACTTTCTAAAGTAAAATAAAATTCTATAATACAAAGTATCGTAAATGAATCCTATAGAATTCATAACACCTTGAATGTAATGAGCTGTATAATAAACACTCGCTTACTACCTTATCGACAGTAGAACATCTTAACACGAGATTCCTATAAAATGTATCGTCCCTTATTCGTAGACCGGCTCTAAGTGGTTCTCACCAAAGTAGACCTCCCTTTAATTGCCCCTGGCCGAAGGTCCTTTCATCCCATTGGGATGCGACCGGCGTTCTGCATCCATTGAAAAAAAATTGACTACTTTATCAAAACTCCACGTCTGTCGTACCTCGTTGTGGTGCGGGGCACGCGCGTCGTTGCGTGGACATTGCTAAGGACCTTTCTCGGAACGCGGGCCTTGGACTCCATAGTTTTTGAACCAGTTGTTCACGTTCCCGCGATGCATGAGTCACGGGGTGTATCACGGAACGATTCACGTTGTAAAACACAGAACGGCTCACGGGGTAAAACACAGAACGATTCACGGGGTGAAACACAGCGATTCACGGGGTGAAACTCAGAACGAGTCACGGGTGAATCACGGAACGAATCACTAGGTGAAAGAGAGAACGAATCACGGGGGAAACACATACTGAGTCACGGGGAGAAACTGTGAACTAGTCACGGGGTGAAACACAGATCGATTCACGGGGTAAAACACAGACCGATTCACGAGGTAAAACACAGAACGATTCACGGAGGAAATACAAAACAATTCACGGGGTGAATCACGGAACGATTCATGAGGTTAAACAGAGAACGAGTCACGGGGGAAACACAAAACAATTCACGGGGTGAATCACGGAACGATTCACGAGGTGAAACACAGAACGAGTCACGGGGGAAACACAGAACAATTCACGGGGTGAATCACGGAACAATTCATGGGGTGAAACACACGAGTCACGGGAAAACACATACTGAGTCACGGGGGAAAGATATACTGAGTCATGGGGTAAAGACAGAACGATTCACGGGGTGAAATACAGAACAAACCACGGGGTGAAATAGAACTAATCGCGAGGTGAAATTTGGAATGGGTCACGGGGTGAAATACAAAACTAGATACTGCGTGAAACACGGAACACGTCTCGGGATGAAACATGGATTGAGTTTCATTTCAGATGCTTCAAATAGGTACCACGATTTACTCTCTTACCACATACGAGCTTATTGCAACGTTTAAGTCTTGCGCTTCCGGTGGACTTGTCGGCTGTCGCAGATTTACTCTGTTCCCAAGTTCAAAAGAGCGTTATCCTTATGACAAAGGTTCCTCAAGCTCTATCATGATTTGCGTGATAGTTTCTTCATTCTTCTCCTATAGTCGCTGACAGAATCACAACTAGTGGTGTGGACTCTCTGTAATTGCTTCTTCAACTGGTCTTGTCCATGTACAAGAAGAAGTCTCACGTCTCACCATGTTTGCCGATACGCTTACTATACTTAGATGTGATGCCACAGCTTGTAATACCCCTTTTCCTTCTTATTGAGTCATTCAGTCCTACTGAGTCTACAGCTTTATTCTTAAGAGTTTGTACTATCGGCAGGCAAAATGTTTTATATATTATTAAATATATTATTATTAATAGTTGTTTTAACGATATAGGTACCTTAGATGTTAAAACGGTACCAACAGTGACAAGCGTGTTGTTTACGTTTTCGTACCCACCGGCGGTGTGGCGGTGTGAACGACCCTCCGTCACACACGTGCCACGATAGTCATCACTGCCAGAGGTCGCGCCTGGACGGCGAGCTCCCCGGCCTTGCCCGCGGGCCCGCTCCTGCGCTGACATTCACCTCCTCCGTGCTCCGCCCCTATTGCCCACTTTTACTATTCAACCGCACACCCGTTTCCGTGTGCCATTATCGTCTTTGTTGGTGTTTTACGCCTCGTATAATGTTACGTTCTCGTTGTTGTCATTTATTCCTCTCGTATTTGAATGCGGAATTATGGGAAAATGCTGTAATAACTGGTGTAATTATGTAATTAAAACAGTAAAACGGTCGTGTGAACGTTTTATTGCTCGGATTTGTACAATTATTGATGTATAAAATCTCTAAATCATTACCTCGTCGACACGATCACCTTCGTTATTATTGGAAATACCAGTGTTTGCGGATAATGTAAAATATTTAAATACGTTAAGTGTAACTGTTTAATTTGTATGTTTCATTAGATTTAATCGTTCCCAAGGATAAGCGATAGTAAACTGTAAGTTCATTTTTATGAGTTTTGAGCCAGTTATGGTTTATATATTACGATATGTCATTTTCCCCCTTTTTTCTATCCGTCGGGTTGTTTTTCACATTTCAAACTATTTTCTTCTTGAGTTACCAAACTTGGCGGAGTATTTTGAACTAAAACTAAAATTTCTCTGGAGAAAAATGGTTATGGTTGATTTGTTGAACATAGTAACCTTTTATACTCAATTTTAGCCTAATTAATGAAAAATGATTCCTTAAATAAACAATTTTGACTTAACATCTTCTTGATAATATAATAAAAAGTTTGGAATTTCTTGATTATAAATTGTAGTTTTATTTGTCTAAGTATTTATTTCAAAAATTTCAAAACAAATTATCGTAATCTACATGGATATGTCTTAGCTCTGGGAGGGGGGGTTTGGTCATTTTTAAGATGGAAAATATGTAACAGGTTTTCATAGAAACTACCAGAGTTACTTTTATTGATTTTTTAGAATAAAACAGCTGTTGAGATGAACTGAAAACAATCCTTTTAGACATATCCATAATCTAACCTATTTCCCACAGGGAAGTAAATACAAACATTTTTCGTAAAAAATCAGACGTGGTTTAATCCACCTCATATCTTAACAGAATATTAATTAAGAAATAGATTTTTTAACAGGAGGTGGTGGTTAATGACAACACCAATAGTGGCAACAACATTGTGCGCGACGACATCTACCGGACATGAACTACACTTGTGAGGCAAAGTTTACCGCCAACATTCGCAATATCAGGTGGCCAGTGTGTACAGCAGTTAACAGCGCAGTCTAGCGGACTGTGTAACACAACAATACGTCACTGCCGCCACACTTGGCCTGGCCCGCCGTTACCGTGCTGCTGTTAACCTGTATACCCAACTAGAGCGGTCTCGTTCATTAAATCACTTATTTAGAAGCGTGTCGATCCGCCCGTGATAGCCGGTAGAGTGTCGACCGTTTTCTCGTCGCTATTTGTCCGCTGGTATCATTCAATGTATTTATATCTCGGATCTACAAAACCTAGGACATGTTCCAGTATAAGAAATTTGTTCCAGTTTAGGTTTGATTCTGCGTAAATCTTGTCACAATTCATTCTCTGGCGGTTCGGTACTGGTCACAGTTAAATTAATCACTAGGCTATTAATTAATTAATAATCCTGACAGATGAATCATCTGATCTTCGTCAGATAATAAGCAACATGTCATGAAATTTGATTACATTACTCACGCTCACCACTCGTAATAAATGGTATCAGCGGCCTGGTAGATACTTTCTCACGTAAGTAATTTAATAAACTACAATCCTTAATAATACTAGCGTGTTCTTTAAGGTTTAAATGTCATTTGAAAATGTATTGTTACAAATATTGTCATCCAATTTCTTAAACTAGATAAATTAAGTTGAGAAACGGTTGAGGAATAAGGAAGAAACTGATTTTTAATATTCTGCATGAGAATAACATCAGGTGCTCTCAGGCAACGCACTGCGTTCACCACGGACATAAAAAAGATTAATAACTTACTAAATTTTACATAACTTTTGAACAATCTGATTTACAGACATACAGGTTGTCTCATATTATTTGGGACTTAATACATAATGGAATTTCAATCAAAAACCGTTTGAGTGGATATTGAAAAATTGTCTCTGTTTTAAAAGCCTTTTACTGGTAAAACTAGTCTTGAAATCAAATTTTAACAAAATACAATAAAAATGTGGATATAGCCAAAATTCGCCCGGGTACCAAGTTTTATACAATAATATATAAATGTAATAATATACCATGTATAACGATAGGAAGTAAAAATTGGTGTGACAAGTCTGGTGACTCGTTCAAAACTGAACGAAAAAAAATGTTTTTTGTAAAAATATTAATCTTATACTTTTTATGACTTGATGAATTATAGACCAGCTTATGAATAATACTGGAAAGGAGCGTCACAATAGCATATTTCATCTCTAGGCCCAAAAACCCAATAGTTGTCGACCATTTTTGTCGTTCTTTCTTGATTCCTCATGGTTGTTTAGGTAATGTCAGTGTAAGTTATTATTATCGATACTTCAATCTCAACCATTCGATAGTTGATTTAATAGTCGATTACCAGTTTCACAAACGATATCCAAAACGTCCGAAAACCCCAAAAATCTATAGTAATTGTTGTAGTTACTAGATCGATTATTTTCAATCGAATGCTGACCTCGAATCAAAAGTATCATCAACAATGATCTTTTGCTGCCTAGGACTAAAAAATCATCATAATAATAGGTTTAGTCGTAGGAATAAAATTGAACGATTTTTTGTTCTTCAACACATGTATCTTAAACACCTGTTTTTGATGCAAAAAAAGTAAATTTTAATTGTGCTATTAGTGGCGTAACATTGGCGAGTCCGTGGCTCAGTAGGTAGCGTGACGGCCTCCGAACCCAAGGTGTCGATCCTGGTGTTGGTAATCAGTTTCAATACTCCTCACCTAGTATTATGTCAGCTGACTCCTGCATACGCTTGATACGTTCCAAACACAGATAAGAAGTCTATATGTGCAGGCAAAGTGTAGGTACAAAGACATTAACAACCTCTTGAAGAAAAGAATACACAAATCAGATTGGGATGAGAGAAAAACCTTAAAAAGGACGATTTTACACTTGGCTACCATTGAATTAGTGGTGAACTACAAAATAAGTAACAACCACAAACTGCAGACCATAACTTCAGGGGATCGAAGAGAGTTGTCTTTGAGTCTTTGTGACGTAAGAATGTGTTTTGTTTCTTGTGCGCGTATCTGTTTGTGAATGGAATTGTGTGTAAGTTTTTACAGCTTTACACCGGCTTAGTACAGATTATGTACCAATCGTGTTACGTTTTAGGTTCTAGCTCGCCTGAAGAAGGGATCAAATTCTAGATCCCAAAACATCGTTACACTTTGTTTTACTTAAAATCATGGTGGAAAATGTCCGTAATAAAAATCTAGATCACAACATGATTGAAGGAATGTCTCGTGTATGTATTATCTTTGACGTACTCTCCACTCTCAGCTCCATCAGACCTGATCCAACGTACGTCGTCACCTCACTCCTCAACCTCAACTCGGATTGTATATTCTGTTTCCAGATCGGTCGAAATGGGCGCAATTACTTATAAAAGTAATAAACATTGAAACTGTAAGTAGTTTATGTATTATTTACGTTCTCCCTCACTTTTACTTGTATAGTTCAAGGCTGGAGACCTTGCACTTTCAATTAGCTGATATTGGTTATACCAGACTAAAAACTCATTTAAGGGGGTCAGTGCGGCAAAAAATCTCTTATCGATTTTTGCACAGAATTATAGCTTAGAATGTCCATTTTCCAATTATATGTAAAACCAAACCTGATTTAATTCTAAATCTAGGAAAATTGTTTTATAAGAGGATGTCGGTGTTTTTTTCAACTTAAACTTAAGCTTACACAAATGTGACATGGTTTTTGTGTAGTATGATAATAGTTGTGTTGGCTAACCTGGTATAGGTTATTTTTATATGACGGTTTGTTTCTAAACTACTAAAAGTAGGAAATACTGTGCTTTTTACTGTTTACGAAATATAAATGTGTTTTTTCAGAAAGTCTTTTATTTGTTTATTTTTTAGTATTACTTTAGGTGTACGTTTTTTGATGTATGCATGTTGACAATTGCCTATGAATTTTATTTTTTTACGGTCAAAAATTTGGTTAAATTATTTTGTGTAGTATACGAATATTTTTTCTTAATCTAAAATTTCACATAGGTTACGTGTAAACGCCTGTTAATCATCCACGTTCCCAAAATTTCAGCTTAAAAGCATATGTAGTTTTTCCACACTCCTTGCATGAAAACCGCCCCTGTAAATTCCATGAAAATTAATCACCCTGTAACCCAAAAACTTTTCACTAAAACCTTATTAAAATTATGCTAAAGCATATTTATTATACGATCAACAAATAAACGTTAACATAGTTCAATTCAATTCAATTCATTTATTTTCATATACATATTTGATTTACAATGCAGTTATGTTTAATCTCTCTAGCCACATGGCTAATTGAGAGATCAGCTATTTCTGTAAGTAATGTATAATACCAGGATTACAAGATTTAATATTCAAATAAATTTACTTACAGTACTATAATATATGTTATTTGTAGAATATTGGGAAATTTTATCCTCTCAGGGATTAATTTATATAACTTGATAACATAATGTTTTTTAAGATAGTAATTTTTTTCACTCGCACCACCTTAATGTATCCAATTTCGATCTATGAATTAGTATAAACCAGTCAGAGGACCGTCTAGGGTTTTTCATAATATAGCTACGAGTGTTAAGTATGCACCCTTCGAGCTACGACTCATTATCTGGCCTCCTGCGAGTGCACACGTCACCGTTGCAGTCCCCTTTACCCTCGTGACTGCCGAAGCCAACGACTTATTTGTTTGGAAAGGCATGACACCACTAATTACCGCCAGGGTGCGTTAGTTACGACGCCGCCGGCTCGTATGTCACCCGCGACCTGGGACCTGGGTCCCTGGCGCCGCGACCCACCCGAGCGGAACTATACACGACCTAGC
This sequence comes from Nephotettix cincticeps, assembly GCA_023375725.1. Lineage (NCBI taxonomy): Eukaryota > Metazoa > Arthropoda > Insecta > Hemiptera > Cicadellidae > Nephotettix > Nephotettix cincticeps. The sequence goes on along the minus strand of CM041788.1, from coordinate 17,883,723 downwards.
CCACCACCACCCACCAGTATGGGCGGTAGCTCATTGGAGCAGTGTTCACCTCGTAATCGCTAGGTCGCCAGTTCAAATCCATACCTATTCATCATTTATAATAAGACTATGTATTAATTACATATTAAACAACAAGTGTGTTTGAACCGTTTCTCTATAAAAATAACAAATATCTCTGGTATTTTTACAATATATGTTAATAAACTGTTTTCATCAATTGCCCAACCCAATTTATACAGTGTATAAACATGACTGGGACGGTGGCGTCGTCCTGTAATCCAGCTACTTGGTGGTCACGAATCGTGGATAGTTGTGAGCGATGGTCGGTGGGTGTAGTGTTCTCTTGTGTGGACTAACGTCCGCACTATTGAATACTACGTAAATCTGCAAAGTCAATCCTCATAATTAGACCAATTCGTAATTCAGAGGCCGTGGTTCGGATTCCACGTTAAACTGTAGGTCCCTTAGTTGCCATCGGCTGTTGGGCTATTAATTAACAGTCCTGTCTAAGGAACATGTCAGCCTTTGTCAGTAACAAGACTACAAGATCGCGCCACAATCATCTTACACTCAATCCTCATTCATACTTGGCTTAAAATACCTACATTGTGTATGGTTACCTTTTCAATGATTTACTCTACTCTACTCTAACATTATGATTGGGCAACTAAGTTACCTAAATGCCAGTAATGCTGTCACTAAATTAACACAATTCTTATGAGCCTAGAATGCAATATCGTGGAAATTCGTAATGCCATCTAACAATTAGAAACCCCTCCACTGCCTGTTTTCCCAATCTTGTGACTGTTATTAAGTCCCTCCGAGCCGGATTTTGCCGTGGGGTAGGCAGCCACTTTGAACTGGTTTTTATGATTTTTAAACGTTTATTTGTTGGCTTTGTGTGAAAAAGAACAGCGGCGAGGCACGGTTGGCCCAGCCCAGGAGAAGGGCTGGTCACGGCGTCTCCGGTCAGCGGACCTTGGACGGCCTTTACTTTATAGCTGGGTTTACCCCGCCTTGCCTTGCGCGTCCGGTACGATCTCGCTGGACAGTATGGTTCAAACTGTGCGTCCCACACCAACTGTGGACCTGAACCACAGTTCCGGTTGATCGATTTTTAAAACATCGAACGAAAACACATCAAGAAAAATCATTCAAATAGATTTTATCAGTGTAGTACTCCTGGGTTATTTCCTAAAGACATGTTTTATTTGTGAGGCTTCGTCAAAAGAATAAAAATAAAACATCGAACACAAATACTAAATTTACAGAGAACTGGTGAATTGTGTGATTTTTATTGTTTGTTTGAGATGTTGTTCTTTTTACTATGTCAGACCCTCCAACAAGTTATTTTAGGTGATTGTAGTTCAAAACAACTTATTTAAACAGCATTACTGGTAAAAAATGTAGTTAGTTGTCTATTTTCCCATAAGGAAAACAAAATTTCCCTACATAACCTCTATTATTTATGATATTCATGACTGTGGAGAGATGTTTAATTGAGAATAAAATAAATCTAATAATTGTTTTATGGATCTATTTGCATATATGGTGGGATTGCTGATTACTCTTAAATGACTCTCGGAACACTTACGTATAACTTGATGCAGATTGTAGAAATAATATCAGAATCTTGCATAACAAATATTAAATATTTAAATTTTAGTTTGAAGAAACAGTTAAATTCGTCTGTAGTGGACTTTACAGGAAGGTGAGAAATCGGCCAAAAGGAGTTAATCATTTGTACTGTTTGAATTTATTTTCAGGTTGCTCTGGGAAAATAAGTCTAGTAGTGATGATCATAGGAGTGCTCCTCGTGATGGTGGTAGTGTTGAGGGTGGACGTTGTGTTCCCGGTGGACGACGGCGTTAAAGCCAGTGTGGTGGTCAGCTGTGTAGTGGACGACGCGCTTGGAACCGTCCGCCTCCACCAGCTCGTAGCTGCCGTGCACCACATCCCCGTCGCGCTCCTCCTTGTGGCTCTTGATGTCGCCGGTGTGACTGTCGTGGACGCCGTACTCGAACTTGTACTTGGGGTGAGGGTCGTGGTAGTCCTCCTTGTACTCCACGTGGAACCCGTGGTCGTGGCCTTCGATGTGCTCGTGGCCGTGTTCTTCATGTTTGTATTCGTGTCCGTATTGAGGCTTGGCGAAAGAACAGGCGACCATAACGGTCAAGACGAACATAATCTGTGTGACATGGTTAATATACAATTTAACCTTATTATACAATAAAACATTTTACAATTTATATAATTAAACTATGTTTAATTAAAATTTAATTAATTAATTATAAAATATAACTATTTTTATATTTCATTTGAATATTTAATTTCTGAAAAGTATCTTGTATATTTCATAAATGTTTGAAACATTTAACAGACTGTAAAAGTAATCCGATTAAGAAAAAATTTTGAAGGAGATTTTTTGTACACATAAATATAGGTTTTGATTTATAAAATTTCTAAATATTTTTTTAAACATTAGAGTGAGCTGAGAAAATAAATATTTTTGATTTTGAATCTTTTCTCTACGTCAATCTGTTACTGCGATGTATGTATACATTGGTAAATATAATACTTTGTCTTCTTTGGCCTCAAATCTAATAAGGAAATATGGTGTCTATACAGTTTATAATTGGAAATATTTATATACATCCTCAATGTATACAGCTTAAGTTATACTACTGTGCATGAATTTATATTGTTCTTCGTGGTAGCAAACATAGTTTTTCTTTTCTCATTTTTTCATTTTCTCTGCGGCATAGTTAAATATATATCACCTATTTATTTAAATTTAATTTGAATCAACACAATAAGCTACCAAGTCAAAGTAGACTCACTTAGTATGCAGGTTAACTGCTACCGGTATCGGGGGTATTATCAAATACTTACCGTAATATGATTTGTATAAAAATCTATACGTATATAAAATACGAAATTTTAAAGCAATCTCTTTTATAAAAATGTTATTAGGGCTTACAAGTATTTGAAAATAGTTTACATTAAATTGACTGCATACACTAATCTTTGATCAAATTAACAAGAAATACGTAAAATATTATCTTTAAAATATTCCTTTGTCAAAATGGCTTATGTATTTAAAAACAATAATGGTGAGTTTGAGATTATCTACACATTGGATATTATTGTGATTGTGACATGGATATGACTAATCTTTGGGGAAGGGGGTTATTAATTTGCGGGACGCCAAATAGTAGAGGAACTGAAAAATTCCCTTCAGACATATCGATGATCTAACCCATTTCCCAAAAGGAAGTAAATACTGTACGTTTAATTCATAATTGACGCATACATTATCCGCAACGTTTAACAGACGTGATAAAGCTACTAAAGCAGTAGTGCGATTGCGGAGATATTTTTTTATCTAAGATTCATGTTTAAACAATGAACAAAGTACGTAATTGTTGAATGTTGTAACTGAAATTACCTGGACTCGCATGTTGAGCTGATGATATCTCTCCTCGCCGGCAGATGCTGTCTGATACATCTCCACCGGTGATGACCATGTTATATACACGCTCTTCGTCACGGACAAAGACTCCTCGTCATCACTCTGCTATCTGGAATATTTGTTAATTAATTACCGAGATTATTTTCTGCCTATATATGGTTACTGTGTTTTATTAAAATAATACTTTGATATATATCACAAATAAAGGAAATTCGAAATTCAACTTAATTACTATTCTGGGTATTTTGATATTTAAAAAAATTAACGGAATCTTGAACTTAACGTTAATTTTCTCTCCTTAAAAGAAAAAGTACTTCATATCTTTAAAGAGCTATTGCGTTCTTACATTCATTAAAATAACACTTTATAAATTTACTGTTTCAAAACTGTCATACAATTTATTTCACACACCCCTTTAATGCTAGTCAAGTAGATACCCTCGCAACACAATAATGGGGTGATAACGATTTTTTATGTACTTTATTTAGCTGATGTAACCTTAGGCTGATTCGGAGTTTCATAAAAAACTGTTGAGAAATCAGTAAAAATGTAATATTTTGTCTACTTGTAGAACTGAAAACTGAATAGAATAATAAAATAATTGTTTAACAAACCTTATCCTCATAGGCTTATTTGAATAACATTCAAGCTTAACTTACTGTTAAGTATAAACTCCTTAAGATGTTCAACTTCATTCGTTCGGTCTTCAAGAGTCCACTCCAGCCATGCTAGCGAAAACAAGGGTTTGAAAAATCCTGCTTTTTGGTATATTCTAGAATTACAGGCAAATCAGTTTAAACACAGTTAAGTTGCCATTAACGAAAAGTGATTGTTTCAATTTTTAGGCTTAACTAAACTTTTGTTAAACTGGATATACCAACATGAATACAGCTTTCTATCCACTATTAAATCCTACTCTATTGAATACTGTACATTCTGTGTTATTGTTTTGAAATCTTTTGTAAGGATAAAAAACATCTCTGGGATTCTTCTAACCCTGGTCTTGCTACTACCTATTGTCGACTTTTTATTATTTTGATAATTAATTAAGTGCCCAATTACGAATTGGTCCTTGAGGATTGGGAATAATTGGGAACCTTTCTGGTGGTGATAAACACGGTCATAAGTAGAAGGAGAAGGATTCTCCTTAACCTCTGCAACGCTCGTTTTCAGGAAGGTTTTGACAAAGGTTATCCTGACTTCATTTGGTTGACAGTTTCTGTGACTCGTTCAGGGCATAATTACTTACTTACTTAATCCCATGGCCATTGGTATCCAAGTAGGGTTTTGGCCTCGCCAACAACTGCTCGCCATCTCTACCTGTCCTGTGCATCGTTAATGGCTAAAAACTGGATTTATGTAAAATCATCGTTTTATTTTAATAGGGCGTACGTTGATTTAACGTGAACAAAATTGCTTTCTAAGAAGTATGGAATAGTGGGAAATATGTTTAATCGTGGTGAGTGCTCTTGTTTTTACTGTTCAGCTTTACAGAAAGACTGATAGGCAGAAATTGAGATAAGATACATTCGGCTTGTCTGGAGAATAAAACTTAAACATAACCAAACATATAATATTTTAAAACAATGTACAGACATAGTTTATTTATACATATGTAGGTAGATGTTGTACATCTTTCGTGTCGTGGTTATTAACAAGAACGGAACGAAAGGAGCTAGGCTTGACAGGGAAATCAGTTTGGTTCATTATCGGCACGGAGATAACTTGTAAGTGTTGTGTAGAACCTGTGTAATTCACATCTGCTACCGGGTTGTCAGGAAGCTGATTCTCGTTCATTACGGCAGTTATGTGAACAATATCAGACAGAGTTCATCATGGCGTGACCATGTGTATATGAGGCGGTCTCTGCGAGCATTGACCACACTGCCTCCTCGCGGCTCTCCTTGGAACTTCGACAACAATGGCTCAGCTGGTCAGTTGCTTCTAGATTATACACAGAAAATTTTCCTTTACTGAACTTTTTTATATTACACTGTTTTAAGGTAGTTTGAATAATATCACTGAAATTTAGCCATTAGAATTTATCCGTTTTTGGTAACATTCAAGTCCTTGTGTGTAGTATGTGAATCACTGAGTATATTTTCAGACTTTTTTACCTCTTTTAACTACATAAAAAAATAAGTGTAAACGGTTCAATGTTTTAGGTGTGTTCAGGTTAAAATATGTCGTAAATTTCAGGATTTTTGTATAGGTATTGCCGATAAAATGAAAAGTACCTTTGAGATTTTTGATTGTTTGACTTCACTAAAGCTTCTTGAATTTTTTGGTCACAAAGATTATCCTAAACTTATGTCACAGGTTATATTCGTCTTGACCATTCTGGTCGCATGTTCTTTCGCCAAGCCTCAATACGGACATGAATACGAACATGAAGAACACGGCCACGAGCACATCGAAGGCCACGACCACGGGTTCCACGTGGAGTACAAGGAGGACTACCACGACCCTCACCCCAAGTACAAGTTCGAGTACGGCGTCCACGACAGTCACACCGGCGACATCAAGAGCCACAAGGAGGAGCGCGACGGGGATGTGGTGCACGGCAGCTACGAGCTGGTGGAGGCGGACGGTTCCAAGCGCGTCGTCCACTACACAGCTGACCACCACACTGGCTTTAACGCCGTCGTCCACCGGGAACACAACGTCCACCCTCAACACTACCACCACCACGAGGAACATCATAGTTTCCATCACTAGTCAGTTCATTGTTCAAATAAAACTTTAAAACCAAAATGATGAGTTTAAGTTTTTTTCAAATCTGTAGTCAATTAGTGAGTTAGATTAGGTTACCTTTTTAAATAGCAACCTACCCAGGTAGTTATTTTAAGCCAAGTATGAATAAGAAATGAGTGTAAGATGGCTGGTCGAACACTGTTTACACTTTCATTTCTCTATTAAAAATCTCATCATCAAATTATCAAACCATTGTTTTGGAATATTAAAATGTATTTATCTATGTTAATAAAAATTATATAGGTTTTTGTTTGTAAGCTCATAAAAGGTGTATTTAAACATGCATTTTACTGATAATTAATTATGGTTGAGACTCTAAGCCGAATATGATGAGTATAGAAGTAAACTATTTCATACCAGCTAGTCGAGTCTCAAAGACAAACTTTACTAGTTTTTAAAGGTAACCCTTCCCCCCTCCCGCTTCCCAACATCATTCATAATGTACCCTAAATTATTACCAACAGCTAATTTATCTCCTTCGTCTTGTATATAGAATACGTTTACCACGCTCAAGGATTTTATATCACTTTACATTATTTTTACCTCATTAGTCTGTTTTTTAATCGCCCTCAACTGTCTGTTTACATTGGTTCAGCCGGTTAGTTTATTTAGTGTGAAAGTCACACACGCACTGGTAACCTTTTGCACTTAACTATCAATAAATATTCACTGTAATTACTGAACTAAAATTGCGTATTAACTTTTTACATAATCAATATGACGAAACAATACGTTCCATAAGGGTTACATTATTGCAATCGGACGTGCTTTGTAAATTAAATATACAGTAAAAATTGTGTTAATATTTAAAATCAGTTGTTTTGTTTTATAAAATACCTACAACGAATACATTACTCATATACGTTTTCCCTGGCTGTAATATAATAGGTAAAGGAATATAAAGTTAAGTTTCTTAAAGTAAATTATGGAATAAAAACTCTTTTTCAATATTTTACTGGTATTTAGCTTGTTTCCTAGAGTTATTTGTTAAACTATTCTATTTGTGTAATTTTCATTAGGAACCTGCTGTAATTTAATTTAGATTTAAATAGTAACTACTAGTACAACTAATGGAAACGACAGTGCCTTCCATTTAACATTCCGCAAAGACGTTCACTTTTCTGTTTAGCGGATCACCCATTCCGTTTTGTAGGCATTCCTTGGTTTTCACTTTTACAAGTACAAAGTGGCTTACTTATCGTTGTGAAATGGCTTATGTAAATTTGCATATTTCAGTTGTTTTGGCTCTATGGAATGTGTAAATGGTTTGTTGAAACAGACGCCGTGTTAATTACAAAAAATAGGCAAATAATTTATATTTCCGTCATGATAAATGAGAATAAATTTGTTAATTTGTATGATTTTTATTCATGTAGGCTATATCTTACTTCTATTACGTCACATTAGATAAATTCTCACCAATTGCTAACCATAAGGGCTGTTTAAGTCTAGAATAATCTAGTGATAATTATTTATTTATGTTTACATTCTAAATAATATTAGTGATTTCAATAAAGCCAAGTAACAATACATCTTTTATACATATTTTAGTACTACGTTGGTTGAATAATTCTAATCTATAATGAAAATTATTTCTTTTGATACTAAATAACTTTTTACAGTGATAACTTTATGATAACGATAATGTTTAATCAGCATTTAAATTTTGTGCAACATAACTATAATCAATAAAAATGTCTCAATGTTTTGTTATTTTAATATTTATTTTACGAAAACTTTTTTTGTCACTTTTAAAATTACAAAATTAATTAAGTTGTTAGCGTTTACACCTTCAAAATAATAAAAATTCATATTCTGAGTAAAGACTTTAATATTAAAACATAATAATACGAAACGCATTCCTTAATCAGTGTAGCCAACTGAAAGAAAAAGCATCGGTCGTATTGGTCCACCTTGCGGCAGCCCGGCCGTGGCATTTGCTCTTGGCCCAACCCTGGTGACAGACGGATCGTAAACGTTACAACTGTATCGGACCTTCACAATGGTCTCGTTACTCAATACAAATACTCTAGACAAGGTGCACTTTTACCACGCTGACCTTGGCCGTTACAATAGATTGTTGATGTCGTTAAAATGTGGCGAAACTGTGAAAATCAAGTGCCAAGAGGGGGACAGTAATAAATACAAGCTCAACATCAATACTGCCGACTTTAAAATCTCCACTGTTTTAATTCCTTGGTTCAACAAGTTTTATCATAATAAATTAAAATGTCAATAGAATCTATGGAAAATAATTACAAATGTAAGAACTAAGTACTGTTATTTAGATTCTTATTGCGGACATTTTCCATCACGATATTATGTAAAACAAAGTTTCACGACGTTTCGGGATCTGGAATCTGATCCCGTCCTCAGGTGAACTAATATTTATATATAATATATATGAGGACGGGATCAGATTAAACATAAACATATTAACATATTATGTTTCTTTACATTTTTCTCAGGATGTATAAGAGTATCAAGTAAAACAAGTATTTTTAGAAACAATATAAAAAATATACACCATTTTTTACATTTAATCATAAAAGTGCTACTTTTTGCTAAATAAAGATCATATATTCTGTTGTTTACATTTAAATACTTTAGCTTCATTAGCTTCTGAGAAAATTGCACTTAAACTTGCCAATTTTAACATGCGCATCATAGACCCAACTTCGGAGTATCGCAAGGTGACGATGGTGTTTTTTCTAATACCAAAAAATATTCTAATTACTACTGAACACATTTTTTACCTTTCTGACGGATTTCACGCAAGTAACATAGTTTTATATTATGCCCAGTAGCTCAGTGGCTAAACCATGAATTTTAATTTGTGTGTTTGTTAGTTACGTACTGTTATTTTACATGCATTATTTCATATTTCAATTATTTACCTTTAGTGATTAATTGTATTTTTTCAATTTTAGAATTAATATACATGGCTATACCCAACGAAAAAGAGCGTTGCCTTTGGAACATCCCAATTTTTGTAGGATAGGGTGATAAGAGAGAAACATTAACATTCAACTCATCTTGCAGGATTAAATTTAATTGATCAAAAATCTAAATTCCATGGTAAATATAGCTAGTTAGTACTGGCTTTTGAAGCTATATCTAATTACACTGGATATTTTTTCTGCGGAAAGTGTTCATCGTTGTCTTTGATATCTGTTAAGAAGGTTTTGATCTTAAAAACAATTATGTAACATAATAATTGAGAAATTATTTTTAAAATAATACAAAACAATTTCGTTCAAGTAAATTTAACCGAGAGAAAGGTACTCTCAAGGCAAGGCAGTGCTGCTACCAAACGGTCACTTCTGGAACTAAATGATTCGCTTTTATTTGCCGTATCTAGTAAAATGGCACGGTGAACTGGGTATAATATCTTATTTAGTAGTTTTATGTTTGTACTTTTTGGTCTGAAATTTAGTCGGATAAAAAATTCCTGATAGAGATTATTTGTTTCGATAAGCTTAGACCAATAGTTCTTTAACCGGGGAATGGCAGGGAATTTTCGCTGGGAAGGTTGGCAAGGGCCACATCCGCTATATCTTCCTGGCTACTCTTTTCTTTCGCGAAATGTCCCAAAACCAAAACAATGGGATGGCATTGCAGGGTGGGGTTTTTAATAAATAAAAGCGTAAACCCACACATGTGTAATATAATATTAATGTAATTTATTTATAGACAAACAAAAATTATATTATAAAATAAGTAATCATATATGTATGCTTTTTCTTTGACTAAATTTTTGACATGGATATGTCTTAGCTCTGTGGGGGGGGGCGTTAGTGATTTTTAAGATGAAAAATATGTAACATGTTTCCATAGAAACTACCAGGGCAGTTATTGAATTCATTGGATGTTTAGTATAAAATAAACGGTATCAGTGGACTGACACACACTTTCTCCCTTAAGTAAATTTAAAAAAGAAATCCTGTAATAAAACTATCATGTTCTTCAAAGTTTATCATTTAATAATTTATTGTTTCAAAAATAATCATCCCATTTCTGAAAATAAAACAAGAGAGACAAAGTTAAATTAATTGATTGAATTGTATGGGGGAAACCCCCCCCAGGTCATACCAAGCTTTTTTGAGTTGATTTTGTTGGGTAATTTGACCTAACGCTTCATACCAAGTTTTATGGAAAACGGTTGGAAAATAAAGAAGATATTGATTTTCTTAATATCCTCCATAAGAATAACATTAGGACAACGTACGTCAGACAACGTAAAGCGTTTATCATGGACAGTAAATTTAACTTTTCTCTGGAACCGTTAGTCGTAGACAAATAATTCAAAATACTAATTAGTTTAGTTTTTTAAGCTGGTTTCAATGGTGCCAGTCAAGTTATACTTTACTTTTATTGTTTTTTTTCTGAAAATTTAAAAATTTGATTTTTTTACATTTAACAGCCAATAACTTTTAAAACATTCCCTTGAGACATATCCATGATCTAACCTATTTCCCCCAGGGAAGTAAATAGAAATATTTAACAGCAGATAGCCTGCCCTTATTGCCATCGTACCATTTCAGATTTAATATTTGTCGTTTTTCTCCCATTCTTTTCTGCACAAACTTACGATGCTTTGGATTCCTGGTGGAACTTTTCTTAGGTATCTGTTTAAACTATGAGTAAAAGTATTAATTTACCTTGTTATTTGAAAGTATACTGTACTAGGTAATTATTATTTAAATTTACCTATGTTTAGCAATTTTTTAACAATCGGTAATGAAAAAATCAAATAAAATTAAAAAAAATTTAAGGGTAGTAAAATTGTTCAAAATTTAATGAGGATTTCGAATTTAACATTATTTTCAATTTTTAAAAAACAATAAACGAGCAAATGAGATAATCCCGACATGATGTCCCGTTAACCCTGGCCCCCCTGGGGTTAAGTCCGAGTCTAAAACCATTGTTCTTTTTAGCCGAGACCAAGCTCTTTGCGCTAGAACTTGACTCGTGAACCCGACAGTTTATCTTTTTTAGTCCGGGGTTATCTATAATTGGACCGTGAACCCAACTGTTTAAGCCCGGGTTTATCCCTGCCATAATTGCCTCGAGTCTAAAAGTTTGCGCTCGGGCGTAGCTAACCCCGAGCTCGTGAAATTTTTACGGTAAAAAAAATTAAATAAATTTTATTTTTGATAATAGCTCTACATTCCCATTTATATTTTTTTGAGTTTTGGTATATATTCTCATTTTTTTTAACAAATCTATTATATATTTTAGTTAAGTGAATTATATGTTTTAGTTTCAGATAGTGATGTTTTAATTTTATAATGTTATAACATTTAAGTTAATATATAAATAACATAAAAATTATTTATGACATATAAATTTATTTAGTGATAATTCCTCTCTGTGTTTTGAATTATGCTATGAAATAATAATTATGTTTTAATTAGTTATTTTTACTATAAAAAAAATTATTCATAAAACGTTAATTATTTAACATTATGTTTTCACTAGTTTTATTTAAATATTTATATAAACTTAGAAAAATTTTTATGGAAAAAACCATATTGCATATATTTAATGACATAAAAATACCAATAATAAAAAATTTACAATGAAAATACTTTTAAACTGAACTAGCTATTAGTATTTTAAAAACTAGTTATTCTTAGCTACGATATTTCATCTGCAAACTATTAAAGGAATAAAACATAAAAACCCTTTCCTTCATTATTGTAATGAACGGGCGTCTGAATAACTCTATAACAATTCAGGAACAAGTCAAGTATAGGTAGTTAGTTTGTTGGTTGTTTTGGGATTTAGTATTTGGCAGCTGCTGTTTGAGTATGGATTTTAATAAAGCGGAAATAAAAATCTTGTATACAGGTGATTGAAAGTAGGCGTAGTAAATTTCTTTCAGGTAATAATGCAATAATTCGTGTTTATACCCACAATTATTTTTGTTTATCCCCGTGTTCTCTTACCTATGAATTTTTAACAAAAAACTGAGAAGGTTTTGGAAAAGCTCATAATTCTCCACTTTTCTTTTCTATGAAGGTAATTTCATTGGTATTTTCTAAAAGCTAATACAATGTTCATTCATTTCAGATAGTTTCAAGTATAACTTTTTTTATAGCAATAGTGATGTTTAAATAAAAAAATCGTTTTAAGAAAATAAGTTACATTAAAAAAACTGTAAAATTGGTTATTTTTTGTTTTAAAAAATTTCGAAGTTTAAAAACTTGTCCATTTGCTGAACTTACTTTTAAGAAAATGGATTTGATTTTGAAGAATGTTTATGAAAGTTATACTACTCGTAAAATGAGTTTAAAAACTATTGGGAAATAAAGAGACACATCAATCATAACACTAGTACACCTTATGTAATAGATAAAACAATTATGTACCTTATGCGGCACAGGTATAAGGATATGCAGTTTAGTACTCAAATTCCCATTATAGTGTAAGAAGAGAAAAAAAGTTGTGGAAATATAAACGAGGTTTTTTTACAGCCTGTGACAGAAATAATAACTACTTAAACAGATTCGTATACTGAATGCATATGTTATTTGATTCCCAAGTATTTTTCATGTGTAAAAACAAAGGAAAAGTTGTAGAAATGTATGAAATAAATAAGCCTAACCTCACGGAGTAAATGTAATACATACTCACCAGAAATTCATATCTAATTTCCACAAAGGACCTCTTAATTTGGATGGAGCTCACGCACGAACAAGTGTTAAGATTTTTTACCAGGAGAAAAGTTCAAACGGAATGTCCTTTATGGTTCCGGTCTGCGAAGTCGGTCGGTCTTGATGGGATTTCGGTCAATCGCCACGTAACATTACTAATTACGTAATGTCAATTAAATCGGTAATCGATTGGTGGCGGCACGGACGACGATGTGGGACGTGATGTGATCCCGTACCTTCCAGCTGCAGGGACCATTATTGTGATTGCAACAATGAACTGGTCCGCTCCAAAGACACAAGGGTGCGCTCTACCAAAGACTACTAAAGTACACCTACATTGTTGTTGATGTTTTTGTGTACCTCCACACTCGGCCGTTATTGGGACAGTGGTGTGTCCTGTAGTCGAGCTACTTGGAGGTCACGAATTGTGAATGGTTGTGAGTGATGGTCCAAGCTAGATGAGTGACATCTCATGACGGTTGACACTTCATGGCCAATTTAATTAAGTCTTTAAGGAAACACTTACACTAGCGTAAAACAAGGTTTCGGAAAATCTTGCTTCTGTTATTATTTATTTATGTGTTTCTTAATTAAGTGGTTTTTTATTTTAATTTTTAGGCTTAGCTTGTTTTATTGAAACAGGACATTCGAGCATGATTGGTTTTCTACTCTCTACCAAAGCTCACTCTAACGAATTCTGCACATCTTGTGTTGGTTATGAGTTTATTTGTGCCATTGGTTTTTTTATTTTTTTTTGTTATAGAGAACCGTCCAAACTCTAGTCGTTACCACACATTTTTGACCTCTTGTTAGATCTGTAATTAAGAGCTCAATCACGAATAATTGATTATCCGGAATAGGCACATTTTTTGATGGTAAATAATGCAATCAAAATTATTATTTTACTTCACCTCCTTACCGCTTTTTCCCTCTATTCCCTGCATGGTCGATTTGGTTGGTTGTCTTACGGACAGTACGGGGACATTTGCAACGGCTGAATGAAGGTACTAAAACCGAATTTATTTCATACAATAACATAAATATATGATACTATCGTTTAAATAATAAAAAATAACCTAACGAATTTTCAGCGTCTGCATTCATTCATATATGATTGTTACTTTTAATTTGTTTTTTGAAGGACATTTATCGGCGGTAAATGAAAATATTATTTTCTTTGCAGGTGTTCACAAAATCTCTGAGTGTAATAGGCCTAATTACTTTCTTTTTTTCTTAGTAACGTCCCACAAAATATGTTCCCAAACTCCTACATAATAATGACCCTCTTTAGGGGTTGAAATTGGAAATGTACGTAGCAATTTTCATACCACCTTTCCTTGGAAGGGTGACATTCCTTTTAAGCTAAACACTATTAAGGTATAATAATTTCGTAACTGGTTATATTTTATTCTAAAATATTTTACTTATAAAAGTTAAAATCTGTAAAAATATGTCGTAAAAATTTAATAAAAAGTTGATACGGTATATCATAACAATTTTAAGTTTTAACACTCTCCAAGTCTGGTGTAAACGTTTCATGATTTATTTAGCTGGTCAGGTTTAATGTTACCTCCAACGCCTTCGCTTGGCGGGCGGCAATTTAGATACATAGTATGGTTTGCCTACTGTTGCCTTTCCTTGCGTTATCCTCATCTAGCAATATTACATGATGATAATTATTAGGGGTTTTTTAATGTTTAGTTCAGCATTAAATGAGTGGAAAGAATGTGGTCGCTGTGGTTGAAAACTTAACTGTCACTTGAAGTAAACTTGCGAAATATGTCACTTGGAACTCTCTTGGATTACTCTTTTTTGTGAGTTATTTGTAATGGGATTCCATGTAGTCCGTTCCTGAATTTGTAATTTAAAACGTTTTTACGAATATTCAGTGTAGGCCTATATGGTTGTGTAGGCATCTAGGTTATCCAAAATAGCGTTCCAAAGAATTTTCGTAATTTTTCGAACTAAAATATGCTTTTTCCACCTAATGATTGTTGTTGAGCTCTATAATGCCGACAAAACATGCCAAAATCTTTATTAGTTCCAGTTTTTTCTTTCAATTTCGTCTTTTCAACAATTTACTACTCTCTTTAGCAAATTGGTTGACTCATAGTGTATGTGAACATAAAATCCTCTTTAAAAGAAATATTTGAATGGTTCTGTAAATATTTGAAAAGTTAGCTTAGCTGTTATGGCACCGTTTGCAAGATGGCGGCGGTGCAGTGTCCCGCTCTGCCCACGCGACACCGCCTCTGTCCCGCGCATATTTACGTACAGCTGATTAGCCAGAGATCTCCAGTTGCGCAAAGTGAAATCTGGAGCGTCTGGCCGACGCTTACGCACCCTGGCGTTGGATAACTGAGGCTCATCTGCTAACGCTAACTTGTCTGTTTTATGCGCATGCGTAGTTCCCGCCCCGCTGACGTCATCGGTTGCGTCACAAATTAGGAGATCGTTCCGGACGCGCTATCCGTTAGCTTTTCAGGAACCGGATACAAACCAGATCATCAAGGAAGGTTTGGACGGGTTGTGTTTTTTGGCTCAATGTGGGATGTAGATTAGAATTCGATATTTTGAAAGTGAAAATCTTCTGTGTGTTTCCTGAAACTTTTACTTAATTCGATACAACGGAGGAAATGTTTCGTAAATTAATCAAATTTGAAAGTTTATTATTTCTTAGAAATTTTACAAAGGAGTGTTCAATGATAACGATTATGAATACTTTAAATATAATTGAAAACACTTTTTGAAGTATCAAGTGTTCTTTTATTTTTAATTTTACTAGTCGTATTTTTTAATTGTGCTCGTTAAGTGGTCAGTGTTTTAATACCTTCTTTACATTTTAAAGGTTATCAGTAAAAATTGATAAAAATTGGAATAATGACAATTTGAAGTTGTACCCTGTTGTACTTGGTAATTGGTATTAAAACTAATTATATTGGCAAATGAGTGAATTGATATTCGTCACTAACAAGGCTGAATCCTCAAATCAATTAACTTAACGATTTTCCTTAACAGTCCCCATCAATGCCTCAATTTGGGATGAAACTCCCAAAATATCTAAGTCTTAAATTTTTCCTTCTCTACCCCTCACTCCATAGTCTTAAAAAGACAGTTGCGGTATTAAATTAATGTAATAGTGTTATTTTTAAATTACGTGCGTTGATGAGGTATTTGAATTTTCTGTCATATTACAGTCAAAATTTCATTCCTTTTTGACCGATAAATTTTCAGTGTTACTGTATAAAAATGCAATCATTTGTTTTTTATGCAATAACTCTATGATATTTTAAGAGCATACCACTATTTTTAGAAATTTTTTTAACAATGAATAGGTTTTCAGATGTTTCTACTCTTCGTCCAACTAATTATGTTCACATACGTGTTACAAAGTATTACCCTTACATTAAATAGAACTTTTCGTATTTCACCGTTTTATTTCTACAACTTTGATTTACTGAAATAATTTAACAGAATTATAAATAACTACCGCATTATACCTTTCACACATTTAAACCTATCTAACTGTTAAATAACTGTATTATGGCTTAGACGAACGCAATAATCGATTTATAATCAACTTTTCATTTTAATGAGCAGTTTTTATAAATTTTAATTGGTTTAAAGCCAATTTATACTTTCATTTGAATATCAATGATGTTTTTAATGTCAATAGCGTAATACAAATTTTCTTCAAGCTAAAAACCTATAATACTGAATGCATCAGAACCTTTTGCATTTCTTTGGTAACAAAAACGCATTTATGGAAAAATTCTAAAAAAGTATTAAAGTTCGTCATTAATATTGTTAGTGTTAGTAACAACCTATATCGCTGACGAAGAGAGTGTTTTCACTATTTTGTAAAAATATGCTTATGAATAAGGCATACACTTGATTCACCACAATTATATATTAATTTAAATTTACATTTAATTATCAAATGCTAGCACATCACTAGCAAATTGGGATTGATTGTAGCAATCGCTAAAAATGTTTCTGCAATAATTTTGGAACAATAAATGAATATAGATCAGAAAAAGTTTAATTTTACTCGTCAAACACCTGTTTGACCTACCATGATAAAAAATTATTAAAAATACCCTAGGTAAATGTTGTTGTAATACAATAGCTGGTACTACGTCGTTTTCGGGTAAATAAAAACTATACATTAACGTGAATTTATCGTTTATTTGTACTATACAACGTATAAAAATATTTACAAGTTTAAGTCATTGAGCAAAGCGTAACAATTGTTAAAGTCTTGAGCAAAAATCAAAACTTAGTGAGAGTAAGAATAAGAGTAGTGCGGAGCTGTGACTGAGGTTCTGGAGTAGCCTGAACCCGAGTAGGACTTAGAAGGGTATGAGGGTGCTGAAGAGTAAGCAGGAGCGGGGGCAGGGGAGTAAGCAGGAGCGGGGGAATGGTAAGCGGGGGCAGGTGAGTAGGAAGGAGCAGGGGCAGGTGAGTAGGAAGGAGCAGGGGCGTGGTAAGCGGGTTTAGCGGAGTATGATGCCCCCGAAGAGTAGGAGTGTCCGGATGAGTAGGATGGTCCAGAAGAATAGGAAGGTCCGGAAGAGTAGGAAGGTCCAGAAGAGTAGGATGGTCCAGAAGAGTATGATGATCCAGAAGAGTAAGAAGGTCCAGAAGAGTAAGAGGGTCCAGAAGAGTAAGAGGGTCCAGAAGAGTAAGAGGGTCCAGAAGAATAGGAGGGTCCGGCAGAGTAAGAAGGTTTGGGTGCAGAGTAGGGAGCAGAATATCCTCCTTTACCAGGTTCCTTGTGTACTTGAGCGACAAATCCGTAAGAGTCAGCTGTGTAGTCAACAGTCCTCTTGCCACCATCGGGTTCCACCAAACTGTAGTATCCCTTGACGTAGTCTCCGTCGCGCTCCTCCTTCTGGCTCTTGATGTCGTAGGTGTGGGGGTCGTTCACCTCATACTCGAAAACGTACTTGGGGTGGGCGTCGTAGGGTTCCTCCTTGTAGCCTCCGTAAGCTGGGGCTGGGCTGCTGTAGGATGGCTTGCTGTAAGCGGGGGCAGGAGAGCTGTAGCTGTGGGCGTTGTAGCTAGGAGCGCTGTAGCTGGGCTTGCTGGGGGCGTAAGCAGGAGAACTGTAGCTAGCTTTGCTGGATCCACCGTATGATGAGCTACTGTAGCTGGATCCACTGCTGTAGCTGGGGCCGCTGCTGTAGCTGGGGCCGCTGCTGTAGCTGGGGCCGCTGCTGTAGCTGGGGCCGCTGCTGTAGCTAGAACCGCTGCTGTAGCTGGGGCCGCTGCTGTAGCTAGGACCGCTGCTGTAGCTGGGGCCGCTGCTGTAGCTAGAACCGCTGCTGTAGCTAGGACCGCTGCTGTAGCTGGGACCACTGCTGTAGCTAGGACCACTGCTGTAGCTAGGGCCACTGCTGTAACTAGGTCCACTACTGTAGCTAGGACCGCTGCTGTAGCTGGGACCCTTGCTGTAACCGTGTCCGTTGGCGTATCCCCCGGCCTTGTACTCGGTCTTGGGATGTACATGGTGGTGGACGCTGCTGTGGCCCGAGGTGGTCAGAGAGCTGAAGCTGGTGCCGCCGCTGTACCCTGCCTCGTGGTACTGGCCCAGCGTCCCGGCCGACAGTGTCAGTATCAAGATTGCTCCCTGGAAATCATTAACAACGATTTTAGATGCCTTAGAATAGGTTTGCTTTATGTACGCACTCGACATAAAAAATAATCGTAATTTTTGACATGGATATGTCTTAGCTCTGCTGGGGGGGTATTGTCAATCCGTCAGACCTAAATTGTAACACGGAATTGACGTCATAATATGGTTATTAGAACAGAAAAGGAACTGACAACATTCCCTTTAGACATAACATACGCTAAGCTATTTCCCAAAGAGAAGTTAATACATTTTTTTGCAACAGGCCTTCTTCACCTTTGCAGAGTGTATGTCGTCATTTTTAAAATTACAGTCTAACAGATTCCCAGCATTGTGTTTTCAGGTGTTATAGAGTATTTACACTTTTGGGTTTAAAGAATTTCATCAATGGGCCGATACGACTTCTATAACCATCAAGACAAAACCCTCTTGGGGTTGGGATTTTTCGTTTAGGTCCCCAGTATTATATTCTTACCTCCAGATTTTCTTACAACTTTAATTTTTAATAACTCCAAATCGTAGGCTGTTACAATGACTTAAAGCTGTTATTGGCTTAATTTGAGTTTGTACTTTTTTAAACCCAATATATGTCTGATATTTAATAAAGTCGTTATTCATAGTATGCAAATAAATTCAAATCATCGTAAATATTTATTTTAAACAAATGCGAAATATTAGATCATGTCACCATGACATGAGTTTAGATCGAAACAATTATCAATTAACTCTAAAAAATAAAAATAAATTGTGGTAGGCTTAGTTATTCTTGATTTCAACGTCATAGCTAAGAGACATTTTTCGGCTACTTGTCAAAATTTCCGTTGTGAAGTTACACCCTTTTTATGGTTTGGGGTTTCATGACAGTTCTAATACAAAATGAACATAACCAGACCGAATCACGGTTTTCTTAGCCATAGTTTATATATTTTTATATTACTCATATATATTAAGTAGCATATAAAATGTTAACATAATATATTTTTTGGATGACCAAGAAAGCATTTTTAAGAAGCATTTTACAACGTTTGCCTAAAGCCGCAATCGGTGCGAGCCATGTCTGAAGTTTTATTATAGTGTACAAATATTTCATTTCCATTACTTAAGTTTCATTTTCATTAACAGAAATAAGTGTTCCATTGTGATTTTCAAAAATAAATATTTGTTTAAAACATGAAAACTACGTCAGTTTTTAGCGCTTTTTAGTTTTGAAGTAACTTAATTTTGAGTAGTATTTTTCACATCAAATTAATAAAATTTAACACGTTATACATTGTATGAAATCGCACTGCATAGAGTAAGGTTTTTGAAAGACGAATTTTCTTATTTTACAAGAAAAACTATTAAATATGAATGGAAAATGATAATGTATTTAATGATAATGTATTATCTGTGTTAAAACACACACGCGTTAGCAAAAACAATAAGATAATATAAAGATTAAAAGAGAATCAACTGGGTACTTGAAGCATTTGTTTCCATTTTGCTAATAATTGATTAAAAAAATAATATGTTAAGTACCTGGAGTTTGAAACATGTTGCTCCTAAATAAAATACAAGGAGAGTACTGTGTTTTAATGGTTTATATTATAAAAACAATAACTTGTGTTTATATTTTTACGCCCATTTAAGAGATGAGTTTCTACAGGTTAAATAAGAAAGTATTGGTCGAATATATGGTGAAACAAATTAAGTTCACCTTTTTTAGAAACATAATGGAACTTAATTGACGAAACTCTGATATTAATAGATGAAACTCAGTTACCTTTATAATACTTGCTTTGATATAAGAGGACCACCTATCCACTTCTGGAACCTATTGTCATTTGTTTAAGAATAATCATGAACCTGACGAGGGGTTGATACAAAGAAGTGTAAATACCAGGTCTTACAAATTCCCTAACCAAAATATCTACCGTTCGGAGTACAATACTTATTAACAAATTATCTTAGTAAAAATTGTCTGAGTATAAGGAAAATATTTACTATTTCTCTCAATGGTTTAAAACTATATGGTAAATCTGCAATTAAAAAAATACATTAATAATAGTTTTAGTGTGGATGAGTGTCAGCGATGTGCAATGTGTGGTGTTTGGTGTGCTGTACTCACCAGCGCGGTCATGTTGTCCGTATCAGTGCTCGGTCGGGTTTGTGTCCTTGCCGGTCAGCTTTGTGTATTTATACTTAATAAAAATGTGGTCGAGCCGGCGGCAGCGATCACCTGGGGACCAGGAAGTCCCCCGCCAGCCCCGCCCCCACCAGTGCCCCCACCAGCCCTGGGTCCCCCCGCCTTTGGGCTCCTCCGAAGACGGCCACCATTAAGTAATGCAGTTATCTAATTGGCGGCTCGGGGCCAAATTTATGCCGACAGATTCGACACCATGTGTTAACATCAGCTGACACTTGTTTTTTACCCGCGCATGCGGGTCCCGCGGTCGGGAAATTAAATCACAGCTGATTATACGGTCTGATTCAATTTGGGTTTGGTAATCTGGCTCGGCATTTGAGCGCGAAGCACTCGTGTGAGAGTTGATGTTTCAATACTTGACGTAGAATGTGCTTTTTAGTTAAAAAAAATCTGTTTCACAAAATAGAAAGTAAGTTATTGTGAAACCAATGATAATTTAAAAAAATACATATAGTTGAACGTTGAACTTATATTTTACCCGTAAAAAAATTGTAAATACGTGATTCATTTGTCCTAATACCTATTCCCATTTTTTCTACGAAGAAATACCTAAATTATAAAACAATATATAGCACCTGATTGTCAGTGAAATACTAGACTATTACTGTTAAGTCATTTATTTAACACTGTTAGATTTTGTGTGCTCAACAATAGTTGAACACTGTTTTTAGGAGTTTATTCAATAAAAGTAATAATTTCGTTAATAATATAGGGACAATGTAGTTTAGGTAAGGTTCTAACAACCAAACTTTGAGTATCCTTTTAGTATTTTCAGGAATATTTCTAAACATTTTCAGTGTCGTACAAGATAATGTTTCGTAAAATATGTTAAAATGAAAACAATGTAGAGTTAATTTAATTTAAATATATATTTAATATATTAACAAAGTTGACTAATTCACATCAAATGTAAGTTATTTTTGAAGTTAGCCTTCAAGTTATGAATCCATTTTATTTAACATCCCATTTAATTGTTTAGTACTTTTATAACAATTACGGAGTAAAGTCTATTTCTTGATTTCAGTAGTAAAATATCAATGTATACGCTCATTAGAATGAATAATTAGGCACTAATGATATTAGTGTCGTACAGAAACACTCTAATTTAGTGGGGAAATTATGTTTACATACCTATGTAAAATAAATATCAAACCCTCAACAAAAAACTAATCTGTTTGTTGTAGGCATAACAATATCTAACCACGGGCAGTTACAATATAGGTTGAAAAGAACCATATTATTTTAATATGGAGTGATTAATTAGTTTTTTATTAAACTTAATGTTCACACATATCAAGACGAATGATCAAGATAAAAATAAACGTGATGGCGATACCATGCACCAATATTCTTGCTTGTTTGTTCCCCACTAACCCGTTTTTAAATACACACAGAATCGTACTTCAGTAAACCCAGTCTATGATAAAATGAGACTTTACTAATTTACTTAGTGAACTTGAGTAAAATTTGTATTTAGGAATCAGTCTATGTTTTACCCACTTTGTCGACGATTGTTTTAACATAGAGAAAATTCTAAGAACATGCAGGGTGAATAAAGAACACTTTCTGTTTCCGTGTTTGTACTGTATTGTTTTATATGTTTTTATTTATGGCTCTTAGTAATGGTGGGAATAGGAGTGTTCCTCGTGATGGTGGTAGTGTTGAGGGTGGACGTTGTGTTCCCGGTGGACGACGGCGTTAAAGCCAGTGTGGTGGTCAGCTGTGTAGTGGACGACGCGCTTGGAACCGTCCGCCTCCACCAGCTCGTAGCTGCCGTGCACCACATCCCCGTCGCGCTCCTCCTTGTGGCTCTTGATGTCGCCGGTGTGACTGTCGTGGACGCCGTACTCGAACTTGTACTTGGGGTGAGGGTCGTGGTAGTCCTCCTTGTACTCCACGTGGAACCCGTGGTCGTGGCCTTCGATGTGTTTGTGACCGTGTTCTTCATGATCGTATTCGTGTCCGTATTGCGGGAAGGCAGCCACTGCCGCCAACAGCAGAGATACAGCAACAATTTTCTGCAACAAAGATTTTTCACAACGATGAATGTGACTGGCATATAAGAAAAATCCATAGTACAAAAATAAATTTTGACCAAAAATTCTTTTGAAATCCATTTGTTGTAAAAGCGTTCTTTGGTTTTTTACGTAATGGTCTAAAATTATTTAATTTATCTACAGTACAACACGCAAGGGGAATTCGTTGGAATCAAATACATGAACACTTTGGGTAATTAAAAATTACTTAATCTAGTTGGGAAATATTTTAGATCATAGCCAAGTCTAAAGGGAATGTTTCTGTTCCTCTAAACAGCTGTCTTGATAACATAATACGTCACTTTCGTTTCAAATATATACTGAATGATTGCCAATATCCCCCTCTAGAGTTAATCCATACTCATTTAAATTAGGTGTTCTGTCGTCTGTGAGACCGACCAACCCTGGTGTGTATATTTGGTGTAACAATCCAGCTTTGTTACTGAGAAGAAGCAGCTGATTTATTATAATCTTTACGAGCAGCTGATTGTAGTCTCTAGTCTCGAGCTGTTATAAAATTGTGTCATGATTTCACCCATAAGTGAAGGAAAATACCTATTCTTATATTTCCAAATTATTTATACAACCATGACTCAATGGTCGTCTTATAATTAAACAAAATCTACTAACCTACAAATAAGACTTGTTTTTAAATAACTATTATCCTACAAATATATTTTAGTAAATTAATAAATTGAGTAGACCTACATAGATGTTTCACATCTTTTTTAAACAAATTTATTGTTACTTTTAATTATCTTTTACTTTTGGTGATCTTTAATTAGGATGGACAGTTCAAAACGTTGTAAAATTTTCGTACAACTTTAAAAAACTGATGTATGACCGTTTAAGTTTTCATTGCCTATTGCTATTTTCTTTTATCACGGTAAAAAGTATTAAATATTCTTTTCAATTAATGTCAAACTCTCACTACCAAAGATATTTATTATAGTAAAAAATATATAAATAAAAGTGCTGTTCAGTGACATTAATTATGGATACATTTTATGCTAGTTGATATAATAATGTTATACTGGGTTATTTGATTTTTTTCTGAAATTTTAAGTGAGGTTAAGAGAATTTTATTTTACTATATTATGGTTTCGAAAAGGGTCAAATCAATGACCAATATAACCTAACTAATATCGATTTGACAGCTGTTTTTATTTCTTTCTATTAATCTTTAAACTACTAAAACAGCTGATTATTACCAGTAGATGGTTCATTGATAATTGTTAGCAAAACGACTAATATTGCGTAAAATGAGTGTTTTTAAATGTTTGTTATTTACTTTTTAAGAAGAGGCGAACACTTTCAAGCTGTGAAAACCCTCCTCTGGAATGTAGAGAATGCATCAAATAAGTTTTATTGCTATCGGTTTTCCCATTTTTTGGAGAAGACGGCGTAAAATGCCTCCTGGAGCGTCACAGACAAACAGACACAAATTGAGATAAGACTTGTTTCGGCTTCTCTAACGCACGAAACGTAAAAATAACTAAAAAATTAATAACTCTGAGCAATGTACAGACAAAACTCGAATTTTATTTATATAGATCAAAATTAATGATATCTTGTAGTTTACGAATCAACGTAAGAATGTAAATGCCATATTTTTGGTAACTATATGTGTGAAAGCTATAGTACTGTAGTAGTCGTATGAGTACTGACCTTGTACATTGTTGTGGTAGTGTCGAGGAGCTTCTACAGCTGGTAACTGACACAGCAAGCTCGTCTTCAGCAGCATATATACACACATGTCTGTCACGCCGGCTGGTCATCCAGATTCGGGACATGTAACAATAGCATTACCTGCGCAGCTTCCTCCAGCTGAGATGCCGCGAGTCCACGTGCCGTGACGTAATCATGTACACTCTATACGTGTTTATAACAGTACTCAGTAGAGTGGTCACGTGACTTTGTGTACTTAAGTAACAGTGGTTTTTGTGTACGTGTGTTTTTCTGCGCCTTTCGGTATGTTTAACCTTTTGATAGGGAACGGTCCAAACCCCGCTCTTGTCACTTACGCTGATGTTTACTTGACGCAAGTAAACATCATTAATTAATAGCATAATAGAAAAAATGCAACTGGGTCCAGATTCAACTTTTACGGGATTATAACCGCTCTCCCACCCAGTTGGTTAAACGAAGTTGTTTTTGCCTCTTCTTCAGTCACGCCGCTGCAGATGCGCTAATAGAAATAATCCTGTAGCGGCTTCAAGCTGAAGTGGTTTAGGGAAAAGATCTATTTTATAAATGGTTTTAGACAGAAATATGGTAAACCTTCTACTCATAATCTTCTCCTTTTATTATTTAATTCATTGTATTTTGACATGGATAATATGCTGTAGAAGGTATTGGAAATCAGTCAGACAAAAACTAATAACGGAAGTACCGTCATATGGTTATAAGAACAGCTGTTTGGAGAAACTGAAAAAATCCCTTTAGACTTATTTATGATTTAACCTATTTCCTACAGGGATCATTTTTATATTTTTGTATTTCACCCTATTATTGTGTCATTGTATTCCATTAAATGAATAGTCCAAAGGTATATGCATTGTGCTATATATCGGTTATATAGGAGTAAGATAGGTGTATTTATCATATAACAAAGGAAATGTATTGATCGTACTATACAGTATGCCATTCGTTTTATTAGGAATCCAAAAGAAAATTTTGATTGATATTTCGATCAGGTATCGCTTTTGTTGGAACCAAAGGTAAACGAAAAGGTCTTATTTTAAATTGTTTTTCCTCTTTTTAATCTATAACTTAAACCTATTAAAGCTATTGGAGTTTACAACAGAAATCCTGGCAGCGTTGTAAGGATAATTTATACTTATTAATGTATTTCCACCTATAAATTACCAGGTCTTATTTATAGAAAATCTATTCATATTGCCAAGTATAATATGTAAATTCTCAAGTAATCGCCTAAAAATGGCAATGATTTCTCCACCTCCAAAACCGTTGTTAGTTAAAAAAAATATATTTACTTCCCTGTGGAAAATAGGTTAGATCATGGGTATTTTGTCTAAATGGAATATTTTCAGTTCTTCTGTAAAGCTATTCTTTTTATTATATGTTAAAAATTCAATACAATAGCTCTGGTAGTTTCTTTGGAAACCTGTTTCATATTTTCATCTTACAAATTTTCAACACCCCCACAAAGAGCTTAGACATATCCATGTCAATACAGAGATTTTGGGGAAGTCCATTAATATAGTGTTAGTAATTACCAACCAACTCCATTATGAATTTTCAAAGATTCTGTAAACTCATTACTTTCATACTCCATGGGAGTAGTTCATTTATGTGCATTTCATCTTAGTTTCCAATAAGGAAGCACCAGGCCGGTTTATGACCTCGACTTGGCAGCGTCGGGTGTCAAGTGTCGGGTGTGGGGTGGCACCGATATTGGACCAGTAACGAGGAATGCATGTATCTGCTCCGCTGTCGCAACCGGTAGTGCTGTAACGTGTTCCTGGAACGGTAGCGTCACTATGAGTTATGGCTCGCATTTGGAACGGTGTCGTTTATGAAGTGGTGATATCCGTTATGAGTGTGGATATTTTATATCAATCTAACCAAAGTACCCGTCGTTCGCACGGGGAAAAAGGTTTGAGAGAGGCTACCTTTCCTCGACGGTATGAAATAAATATTCTAAAACATGAAAATTTATGGAAAAATGCTTTATTTGAGGTAAAGTACTATTCACATTAAAATAGGTATTTACTAAAAATATTATACCAATCACAATCTCAAAAATTTATAAATAAGAGTGTCTAACAAGTGTGTAAAGTAAAAGGAAAAGTATAAGGAATAACGTAACGCCAAACTTTGGGAGATAAATTAAAATCTACTATTTTCGAAAATATTTATTTCGATCCAGCAGTTTTTCTGTCAATATGAACTTACATCTTCTCCCTCCCAGACTGTCAAAATGCAGTGTTAACGTATTTGACATTAGAAAATTTAAACATAGAAACCCAGGACGGTCACGGCAGCTCCTTATTCGTCTTCCCAAACTGTCAAATTTTAATGTTGACAGCTGTTGACATTCAAGTAATTTTATGTTTTCATTCTTTGAAAATGTAAACATCGAACCTTAGGACGTTACCGGGGCGCTGCCCAAGGGGATTTTAAGGAAATGAATATGTCTATGTGTTGCATGAGTTTAAGATCTACCTATGCTAATCTTGTTATGTTTTAGATTCTTGTACACCTAAAACGTGATCAGATTTCAGAGCATGAAATGTCGTGAAACTGTTCCCACTAATCGTTATGAAAAATGTTTGCAATAAAAATTAAAATAGCATAATTTAAAGGCGATGATAAATTTTTTAGAGTGTCTCAAACCAGATAAAACCTATATAGACATGCCAGCGATCAAACTTACAACTTATACAAATGGACAGTTTTTGCATTAGAGTCAACGGGTCCAATATCGCTAGACAGTTAGTGTCTTTTGATCATAGAGAGAGTAGAAATTATTAACTAAAAGATTTTTGGTGTCTGATCGCGACTTACAACTTGGTATATCAAGTTTGAAGACTCACAGATGAGCAGTATTACTTGAGCGGTAACATTTGAGTTACATGATAAAACCTAAGAATTTAAACAACTTAAATAACAATAAATAAATCAAATGTAAAAACCAACACTCGATTCGGTCTCATTTTTCACTACTTATTTTGAAACTTCCAGTGATATTGCATGAAAATATAAACGAAAAACCATCGCGATCACTCATGGTTGGGTTGAGTCAACTTAGTCAACACAACCAAGTAATTTTGGTTGGGACTAACCGTGACTCAAACCAATCGAACGTGATGGGTTTAAATTATGGAAAATGGGGAAAACATGCTAGGCCTCTTTTACTAGTATCTTAACAATCCCATTATGGGCACTAATAAAATAGCTAATCTAAAGTAAAAGCATGAAATATGAACACGAATTAAATAACCTAACAGATATCTATATCTACATTAACTGGCACAATTGACTTATATTTTCTGTCATTTCGGACTCAGCTCGCCCGATATGACGACAAATGTGGAACCATAAATCACGGTGGTGGGGGTTTAAATTACCAAAAATATATTCCTTGGAAAAAATGAGACCACAGACTTTTGTTGTAGATATTTCTGTTCGAATTTAAAATGTGATAGAAACCAGAACAACACAAAGGAAACGTGGAAATTGACTGAATTAGGTAAACTAATTATGATACATCCCCAGCCTGGGAATGGGAATAGGAAACGATGAGTCATATCTCTTAAATTAGACACATATTAGTTGGGTTTCTCTGTAAAAAGCTGTTTTTATCGTCTAAATTAACTTAACTCTAGATAAAACTGCATTGGGGTGTCGCTATCTTAGAAAGTTTGCGAGTGGTCTATTCTAAGATAGCTAAAACTAGACAACGTGGATCCAAAGTTGTCCGCCCAATATCTGGGACGGATTTCTCAACATAAAATATTCCAAACACAATATCAGGTCCTAGGCAACTTAACTGTCGCTTTCATTCTCAGCCCACGGGCCTAAAATTTCCATTTATATGTTAAAGTATTTCCTTACAAGTTGGACCGCGAGTTGTCGCTCGTCTGAAATCGGTTTGGCTCAGGACTTACCATAAATCTTTACCTAGCACTTTACCGGTCGCCCTCTCATGCAAATCCGAAGGTGAAACCGGCCTGGCTGGAGTGGATTTATTTTGATTTTGGGAGTGTAAAGAGAAAATTGAATGCCTTTCAGTTCTTGTTGATCCACGCCAATCGATCATTGCGCGCATAAAATCTTATGGGGTCAACTGGTATTGATTGTCATGGGTGGTCGGTGTTACGTGGTCAATTAAGCGAGGAATTCAATTTTGGAATGGATAATTTTTAATCAAAATCAACTGCGTAAAGGCGATAAGTTGATTTATGGAAATTCACTAATGGAATATAGTTCGTTATAGCTCAGGGAAAATGACAATGTGAAATTGTATGATGTATAACCGACTGTATGAAATAATTGACTGGGATGGTGACATCATCCTGTAATCCAGCTTCTTGGAGGTCACAAATTGTGGCTGGATGTGAGGGATGGTCGGTGGGTGTAGTGTTATGTGGTGTGTGTGAATACTATGTTAATCCGCAAAAACCATCCTCATGATTAGACCAATTTGTAATTCAGATGCAGGGTTCTGATTCCACGTTAAACTGTAGGTCCCTTAGTTGCCATCGGCTGTTGGGCTATTAATTAACAGTCCTGTCTAAGGAACATGTCAGCCTTAGTCAGTAACAAGACTACAAGATTGCGCCACCATCATCTTACACTCAATCCTCATTCATACTTGGCTTAAAATACTTACCTTGTGGTGTGGTCGCCGTTTCAATAATCTAATCTAACATTATAACTGACCCGGCGAACTTCATAACACCCTACAGTAAATATGGTTTAACTTCAAGATTGGCCATGTTCCGAAGTCAAATAGCATTACGGATTCGTTGTGAAAGATGTAGATATTTTTGGTCTGTTTAGTTATGAGCCGTTCTCAAGTTGAATATTGTAACTAAAACGACTTTGTTTTATTATTTAGATTGATAATAAATATAGATCAATCAATATACAATACTATAGCATTTATTAACATGTGATATTTTATTAGACACTAAATAAATAAATAATTACATAAACCCCCAAAAATGTGAAGTATCAACATGGCAAGTACAAAATGAACAGTTTTAGTTCATTTTGTACAGTAGTTATTTACTTGATAGTTTTAGCTTGACGATTGATACAGAAGGCATTGAATAGCAATTCATATTGCTAATGGAAAGTAAACCAACAGCTTAGCTTTATAAATCAAATGTTTTTGATTGTAGAAAATTAAAAAAAAATTACCCCCCAAAGGTTAACATGGGAGCTTTCATCCTCTGTAGGGCAGAGCCCTTTGGGAGTTTCGAAAAATACTTTCATAGTACGCATCTTAGAAAATAGAAAATAGATAAATAGAATCTGTGTAGTACCGAATTTGACGCTCCAAAGCCTTGTAGTTTAAAAAAAACTGTGATCAGACAGTCAGTCAGATTTGGGTTTTTATATATATAGGTTTATTGATTTTTACTTCGAACTTCGATTTTTGGTCCTCTTTAATTTTTTTAAACAATTATACGAGTACGTTACACATTTTTTACCTTAAGTTAGTGGTTTCATAATTTAGTCAGATGTAAGTCATATTTTACATTGAGGACTAACTTGCTAATACGTACTACTAAACCTAATTTCTTATAATATATATCTATAAATTCTAGACGTAAATTATTTGCATAAAATAGTTCTGTATAAAGTAGTAGTTGTATAAAATGTTCTTTTTGACAAACTAAATTTAAAAGAATGTATTATTTGTGGTACAGTATTATATTATTTTATATATTTGCATACTGTTTTTACATACAGATGGTGCCATTAGTGTGTGCTCGTGGCACACTAGTTATTTGTTAATAATATAGGTTTAAGGAATTTAATTATTTACTTTCTCAGTCGGGTAACAAAATTTGTTTAGTTTAGCTGAAAATCTTGTAGACAAGCATAATTGAGAGAGTAAGTCAAACTTTTATAGAAGGGCTAGTAATGTCAGAGCCGCGCGCACGGACTAGTGACATTGTCTGTAAAATGAATTAAACATGTTTGTAATCAATTATGATATCGAACATATTTTCAAACTGCTACAGCTGTTCTTAAACGATTGCGGATGCCTTGTAGCGTTTTGCGTGCAGCAGCTAACATCTCCCATGTGGTCTAGTGGCTAGGATATCTGGCTTTCACCCAGAAGGCCCGGGTTCGATTCCCGGCATGGGAACATATTTTTATCACGTGCCAAAACGAAATCTTGCTTTTATTAATTCAATTGCTCATTCTAAAAAGAAATCCTCCAAAATTGTCTTCAAAATCTCGAAAAAATTGTATTCTCGTAAAATTTCCAGATTAATTTTTGAATTTAAAAAAATAGTAATTATATCAATAATTTAATTTAAAAATTTACCTTTATATAGAACTATCACAGTGATTAGTATAAATAAATGATAATAGTTGAAATAACTCAGTTTATTTGCACTAAAAAAATGTAGAATTTATGTATATTTAACTTTAAGGTATTTAACAGCTACCGTATAGTAACACTTTCAACAAAGATAGGTAAAGATTCCCTTAACAACTTAACACCGTCCAAAGGGAAAATCTTTTTCCAATTTGTAAAAAATATTGATTTTCAGGATTAGGTACATTGCAAGATCCGTAAATGAAGTTTTTAATATACACTTGGAATATCTAATCTTTTTAAAGACCCTCAGTAAAAATATCAAAACTTCAATTTTCCTTTATGTTAATGACTTTAAAACATTTACTACTGTTTAGGTAATTAATTCTTAAGTAATCAAAATTACGATCATATATTATGTTGATGAGTTTTTTATGTTTTATCTTGAGAGATTATTTGATACATTTTAAATTTCATTCATCACTGCTCATTGGCCTACTACTTTGCAATCGCCGATCACTTGTCGGGACTAATTTAGGTAATTGGCCACCAGATAGCAGCAGCGTACGCCGGAAATCATCGACAGCCGAATTTCCAGAGTTAATTATAACAGCTGTGCGTCACTTGATCAGCTGATCGGTCGCCACGCCCCTTTCTTGTCTGCTTGTTAAACCCGCATTTTTCCTTCTCGGTCGCCGCCTAAAACATAAATAACAAAACTTTCTATGTGTGAGCCGATTCGTTCCAGACTAACGCCAGTTCCCGTTATGTCACCGTTGGACTAGATCATTTAGTCAGCTTCGGTCCAAGTGGTCCTCAGACGAGTTTTTTGATTTAGTAAAACTGGATGATACAAATGAACCTGATATGTTGTGATACGTGTGGAAATGTTTTCATATAATTTGTTAAGTTTATATAACCTAATACGGTCTACAAATGTATAATTAATATTTTTATAACCTACAGAATTGCAGTTATTTGGTAACTTTTGATATTGAAAATATCATCAAAATATCACAATCGAATTAGTTGCAAAAAGTGACAAATAATGTGATTTATATTGTGGAAATTCATTGTTATTTTTATCATTAAGATACCTACTTTATATAAGAGAATTAATAAAAATTGATTTTAAATTATTTCTAAAATCGTTATTTTCTAAACTATAGCAGTTTTATGAGTCTCAGTAACGTTTCATTTATTTACATTTTCTTAATTTTTAGTTTCTAGGACGGTAAAGCTATAATTTTTTATTAAATACAGCTTGTATTGACCTTTTCATACCTATCAAATCTTTTATTTCTATTTTGTTTGTATAGTTATGTTTAACATATTTTGAAGCTATTAACTCGATTCCCAATCATGAGCGTCAAAATTTCAGTAATAAAAAAGTTTTCTTATTTTAATAAAAAAACATGTCTCATATTAATTATTTGAATAAGAGGGAATACTGTATTTGAATTCACTAAATTCATCTGACTTTTCAGGTAATCATTAGTGTTTATTAGTTCATTACCAATTCAATACTGTCGAACCATTACCTAATAGTAATTTTTTAACGAATATGTAATTTTACGTAAATATATACTTTAAATATTAAAACTGTTGGAGTTTATATTTTTTAGTATCGTTGAATCTTATACAAATACGTATAGCGTAAAATATGCTATAAAAAAGAATACAATCTTAAAAACGGGAATTTGAAATCTCATGATTTATACGACTAACTTCAACCTCAGGCCAATCTCTAAAAACATGAAAATACTCTTCAAAATTACATAACAATTCCAACATATTTTTTGAATCGCTAATACATATCTCTTGCGAAAATAGCCCGCCCTACATTCTTTATCGTTTCTAGTCCAACCAAAAATGTAGCCCGAGGGTTACAAACATACAGCCTACTCTCTCCTAGGTGATAGATTACACCTGTTTTTCTTCACTCCGATTCGAACAATAATTAATCTTGTGTTCCCAGCTAAATTTCTTACGTAATTGGTTTCGCCTTTACGTTAGGCGTTTTTTGTTTAACCAAACTCTAATAATTCAGTTCTAATCATGTCTCTATTGTATCGCAGGGTAGTAATAATTCATCACAACGATCCAAAGTGATCTTTTTCGCACGAACTGAATATTGTAATATTCGTATTAGTTAGTAGCAAAAAGTCACTTTAGACTTAGGCTATGAACTATATTTTTCGACAGAATAGTACAATTTTGAGCTAACTATATACTGTACTTACCAAGTATTTTAGACGAAATAGTTGCTTTGTTTTTAATTTGTATTTTCATTATTATTTTTACACATCAATTACGTACTTTAAATGAATAGTAAACTAAGAGACTTCACTTAGTTAAGAATATGGCTGTGTTATTTTTTGTGCAATACAAAGCAATTTTTTATATTTTAAATTGATTATAGTATTATTTTCACTTTATTATAGTCTTTCATAGGTAGGCTGATTTTTATTCCAGGAAGTGTTTAAATGTGTTTAGTCACAGAAAATTATATATGGACATCCGAATGATTTGGGAATTATTTGATTCCCAATCATGAGCGTCAAAATTTCAGTAATAAAAAAGGTTCTCTTATTTTAATTAATTAAAAAACATGGCTCATTGAATTGACTGTATAGCCTATGCTCTTGGTTCACAAACCATTCAAACCATTTTGGAATTGTTGTCCCATATTTGTACATGAACATTTGCTTTGCAATTTCCCTATCAGGAAAAAAGTATTAGATTTGATTTACTTTCATCTTGTTTTTACAACTGTACACTAATTAGCTATGATTGTCTGGTACTACTAGTAATCAATTAGAAATATTTGCTATCGATAGCTTACCATTATTTCAAAATTTTTTATTCTGAGTAAATGTTATAATTGTTAGTATTATTATTTAAAAACATAAAAAAATACTAAAGAACAATTATTGGGCTCGCTTCGTTTGAAGACATCCAAACGAAATTAAAGTCATAATAATAATAATAAATAAATAATTTAAACCAAAAACAGGATGCTTTTACAAAATGTTTTGGTCCACAATATCTTCATTGAAATCCTCAAATGGCAAAAAGTTTTGCGGAAGTCTTGGTTGAGTCCCCTTTCCATACTTAGCGTTCCCAAACCGAATGTCACTTCTACAAGAAAATTTAACAAATTTATATAAACTTTCTTGTAGATTTAGTTATATAATTTTTGGGTCAAAATTCTTGACGAATTCAGCTCTGGTGCTGGTGTGGTGTGTGCGCGTTCGTTTTGTAGAAATTGTTAAGATTTTGTTTTGAAAATTTTGAGTTTTGTTTAAATTAAATTCAGGTTTCAACTGGAAATTCGCACACAATTAACGGGCTTCTATCTTGTTGCTGTAATTGTAAACAATCATCTGATTGTTTCTATTATATTAATCGATTATCTCTTTTAATATTATCGATAACTTATTTTTCGTAGACATATGTCAG
Organism: Nephotettix cincticeps; assembly: GCA_023375725.1. NCBI lineage: Eukaryota > Metazoa > Arthropoda > Insecta > Hemiptera > Cicadellidae > Nephotettix > Nephotettix cincticeps. The sequence continues at coordinate 17,849,494 of CM041788.1, read as the reverse complement.
TCAAATTGACGACCTTATCATCAGATGACTTGCAAAACATTGTAAAAGATAATTTTCGTAGCATTATGTCGAAAAAAATTGATTCAGGAAATAAATTAACTCAATTTGTAACTAAGTCGCGGTACTGCATTCCTCACGCCTACTCCTAGGCACTCCTATAACCTGGTCTGATTTCGTATCGATCCTGGAATCGATCCAGTTTTTCGCTTAATAGAATTATCACCCGTGTACAGAGCACTGATAACCGTGCAGTCCGTGACCTTATCATGGTGATAAGCCGGTGAAAGGGGCCTGACTGGTGGGCGGTGTGTAGCTGTCGTGTGGACATCGGGACATATATAAGTGGGACTGACCTCACCCACAGCATCCACTTATCAAAAATGGTCCACAGGGTGAGTTTCTCAGTAAATAATTTGTTAGAGTCTAAAATTTAATTTTTGTTTATTACGTTTTTCATTATTTATACATGTGTTAAATATTTTTCACCATTGGAAATTCTAATGATGGAATTAAGTTTCAAACACAAGGCGTACAGTGGAATAAATTAAACTCATTTTTCTATCATGTATTGTATGTAGTATTGAGAATAGTTTTTAAGCAAAATTCAATTCAACACGGGTAATATTTAGGCTATATTCCCTAAGTAACTCTCTGTATTTAAATGCACTATACAGTATTGAGGTCTATGGTGATGGATAGGATCGGTTAAAAAATATTCTTACATCCAAAACTATAATAGCTAATATGTTATAATATGTAAAAATTATTTCTAATAAATAAAAGAAAATTTAAGTAGTCAGTGTGCCCTATGCCTGTACTTGTTAACTTATGTGTACCTATTTATCTAATAAGGATAGCTGATTTCTGTTTTTTTTTAAAGATCGGTACTTCTTACACGTATGGAAATTGTAAAACTAAACTTTCAAAATTTATTAATTTTCAGATGTGTTTTTTGAAAACCTTTTCAATTTTTTAAGGAAAAAGGTAAACTTTTTTTAATTTTACGGTTTCAAAATTTCAGCTAACCTTCAATTTCAGTTATGCATAATAGTTATACCTACAAGCAAAACTAGTAGAAACATCATACCTTTAGTGGTTGTTGAAAAAAGCACAAGTCCGAACAAAAAATAGCTTTAGGAAAATCACAAAAAAATATTCTTAGAGTAAACAAACACAATATCATCTATTTTTAGTAACTTAGCAACATATGTCAGATAAAATAAGCTATACCAAGTTATTCAACACACAAAAAATATTCTTACATCAATAAAAAATTTGTAGACTCTTACACATTACTTATTATATACAAAAACACATTATATACACATTAAACACAAAGTATACATATTATATAAAAATCAATGCATTTGAGTAAGTTTGTCTCGACTTAAAGTTGAAAAATGTTTATATTTACTTCCCTGTGGGAAATAGGTTAGATCATGGATATGTCTAAACGTAATGTTTTCACAGTTAATCTAAACAGCTGTTCTTATTCATTTATATTGAAAATTCAATACAATAACTCTGGGAGTTTCAATGGAAACCTGTTCCATATTTTTCATCTTAAAAATCCTTTTATAAACACGTTCCCCTAGATTTCCAATTAAATCAGTGTCAATTGTTATATACTAACTGGTAAGGGAAGATTCTAAGGTATAATTCTGTGCAAAAAAATCGATAAAATAATAGTTTCTGCCACACTGACCCTATTATATTAATATGAGAAACAGTACACTTTGTTTACACGTAATGTTATAGTTATAGTAGTAATCAAGGTGTTGTTAATTTTATAGTTTTGAAGGACAACTGGGGTAAAATATTGTTTTTTAAGGGGAATAGTTTATCAAAATAAGAGTAAACTATGAATGGTTGTTGATATAAAAATGTTGTCCAAAGTTGTGTCTCGTCTTGGCGGTGGCTGTGGTCACAGTCTCTGCCCAGTACGGCTACAAGCCCGCCTACACTCCCGAGCCGTACGCGCCGCCCAAGTACGAGTTCGCGTACGCCGTCAACGACCCGCACACGTACGACGTCAAGAGCCAGAAGGAGTCACGTGACGGCGACGTCGTGTACGGCGTGTACGAGCTGCTGGAGCCCGACGGCTCCAAGAGGGTCGTCACCTACGAGGACACGGGCTACGGGTTCCAGGCTAAGGTGGACAAGCTGCCCGCCGCCGGATACTACCCCAGATACTAGTCAGTCACCCACAACGTATTTCGCACATTTTTTATATTTTTGTAAATAAACTATAGTTTTAAACATTTAGTTTTATTGCTCCTTTCAAACCAATATCTGAAAATATTTTCACGTTGAACAAAAGTGATTAATTATGTACATGTATGAATTCGCCTTAAAAATTCACACTTAAAGTTTACTATGTTAAGTTATACGTGTGATACATATACTTGTTTTTTATATTAGTTGAATATTCTCAAAAGAGGAATTATTATAACTTTTCAATTTGGCAATCGTTCATGGTCTTCAATTAAAATTCCACTTTACAATCGGTACAAATTAAGTACATTTTTTCCAAAAGCATTTTGTTTACCAGTTAACCGCCATTTTGTAATATTAACTTCTGAAATTTTCAACCGATATTTATAAAAATCAATACGTATGTTTAAGTATAAGATACCTAATGTGGAAAAAAATTCAACTTGGTCAAATTTCAAATTGAAAAGTAGCAGCCATTTTAAACTTCTACAATAGTGGGAAAACGGTAATTAGGTTTAGATTGGCCGCCATTTTGAAGTTTGAAATTGGACCAAGTTTAATTTTGTCTCTACAGTAGTTATATTTTATCCAAGCATACTTACTGAGTTTTATGAAAATCGGTGGAAAATTTTTGAGGATAACAATTATTTTAGAAAAAATACAAAATGGCGGATAACTTGTAAACAAAGAGTTTTTTGAAAAATAATTACTATTGTTTTTCTCATTATTTCGACCCATATTCCCAGAGTTTAGCACTATATTAATGGGACACGCTGTAGATCAAGCAAACTTTAAAAAGTAATCGTATTGACTCTATGAATTCTCTAGTTGGCTCTTAGATTGGTTTTAAGGGATGTAATTTGGATACGTAAAAACTGTAAACTCTTTCCCACGGAATACTTTACTTACTTTACTTTTAACTGAAATGACGACCTACCCAGGTAGGTATTTTAAGCCAAGTATGAATGTAGGATGATTGTGACGCGATCTTGTAGTCTTGTTACTGACTAAGGCAGACATGTTCCATTAGACTGTTAATTAATAGCCCAACAGCCGATGGAAATTAATGGACCTACAGTTTAACGTGGAATCCGAACCACGGCCTCTGAATTACAAATTGGTCTAATTATAAGGATGGTATTTGTGGATTAACGCAGTATTCAATAGTGCGGACGTTAATCCACACAAGAGAACACTACATCCACCGACCATCTCTCACAACTATCCACAATTCGTGACCTCCAAGTAGCTGGATTACAGGACGTCGACACCGAATGACGTTTAAACGCGGATAAACTGAAGCTTTTCAATCCACAAACAGCAAACATCTAAAGAAGATGAGGTCCTTGTACTCCAGGACGCAGGACTCTGGTTACCGCAGATTTTACCACCACGCCTCGGGGTCCACACTCGTTATCCGACTGAGCCCAATTAGTATCGATACCACGTTAAATCTGTCTGTCTGATCATATGCATATGGAACAATCCACGACTGTTATGTAATTCAACACACAAGCGCGGTTGTGAAATCGACAACTTGTAAATATGTGGTTTTCCGCGGGTGATAAACATCGGTCTGGTTTCTTTACGACGAGAAGAGAAAATACGATGAAACTTAGGTATTTTATTCTTAAATCAAAACAAAAAAATAATATTGAATTATTAATAATTATTGTAAAAGTACGTATTTTGCGATGCATACGAAAAAACGTAGTTCTGTTAGATTTTCAGCTTCAAAAGAAAACTATCTCCGTTTGTAGTGGTGCAAAATCTTATTCGATAGTAAAATTAAATGAAAATAATTTTCGCATTATTAATACACTGTAGAAAAAATCCCAGAAAAGATATATATTTTAGTTTGACTCACGTATCTCTATGGTCCGCAAAAGCAACTATTATTGTAGAAGGCAACATAGCACATTGTAAAATTGTAAAATGGTATATTAATTTTATTACAAACGTGGAAAGTGGTTATTTCCGGACCACGATCGAGTTTACATGCGAGGTGTTTAGTCGAGCATGGAATTCGATCAAGACACGGAATAACACTTTTAATACGAGTTATGAACGATATTTTTCATTACACTTTAATCATATTGAGAAAACTAATTAAGTAATATAATTTTTCTAACCAATTAGACTTCCTCAATCAACACAATGGCAATAGTAATATTTTTCAGCTGATTTCAATTTTACCACATTTACCAGCAGTATTGTTAAGGCTACTAGTGCTGAGAGTTACTACTTTCCGAAATCGTAACTAAATACTAGTGTGGGTAAAATCTCCGACTATTTTCCTCAGCCTAAGCCGGGAAATCATTACATTCGTTTACCGTAACCATGTACGTACACTGTACCGTCAGTGTAATTCAAAATATCTTTTCACACTGTTATTCTCAATAAAATAAAATAGTTGAACATTGAATTACCTTACACTAAAAGTGATACGCGATCCATCGAGCACAATATCACACGAAAATCATAATACATTTAAACAAGTTCTCTTCTTCATACACTGTGTTTACTCGAGCATAACAGCTATTATTAAACAAACTCGTTCCCAATGTTATTTTTATGTGCAAAAATTGACTTAAACTGTGGCGTACATCCATTATAAATTATTTTTTATAGTATAAATTTACTTAATCATTGCGATTTTCTAACGTATCAACTTTCTAATATATTAATATATGGTGGGGAATAGGTTTTTATAAAAAATTAAAAATATAACACGTAAAAATAAATTAAGTTAAATTTTCAAATAAACGTAACCAGTTTACCTTCGAAAGTACATTGGTTTTCTTTATCATTTACAAAAATAAAACTATAATTGTGCATGATAATATAATGCATTATAATATGTCTGTATGTAGAGTATATGCACTTAATATTGCATTCCAAAAGATTTTTCCTTAAAAAGCTATTCATCCTAACTTAATAAAGAACATGAAGCCGAAGCAGAATGTAGTATCAAAGAGTTTAATATTTTTTACTATTCCCAAGGTATGTTATAATTAAAACATATCTCGATTAATTAACCGACAGATACCATGAATAGATTAGGTAATAATTTAAGCAATTTTGTTTGGTTTATTTATTTAACGATATTAATTTCATTTTAGTAATGATGAGGGTATGAGTGTTCCTCGTGGTGGTGGTAGTGTTGAGGGTGGACGTTGTGTTCCCGGTGGACGACGGCGTTAAAGCCAGTGTGGTGGTCAGCTGTGTAGTGGACGACGCGCTTGGAACCGTCCGCCTCCACCAGCTCGTAGCTGCCGTGCACCACATCCCCGTCGCGCTCCTCCTTGTGGCTCTTGATGTCGCCGGTGTGACTGTCGTGGACGCCGTACTCGAACTTGTACTTGGGGTGAGGGTCGTGGTAGTCCTCCTTGTACTCCACGTGGAACCCGTGGTCGTGGTGTTCGTGGTCGTGGTGGCCGTGTTCGTGATGTTCGTATTGGGGGTAGGCAATCACTACCGAAAAGGCGACGAGCAGAATGACAGAAACCTAGTGAATTACAATTATTAGTTGTTTTCATACATGAAAGTTTATAAAAAAATTACGAAAGTTTAAAAACATTTTGCTATTAATAAACTGGGTATATTTATAATTTACAAATGATATTTTTTACTAGGTTCGTAAAATTAACTTGATTGTTGGTTAACTTAAGGGAAGTTGAACCCTTGTATTTTCTCCATGCTATATTTGACAACTTTATGTACATTTTTGAGAAACCATAAAAGTTACAGACTTAATTTTTTGTTTTCTTGAAAATTCATGTTTGTGTTTTAAAACCGAGTTTAGCGTTTTGCTATTTGTAAAAATAAACTCTTTTTCACAAGAACCAATTAAAGTCAGACATTAGTGTAAAGATCAACCAAAACTGTGCTTCACAAAAAAAGGCTATAACAATTTCTGGCGATAATAATGTATTAAAACAAGGTCTTAAATTGAAGATAAATAAGTATTTAATACAATTAGAAAACCCCCTAAAATTGTAAGAAAATCGTAAATGGTCTGACCATCTTAAACTCTGTTAGTTTAATCATGCAACGAACTTAAAAGAATTCCTTAGAAAAAATATAGCAATATTATAAAACTAAAGAAGTACTAAAATGTTACAGGTATGCATTTTAATCAACTTTAATCTATTCATTAATATGAATTTTCATTTTTTTTGTAAAAGTACGAACATTTTTTTAAATGAGACAAATAATATGTGTTTCGTAAAGTCTCTGAACATTACTCGTATTATTTAGCTGATCTACGAGTCCCTACAAAATCTTTCCAAATAGTCATCAGAGAAGTTTAGTAAAAATACTGCCACGGTAACTTGTTAATTACAACAATTAAAAGTAGAGATTATTCAACCTTAATTTGAAATCTAATTAATACAGCAGCGGTAGTACATATGTCAGTCTGGTATTTAAACAAGATAAAATTTATGATATCAGGGTGTTACTGTTTTACTCTAGAATAACTAAAGTAATGATTTAAAAAATGGGGAGTTAAAAAACTTACCGCAAAAGCCATTGTTGGTCCTGCCTGATGCTGATGATTGAATGATGTCTCATCCCAGCTCTGGTGAGGTTTTATACACCTTCATTCGCCACCCTTCGCTGCTCCAGGCCATTAACACGCTGTTTATTAATGGAATTACTCATGTGTCGAGGAAGAGAAGGAGTGAAATTTCTTCATCATCTCAGCGTTATAACTACTGTCTGAGATTGATCGATCTAGATATAATAATAATTATTATTACATTTATTAATAATTATTATATATAAATTATACGAAAATACAATATGAGGTGACAAAAGCTTAAAGTTTTACACATTTACACCAAACACAGTCTTTACATACATTTCACGTACAAGGTAAACCAGGCAGACATCATTTTTACACAAAACAATTTTAAAGTTGGCAAAAAAATAAAAGTTCCAATCACAAAATACACTTTAATATATCAGACTCAATACCACTAAAAATGATTGCAAGTTAATGATTAAATTACTAATTATATTTATGTAAGTAAAAGTGCGATCTCCTTTTTATATACTGTGTTAGTAAAACTCTGGATAAATACTTAGTAACGAATTTGATAGGGCCTAAACTACTAACATAATCAATTATTGTTATTACCTTTATTACGAGTATTTTTATTTTTCTTAAATGGTGAATTTCTTAGTATTTTAAACCAAGTATTGTAAATGAATGTAATATGATTGTGACTCGATCTTGTAGTTTTGTTACTGACTTAGGTTGATATGTTTCATTGAAAAATTTTACTTGCATAATCTCGATGTTGATACTATTAAGAAATGTAACGAACTGTCATGTGGAGACGGTTTATTTGTTGGTTCATAACCGTTTCGTTCTAAAATTATTCAAGTGCAAAAGATTCTTAAAATTTTAATCTTTGTAAATTGTAATTGTGTAAACAGTTATCGTAGCTTAGTGAAAAAGCATAAAAATCAATCTCACCATTAAAAACTAGCCAAAAATGTTTAATTGTTGTAAAATAACTATATTAGGTTGACGGTTGACCACCATATCAAAAATGAAAGACCGTTAAAAAAATATTCCTCCATGTTTATAAAACCTTTCAAAACAATAGAGCGTTCAATATACAAAGTTAACTGTTATACGTAAAGTTTACAAACCCTATGAAGGCACACTTCAAAAAATCCTATATTAGTTTTACAAAGTATGTTAAGAAGAATAAACCTATCGAAATGAAGTTTGATATTTTCTAATTTTATATAGTTAGGAGAATTTTGGAATTTGGGGGTTATTCTGATAAGGCGGTGGGTCTTGCTTATCATTGTGCGATCAGTGTGACAATTCGCATTGCAATATAACTGGAAAGTCATGACTACTTCACTTGAAATATATGAAAATATATTATATATAAAATTTATTCGTTATTCCATATTACTTTTGCAGTTTAAAGAACTGTTGAAACGGCATATGTGAAATATCATCGTTGCTTAAGCGTGTGTGTGCGTTTGCCTGCGCGTGCGCGTGTGTGCGTGATGTAGTTGTGTGGGTTATTATATTTTACCGGAAAAAATGCAATTCCTTAAATTGCAACTTTACCTCCAATTTGGCAGCTTAAGCCAGCTCAGGGAGCAGCATAAGGTAGCTCAGATAAGAACTCACTGTATGCCCAGCTCTAGTAATTTAGAGAATTTGTAAAATATACTGATTGAAAATCGTGTAGTTAGTAATGCTGTCAGAAAATTATTATTATATTAGGGGCTAAAATAAAATATTTTGCCACTCCTGCAGACTTTTTGTAAATATTTGCAGGGGAACACGGACTCAATTAGGTATAACTAGTTGTAGTGATTTTTAATTGCACTAGCAGTAAGCCCGTCCTTTTGTACGGGTTGTGGGATTCAGTTTAAAGAAGAAAGATTATCATGCCAATATGTAAACGTAAAATCCTAAATAAATCAATACCCAGCTTTATTATTTAGCATTAATTTATAGTTAAATGGATAAGAACATTTATACAATTATTATAATTAGTTATACGTTAAAATACCTTTTTATTATAGTATGATTTTGAAATGGGTTTAAAATCAATGACAAATATAAATGAACTAATATTGATTTGACAGCTGTTCGTTTTTCTTTCTATTAAATCTTTAAACTACAAAGACAGCTGATTATTACCAGTAGGTTGTCGAAAATTGAAAGCAAAATGCGACTAATATTGCGTAAAAAGAGGGATTATAAATGTTTGTAATTTAATTTTTAAGGGGCGGCAGACAACTTCAAGCTTTGAAAAAACCTCTGGAATGTAGAGAATGCATTAAATGAGTTTCATTGAAATCAGTTCTCCCGTTTTATCGGAAAATACTAGTTTCGGCTTCTCTAACGCACGAAACGTTAAAATAACTAAAATATGAATAACTCTGAGCAATGTACAGACAAAACTCTAATTTTATTTGTACAGATTATAGGTTTGACGGTACGTGACGTAGTTGTTTACATGGCGGTGCCGGCCGGCTCAGCTGTGAGTCAGCTCTCAGCTGTGCAACTGGGACGGTGGTGGGGGGAGTTGTCGGTGAAGGTAACGGTTCAAGTGCAAGGTCTCCGCCTCCTGGTTCAGTGTCGTCTCGCGTCCCACGGTCGAGGATGTCCCAACGTTTGGAGCCGGGGGTTCACGGAGGTTATGTGCTGCAGTGCTGTCGATTACCGTCTGTGTTGTGGTGGAAATGTGGTTGTTTGTGATTGTGTATGACATTATTTTGGATAACACAATGATGAGAGGGAATTTAAATTTTTTAAAAGGTAAATCAATTTATAAATATAAATTTCCAATGTACATGTACTTTACTTAGTGTGTTCAGATTTCAATTTGTAAACGATTTAAGCTGATTTTTGTTTTGTTTAAATAGAATGAAAATTACTGTTGCTTTACACAAATTAAAAAATATGTACTATATCTGTAACTAAATAAGCTTAAGCTTTAGTGTTTACGTATCAAAAACAAAAACTAATTAATTGGCCATTTGATACATTCATTTTACAATCTATGTGTAAAGTATGTATTAAATTATTTGACTACAAAAATATTTTTAATTAATTATTTGAAGTGTAAATAATACTTTACTAGCGTGGTTAGTATTGAGGGTAAGATGGCCCTCTATCACTAGCTAGTTAATAATTATCCTTCTTTAAGTTTTACATATTGAAAAGATAGGCTACATCAAATACATTTTTTACTGATTGGAAAGAGTTTTTCTTTTGGTGTGTCAAACTTTAAAGTGAAATCCATTTCATTTTTAAGCATTTTCTACTCGGTTAAAAAATCAAATACATGTATCGCACTTATACCTAAACACATGGTGTAACTTCCACTATTTACGTCTGAAAAATTCAGTTAATAAATTCATGAACATATACAACATTATTGACTATTGGTCTACATAGTAAATTGGGAAACATTTTCAAATATTGGTTTAAAAGGAGCAATAAAACTAAATGTTTAAAACTATAGTTTATTTACAAAAATATAAAAATGTGTGAAATACGTTGTGGGTGACTGACTAGTATCTGGGGTAGTATCCGGCGGCGGGCAGCTTGTCCACCTTAGCCTGGAACCCGTAGCCCGTGTCCTCGTAGGTGACGACCCTCTTGGAGCCGTCGGGCTCCAGCAGCTCGTACACGCCGTACACGACGTCGCCGTCACGTGACTCCTTCTGGCTCTTGACGTCGTACGTGTGCGGGTCGTTGACGGCGTACGCGAACTCGTACTTGGGCGGCGCGTACGGCTCGGGAGTGTAGGCGGGCTTGTAGCCGTACTGGGCAGAGACTGTGACCACAGCCACCATTACAAGTGTCAGAACCTGGTGGAGAAATTCGATTAATTATAAATATAATTAGTTATTAATGAAATGAATTAGTTATTGTTTGCAATAAGAGTTTTGACATAGGTTTAAGCTCTAGAGGGAGAATGTAACGAAGTGGCATCATATGATGTTGAAAACAGCTGTTTAGTGAAACTGAAAATGTTCCTTTTAAACATAGCTATGATTGGTCTGCGATGATTATTTTTTTGAACTTTTGTTTTTTCCTCAACCTACTATTTAACGTTGTACTTTATTCTCTGGAATAAAGAATTATAGTAATACTTTTCAACTAACGGAACTCTGACACCTTTAGCACCAAGGGAGGAAAATAGACATTTTTAGTACCAAGGGGAAAAGAAGAGACTTTTTGTACCTAGGCAGGGAAAGTGATCCCATAAAATAACATAGGAAGAGTCCGGAAACACTCAGTACACCCATATTTTTATACAGTATTAGTGTACAAGACTGAAGACCACAATGGCATGTGAGAGCAAAAGAATCACTATACGTAGGGCTAAATAAGTGTAGTTTAATTGCCATCATGAAATGTTTTTTAAATCCACATCAACTTTTGCAAAATATGTTTGAAAAAGGTTGTATATCACGTTCTCATTTTAGTTATTTGTTACTTTGAAGAACTTTGACTAAACAACTTCAGTTGATTTTTGGTCGCATCTATTTATTGGTTTATAGTATTTTCTCTGTGGTCCAATATAAAATTTCATTGGCAAGTCAAATATTTGCCAATGTAGTTTATTTAATCATAAGATAAATGTTTCTACATTAGCAAAACGTAAATTGTGTAAATTAAATTTGATGTACAGTATGATTTTTAAAGGTTATACTATCGAATCAAATGAAGTCGAGTTGTTAATAGTATGTTATGACAGGCTAGATGATTTTAGCCCCCAAATCACTAAAATCAATTTTGTCCTAAGAGAAATAGAAAATGTGATTATTGTAAAAAAATAATTCCTTTGCAATTGTCCTGTACAATTACTTTTCATTAAAGAAAGATATGACGTTCGTTCTTTTAGTTACTTGACGGTCTTCATTACAATAATAACAATTGAATTATCCAACAAACAAAATTTGTATACGAATAAAATTTAATTTGGTAGCCACTGATTTAAAAATTAATCTAAACTATTAATTAATTGAAGTAACTACTTGACAAAGCTTGAACAAGAAAATTTCCTGTAAAATAGTTGTATATTGACAAAAAGGTTTTGTAACCTATTATTTCTTTAAAATTAGACTTTTCACAATGGGGTATTTACAGCGAGAGCCATATTGCGTGCGCAAAAATGTGATTATAAATTTGCCAGAATTAGTCACCAATTGATTATTAAGAATAATTTTTAACGAAAGTATTGTAACCTATTATTTGTCACTATGGGTAGTCAATACTCACAGCGAGAGCCATGTTGAGGGCGCGGTGTGAAGGCTGCGGGTGCTGCTTGTTGACCAGTGACATGTCCCCGCTTATATACTCGTACATACTGTGTTATCACCGGGGCTCCGCCCCACACCCACAGGGCCACAAACTCGTTCCCGTGTCAATGCAATGGTCAACGCCGCCGAATGTCCACTCGGCCTGTAAATATCTCGTGCCAAATTGCCCAGGGACGTTGTGACACGGAGAAGGTAGTTGAGGAAAAATGTGTTGCACGAAGGCCTAGAGGGGTTTGATGTGTTCTGTTTGTAATTCTGTTTGTAAAAGTAAAAATTATTTCAAAAAAAGAAGAAGAAGCTATCACAGTACTAATTAGATCCTTGGGCATTCAGACTTGTTGAATTTCTAATGCCCTTGGTTATTAGTACTGATTCGTAATAATACGAGCATTATTATTTTTACTTTTAAATTCACTTTAATTAATTAAGTAGATGAAGTTCGTTAGATGAATACTGCTCATGTACACATGTTACATAGATACATGAAACTATTCTGTGTGACTATCAGAATTCATTAATGACATCATAAATGCATGCACGCATCGCGATAGAAGTTTGTTCACGGTCTGTAAAAGCATTGATTAGAGTCGCTTAGATTTAGAGTTGAGTTACTTACTTACTCTTACTCCCAGGGCCATGCATATCTAAGTAGTTACTTGGCCGCACCAACAAAGCCCCTCCATCTCTCTCGGTCTTCTGCATCTTCTTCTGCTGCTCCTATCCGCTCCAGATCTCCCTTCACCTGATTCCACCATTTTTGTCGTGGCCTTCCTCTTGGCCTTCTTCCTTCAGGATTCCTTATTACAACTTGTTTTAGGTTGTTGTCTTCACTCCTTCTAAGAACGTGCCCAGCCCATCTAATCCTTCTACATTTATACTCGCAAACTACATCTGGATCTTTATACAAATCTTTTAATTCCCTGTTGTGTCGTTTCCTCCAATCTCCGTCTTCAAAAGTTGGTTCATAAATTTTGAGTTAGAGAGTTGAGTTAGAGTTGCGAATTGCTAGATGAGAATGCCCTGAGATGTGTCTGTTGTCATGAAATCGGTAGTCAACCGCGACAAGTACAAAGGATATTAAAAAGGTAATAAAATTATTATTAACTATTTAATACTAATTTAATACATTTGTTTTATAAATTAGTCCAGGTTTTTTCTTCATTACGCCTCTATGGTTTGATCTTATGGTTTGCATTCCTTCCTTAAGAGTGGTGTTCATGAATCTATTCCAAAGCCAGACCCAGTTTTAGCAAAATATGCTCGTGATTACATTTTCTCACGTATCATTCAAAATATTGCTCATTGAGACTGTCGCTAGTAATGAAGCACGCGATGTTGGTTGATTGTAATACATCTCCATATTAGTAAAGATTATGGCGCAAACATTTTATGTTGTGACCTGATACGAAAATGGGGTTGGAAATTAATAAATGGCAGAAAAACTTTTACGACTAGGATCACATTGGGTTGTCATTTGTCATTACAGATGACTTGGTGCAACATTTACATGTAAAAGGAAGAGATGCCAGATAGCTTTAGATTTGGTCGTCTGCTTATACGGGTTCTTTGGTGCCAAGCAAAATGATTTGTCAGAGTTTCCTTAAATTTAATTTTTTATCGTCTCATCTATGGAATTCTAACCATAGCACTGCACTACCAAAAACTGTTTAAAACCCATCTTAAATGATTTTATATAGTAAAAATTGTTTTTTATTTACTCCTCCGTGGGAAAAAGTAAGGTTATGGATATGTCTAAAGGGAATATTTTCAGTTCATCTAAACAGCTGTTCTTATAACCAAACTATGACGTCATTGTTTCAAATTCTGGCCTCGAAAATTGGTAACCCCCAGAGCAAAGACATGTCCATGTCAAAATACAATATGTATAATTTTTTTACCAAGAATCTTTTTCACTGATCTAGCCTCTCTTGGAATAATCGGCTGAACTTGAAAACCAAGCTTGACACGATTTCCAAATGCTTCTAGCCTGTACTTTAGAGGTGGGTACAAGAAGGAATAATGCTTACTTGCCAATTTTTGGGTAACCCTTGCCCTAAGAAACAGAAATTTCCTATTAACTAGAATCATTTCATTTTTGACCAATAGGTTGGATCTATTTTCTTACAATTTCGTGCATCCCGAACTTAATCCTGAAACGGTTTTACGGAGATTTAACATCCCACATCCCATTTAACATTCCACCTTTAACATATGTTTATACGATTTTTTACGATACTTTTCATTTCTTAGTGATATTTCCATACGAATGTTTTGTTCGTTGTGTGTTGTTCGTACAGTAACTCGATATCAATAAAAGCGATAAACTAAATTATATACGGTTGGTATATAGAATGTAATCGTTTTATTATTGTCTTAAGAATTAATAAACATTAATAGAAATGATGTGAAGGAGAAGTTGAATACAAACCCTATTTAACAAAAGTACAGATTTATTCAATATCTAATTAGCCTTAAAATTCAATAATGATGAGAAAAATGTTCATGATGCTTTGGCTTGTGCTCCTCGTGATGGTGGTAGTGTTGAGGGTGGACGTTGTGTTCCCGGTGGACGACGGCGTTAAAGCCAGTGTGGTGGTCAGCTGTGTAGTGGACGACGCGCTTGGAACCGTCCGCCTCCACCAGCTCGTAGCTGCCGTGCACCACATCCCCGTCGCGCTCCTCCTTGTGGCTCTTGATGTCGCCGGTGTGACTGTCGTGGACGCCGTACTCGAACTTGTACTTGGGGTGAGGGTCGTGGTAGTCCTCCTTGTACTCCACGTGGAACCCGTGGTCGTGGTGTTCGTGGTCGTGGTGTCCATGTTCGTGGTGTTCATGGTGTTTATACGGATATGACATCACTGTTACCGCCAAAAATAGGACAAAGGCTACCTGGAACAATTTAAATAACGATAGTAAATACTCAATTATTATAATTAACCCACACGCTTAGCAATTATTTGGCACCTACAAGAACATACTAACCATAGACTGTTATTAACCATAAAGTTATTTACTATCAATATTTTGGGACAGTATTCTGTTATGAAATAAGTTTGTGATAATGTTGAATAGCATTTTTATATACGTGTGTTTTTCTATACGTATTCATGTTTTTTATTTCAACTTAATACAAATTTGAAGATTCAAATTTGACAGATTTAGTTGTTTGAGGTATCAATAAAGTTGCATGATTGCATATAAGTTAATCTTGTAAATATTAGTAATATACGTTAAAGAACAATCATGCTAAGTAACATAATATAAGAATTTTAAAACTTACTTGTGCGTACATAGTGACTGTCGATGTCTTCTTGTGAGGAAGAGAATGAAGTGACTGAGATGGTATCGGTGGATGCAAAGTACATTTATATAGCCGATCTATACATAACAGCCGCATACTTCACGCCTCTTTAACATCCTTATGACATCAGCAGATTCTACAACAACGCATGTAAACATGATGCAGAATTTACCAATTTAGACTTTTTAAAACAGATACTTCTCAAAAGTAGTTTTAGTTCGGTTTTACTAAAGATCTAAAAAGTAAACAGTATATTTCTAAAAAATATATTTACTGTGTGCATGTTATTAAAACCACTAATAAGTATTTGAATTTTAGAATTATCGTTATTTAAAATTATAATCAAGTATGTTTAACATTTTTGGGATAGTATTTTGTAATATACATGACTTTTACATGTAAAAACATATTTTTTATTCCCTTATAAACAACTAAATATGTTATTGATTAATAATATATAGGTTGATACACAAGCTATACAAATTGTAGCTTGTTTTAGGTGCACTAACTAAAATAATTTACTTATTATTACCGCTCATTGTAATATAATCTAAAGACGAATGAGCACAGGGTAATGCTAATAATACTATTATGTGTAGTTTTCCCGAACGTGTGATATAGTAAAAAATTAAGTTATAGGGTTTATGGCAATTATATAGTTAGTCAAAAACGAAGATTTAACAAAGGTTGAAGAGAGTTTACTGGGTCACGACAATGTGTGGTATATATAAAGTTCTAAAGAGCATAATTTTTATTACTTTCTCACCTTATACGTAGTATATGGAGAAAGTATTGTTTTCGTCAAAATTTTCGAATTTGAGTTGAGGGTGGATATATCCGTTTTGGGGTCCCCTGAATCCAAAAAAGTGGGTTTTGACGTGATGTCTGTCTGTCCGTGTGTGTGTGTGTGTGTGTGTGTCTGGATGTGTACAGTTCCACAGCCTACCCCGTTGGTCCGATTTAGATGAAATTTGGCATGTATATATATAGTCACCGTATCTCCAGGCGTTTTTTTCATTTTTTTGAATTTTTGATTTTTAAGGGTAGTTCACCCCTAAAAACCCTTAAAAAACGTGAAAAATCCAAATTTCTCAAAAACGGCTCTAACGATTTTTATTAAAATTTGACAGTTTATAGTGTACAGAGTACTAAATAATTTGACACCACCCGCATATCTGTAAAAATGACGGTTCAAAAGTTATGGGCTTTTAAATGTCAAAAAAAAATCAAATTTTTAAATTTTCAGCGAAAACAATAAAAGTAAAGTAATTAATATATATTGAAACACATGTAAAAACTAAATTAGTTTATATTTAGGTGCACTAACAAAAATTAATTTATTATTTAATAAACGCTCATTGTAATATAAAGCTAAAGACAATGAGCGCAGGTAACTAATAATACTAATTTATGTAGTTTTCCCTATTATTAGTATAAAAATTAATGGGTTTATGGCAATTATATAGTTAGTCAAAAACGAAGATTTAACAAAGGTTGAAATTTCGCTTCGCTGAAATATAGAGAGAAGGAGTGAGGTTAACTCGATCACAATGTGTAGTATATATAAAGTTCCAAGGAGCATAATTTTTACTTAGCCTCCAGACTTTGGATTAGTATCCGAACCCCAAAAAACAGTGTACTGTACTTAGTTTTTTATATCAATCGGTAATAATTTAAGATAGGGCAATCTTAATGTTTTTGACAAAAAATGTTTAATAAACAAACAGATAAATCACTTACTTTTTAATAGGTTATCATACTAATAGAATAGAAAGATTTAGAAATTGAAGTGAAACTCGGTAACCTAAATTTTGAAAAAAATTAAATTTCTTAATTATTTCTCAGTTCATTCTGGAACACTGCCTGTCGGCAACAGTCTACCCTCGTCACGGACACGGCGATTACGGCACCACGAACACCACAACCACGGGTTTCACGTTGAGTACAAGGACGACTACCACGACCCTCACCCCATTTTGGATTTTTGAAATCATCAACCATTAAGATCTACCCAATAAAATATTATAACGCGGTATGGATATGTTGACGCATTTCACCTATTTTTTATTTAAAATCAACCAAAATTAAATTTTCACGTTAAGCTTAACTATATTTATTTTGTATTTTATGAAATCTTGAACCATCTTGTTTCAACCAAATAGCGAATAGTGTAGTTGATTTCACAAAACTATAATTGTGTTCTCTTAATACTAGTTTGACTTTTTGTAGCTTTAAAACTTAAATTTCTAATCGTTCATAGTCTCATTATAACGTAGAAAATAGAAGCATTATAAGCAGTTAAAATTTCAACTATTAAACTGTATACTATTTCATAGTACGAAATTAAGGTATGGTTAAGGTTTTAAGAGGTAAATAGTTCAAGCATAAAAATGGTTAAATGGTTATTATTTAAAATACGCTAAAAATAAATAAGAAATGGTAAAATTAAGTTATCTTTTATTATTATTACATAGACACTGTTTAGATTTTTCCTGACCAAGGATTTATGATATTTTCGTTTAATATAAGGATATTTGGTCATTATAAATCGATTGGAGCAAGTCCTAAAGCTGGTAAAATCTCGGTTTTGCCCTTCTTAGACATATCCATGGTCAAAGTTATTTAAAAAAAGGGAAAAGTGCATGTTTTTTTGCCACCGTTAACCAAAAGTGCTGATTCATGATGTTTCTATTTTCATACAAAGATTCGTAAACAATTAATGGTTTAATCTTAGGTTAGTTTGAAATAAACATTTTAAAGATTAGTTTTTTTAGTTTGGTTTATGAGTTCACTTCATGAAAGATATTTGAAATACAAAGTGAAAATACCATAATTATCTATTTTCTCAATGAGCACCGATATTTTTCTTAAGTGTTTTGAAACCTTTTCTCGATAAAAATTGAAATCGTCTTTTTAAACATCCGTCTCGTGTTGATGTAGCGGGGGAGTGAGGAAGATTCGCCTTGCCCATTCCGTGTCCCCGAGGTTATGACAGCACCGGTATGCTAATCCAGTTACATGTTCTCATTCATTATGAGACGCGCAGCTGATTGGGTTAAGGAAGCGGTCCGACGACCTGCTAACGGGTCGTTACACAACACTTAATAAGGTAAACATAACGACTAGCGTCTTCGTTTGGAATTTATGTACTCATGATGTTCACCAAAAGAGATTAAGTCGTGAACTGTTTATGACTTTTTTGGTGTGAAACGGTTTTATGATCATTTCGGTAATCAGACTGAAACGGCTTTCTAGTTTGATCTTATTAGATATTTCACAATGAGTATAGGTGACTTTTTAAACTGTTTAGGTTTTCAGTTACCAACAGACATAGTACCAAAATAAATGAAGACACATGAAAAGAAAATGTTATGTACTTAGGTGCTGAGGAGTACTGTACTTGTTATTTTTTTGTGTTATGAGAATAGACACCCAAATGAAAGTACACACGGTAAACTGTAATACCGAACACACATAATGTAACATGTAATGTCTGTTTGTGTAATTTTTAACGTGTTGTTCTATACAATGTAACACATTGCGTGCTTCCGTTTTTACCTTAGTCCAAAAGAACGGATTTATAAAATATTTTTTTTGTTTTATTAATTACATACAAATAATACGGATAAAAAGCTACACCTAGATTTAATTTTACGTACAATTAACTTGTAAATGATACCATTTAAAAAGATTAAAATACTATTATTCGAAAGATTTAGTACCAGATACATTTTGCTGTGTTTTCTTGTATGCAGGTTGATAGCTCATGGCTGACAGCTCCCTGGAACATTACATACCTAATATTGTAGTGGTCAAGTTAACATTATTCCTTCTTTCTCACTACAGCGAAGTTTAATTTCAAGCTATTCTAATATTTTATATTTATTGTTGCTTTAATCCCAATAAATTATCTTAATATTACTAAATCACAAACTGTGAAAAATTAAATTTAATATTACCTTAAACTTTCACTTTTTCGTTTTAAGATTGTGACAGTAATATAATGAGCATTAAACCTCTGAGTATATTATTTTTGTTGTATACTTTTAACTTGTTTAGCTATGTTATTGGTCAATAAAACAGTTAGTTGATTATTATTATTGTACATTAAAAAGTTAAATTTAGAAGGCAGGGAAGTACAACCAATTTTTTTATGTAAATATCGTATAAATTACAAAATACAATTTTAAAAATATTAAAATATTTTTAAATACTCATTAATATTTCATACAAATATATCATAGTAGCTCTAGAGGTGATCTCTTTTAAAACAAGTAAAATTAACCATCAAATAATAAGGATTTTCATAAAAAATCGAATAATATATTTCAAGTATATTTATTGAAAACTAAAAAAGGAAATGTCTTTCCAACTCTATTTATCTGTGCTTTAAATAATTAGAAGCTAATAAATATAATATTTTTTATAAAGTTTTTATACATTTACTAGTTAAATCATTTTAACAGTAATTTTTCGAAACAATAAAATTGTAGGTATTAGAAAATCTTGGATTCATTATAAATTGTAATAAATATTTAGTTAAGAAATATACTGTTTCCATTTTAGACCTTAAGTAACCGACCTATTGTTGATAAGTAATTTTTTAAATAGTCTAAATCGGTAAAATCCGCAGAATGTTTACGTACGTCGTTAATTGTATCAGTCGATATCATAATCATGTTGAAGAAGCGTGAAGTATGCGACTGTTATGTATGGATCGGCTATATATACGTACTTTGCATCCACCGATACCATCGCAGTCTCTCCATTCTTGTCCACACAAGAAGACATCAACCAACACTATGTACACACAGGTAAGTAATACTAATATTTTACAACTTGACCAATACAATTTTTAAAGTTTAGCATGTATTATTTTTGCAAATATATTTATATGTACGTATATCATAAACAGTGCCTTTTGGAAGTATAACATAATTTAAATCCTATTCCGAGCAGGGAGGAAAAACCTTTTCCATCATTTTAGTTAGAGAGCCCTAGTAGTAAAGAAAAATTTGTATCATAAAACTGAGGATTTATTATAATGGCAATAAAGTATTTTCTATCTTGATTCTAGTAAATTGTATAGTTAATACTGTTCCAGGTGGTTTTTGTTTTATTTCTGGTGGCTGAAGTGATGTCATATCCGTATGAACACCACGAACATGGCCACCACGAACTCGGCCACCACGACCACGAACACCACGACCACGGATTCCACGTGGAGTACAAGGAGGACTACCACGACCCTCACCCCAAGTACAAGTTCGAGTACGGCGTCCACGACAGTCACACCGGCGACATCAAGAGCCACAAGGAGGAGCGCGACGGGGATGTGGTGCACGGCAGCTACGAGCTGGTGGAGGCGGACGGTTCCAAGCGCGTCGTCCACTACACAGCTGACCACCACACTGGCTTTAACGCCGTCGTCCACCGGGAACACAACGTCCACCCTCAACACTACCACCATCACGAGGAACACGTGCCAAAGCATCATGAACACTTATATTCTCATAATTATTAATATTTATATGTACTGTATATAGATTTCTAATAAATTATCTATAAAATTTTGTAAATAATCATACCGCCTTCTTTTATATTTATTCCAAATTGCTAGTTTACAACAAAACATTTTTACATTTTTTAGTTGACATAAGGTGACATAATACTGGTCTAGTATTATTAAATCAAGTATCATTTTAAAACTTAAAAATTGGTTTGTATATAAAGACCTGAACCCTTTAACATGCACGTAACAATCTAGATG
Source organism: Nephotettix cincticeps (assembly GCA_023375725.1). NCBI lineage: Eukaryota > Metazoa > Arthropoda > Insecta > Hemiptera > Cicadellidae > Nephotettix > Nephotettix cincticeps. The sequence continues at coordinate 17,828,390 of CM041788.1, read as the reverse complement.
TGTCTTTTGGACATACGTTAAAATCTCATTGATTAATATCAAATAGTTGCGTCTCGATTCCATAAACTATTTAGATAGGTCATTTGTCTTCTTTTACACTGTGTATGTAATGTTAATATACTACATTTGTTGTAGAATACTTAATATTTTCATTAATATTAGGAATAAAAACTACCTTTTATTGACATTGTCGAATCATATTTTATCTATTCCATTCAATAAGCAAGTTAAATATGTTAGTTTGAAAGAAGATAAATTCGGTGTGTAAATAATACTTTTTACAGATTTTATTTTGATCCTTACTCAAGTGTACGTTTTACTAGCAATAGCTTAAAAGTATATTATAAACTGTGTTTTGATGCGATACAGGACAAAGGTTAATTATCCTGGTAAGTGAATCAGATGTTCTGCGCCATAAGTCAGCTATGAATTTTAAAGCTATACTATTAAATCAATTATGCTTATCCAACCTCATACGTCTTCTATAAAATTTGAATAATGCCTTACTCAAGGCCAAATTTTCTAATTTACAATCACGCAGCTTAAAATATGCGGTTGATGTCAAGGTGGCAAAAATGAAAAAAATTAAAATATTTTAATTTTAAGACCTAATAAATACGAGCATTATTATAATGAGACTTAAATGATGAATTATTATTTAAAATTGATTTATCAAAAATAATAAAAGTCAAAAAGAATGATTAATCGTTTCAAGTCGTAGTAAGTAAATGATTTTAATAATCAAAAAGGAAAACCCTTTAGAAACTCTGGTAAAAACAAAGAAAATATTTTCCCAAGAACCTTTGAGAATACAAATAATAATTAGTCCCGATTTGTATGCTTAATTGATAACTAGGCCTATATACAGTTAAATTTTATCGCATATACTAGTGCTTGCCACATAAAATATAATTACAGTTTTATACTTTTATGGTGTTCCTAAATTTTATTTTAAATTGGTTTTAAAAGCCTTTTTACTTTTTTAAAGATAAACGGTATGTCCGACTAGGTGGTTCGATGTTTATGGTACAAACTCTTGGTATTTTATGAAGGCTCATCTTTATGTATGAAGTTTATTGGATCGATTCTGTCAAAACCCTTATCACAACTTTTTTGGACCCTTTGCGTTTCAGATTGATTAATGGTCCTAGCAATTGATAAGCATGTATTTATTAGTAACATAGCCATAGGTTGTCAAATCTATTACAAACATTACGCCTTTATCCTCTATGTAATCGCTCAGCCGTGACTCGTTTAGCGTGCCGACAGCATATAAAGCAGGATTATGATAGTAAAGATCACGAGATAGTCATAATTCAACACCCGCCCAGAACGTATGGGCTTTGTTCCGGTTTTTAGCTAGGTTTTTTGCCGTTTAGTGTTCACTAAGTGTTTTATAGATGTTTCATCATGACATTTCAAATGAATTATATTAGTCAGAGTTTCTAACGTGGGATTGTGAAACACTAAATAGCTGTTGTAAATATCACAAACTATTGGATCATTCGACTAGCAAGATTTGCAACCCTTTTATTACGTACCTTGTATAATTACCTGGTTCTCGTATTTTTTCCTAAATGAAATATATTAGTCGTCACTAATAAAGACTGACATTTTTTTACATGGATATGTCTTAGCTCTTGGGGTGTTGGCGATTCGTAAGATGGAAAATATGTAACAGGTTTCCATAGAAACTACCAAAGCTATTGAATTCAATTTTTAATATAAAAGAATAAGAACAGCTGTTGAGATGAAGTGAAAACACTACCTTTAGACGTATCCATGATTTAACCTTTTCCCTATAGCGTAGTAAATATAAACATTTTGACATGGATATGTATTTGCTGTGTGGGATGGTGTGGGCAATTTGAACGACCACAATTGACAGTAACATCTTATGCTTAGTGACGTCACATGTTCATTAAACGAACTGAAAGAATTCCTTTTGATATATCCTTGATCTATCCCTCATTCCAACTGGGAAGTAAGTACAATCTTTTTTATAGCTTTGTCAAGACTATCGGGTTTTCCCGATTTTTTATAAAACCCAAATTCAACAATATGGTTGTAAACTTTTGCACTTTTTATAAAATTCTGCATTCGTAAATTGTTGTATTTTCAGGAAGAACAGTGTACGAAAAATACATTACTGTATCATCATTTTGATGAATCAACAAATTTATAAATTAATGCTCATAAAAGATTATTTTTTGGATGGATTGTATTCGGGTTCATGTAAAATAAGCAAAAGTAATAATTTTCAGTAATTATATACAACCTAGCAGCATTTGTGAAAAAATAAAAAAATCACAGATGTTTATACTTACTTAAGAAAATTTTGCCAGGTTTTTTTAAAAATTAATTTTTATTAAATATTAATGATAACCCTTAAAATAAACCAAGGAGGAAGTATAAATTACTACAGTATTACTACAGTAAATAAATAATTTATTATAAATTTATATACATTTTAATAAGGATGGGAAAATGAGTGTCCATGTTTGTGTTCCTCGTAGTGGTGGTAGTGTTGAGGGTGGACGTTGTGTTCCCGGTGGACGACGGCGTTAAAGCCAGTGTGGTGGTCAGCTGTGTAGTGGACGACGCGCTTGGAACCGTCCGCCTCCACCAGCTCGTAGCTGCCGTGCACCACATCCCCGTCGCGCTCCTCCTTGTGGCTCTTGATGTCGCCGGTGTGACTGTCGTGGACGCCGTACTCGAACTTGTACTTGGGGTGAGGGTCGTGGTAGTCCTCCTTGTACTCCACGTGGAACCCGTGGTCGTGGTGTTCGTGGTCGTGGTGGCCGTGTTGAGGGAAGGCCATGGCTGTTGCCAACAAACACAGTCCCAGAATAACCTGAAACATTAAATTATTTTTTTAGTAAGACACCCTTTATTTTAATACATATATCTTAACATAAAAAGTTACACATGGAACAGGTTTTAACACAATTTATCCGTATAAAACCGTATAAACTGGTATTTTAAACTATTTACCTAGATATAAAATTTTTAACTCTTGTTTTACCTTAGGAATTATAATTATAATCACCCAAATATACTAATTAAAGACTCGCAGGATCTCAGACGTTGAGTAAATGATATATATATAAGACTTACTGAGGGTGTAAACTCTAATTATTGTAAGTATGTACAATACTTTGGATTACACCGTACCTTATTGATCATGTTGTACTCTGTATGCTGCAAGCAGATGACTGATGGTTGCCAGCTCCTGGAAGGATTATATACTACATGTCGTGGTCTAGTGATCATTGTGTTTGCATCCTTTTCTATCGTCAATCCAATTTCTCCTGTTACCTCAGCAATATGATCCCTGCAGTACAGCCTTTTCATACCGATTGGCATTTACTTTTGTGTACCTTGCCTTCCGGTTTACCTTACACTACCTACAGTCAAGACGTTAAATACCTCTTTGTCGGAAGTAGACGGCATTTGTAGTCTTAATTAGGATTGCAGTGGACAAATGTATTTAAATGAAGTAGAACCATTTGCCACGAATGCAACTTAGCTCTGGGGGGTGTGGTATTTGCAATCCCTCAGACCACAATTAATTTGAAACGGTGACGTCACATAAATGCAGCTAGAGAAACACAACATTTTTAGACACACAATCACAATCAGTTTAGACGTATTCATGATATAACGTATTTACCACAGGGAAGAAAATATAATAATTTTATTCATTGATTTTATACATATGTTTTTTGGCTTAAAACAATTGTAAAACTGAAATCTTACATTTCGCCCTGTCCATGCCTTAATTGCGCATTATGTGTTGCTTGGGTAATTGTATTAGTGATGCCATAAGTATGTTAAAGAACCGTGGAGTATGTGGCTGTTATGTATTGATCCACAGTATATATATTATGCACTTTGCATCTACTGTTACCATCGCAGTCACTCCATTCTTCTTCTCACAAGAAGAACTCAATAATCACAATGTACACTCAGGTAAGTATTTTATTATTAAAGGGGTTTTTAAATAAAAATTTAGTTAATTTTTGGTATGTATATAATAATAGGTATTTATAAAAGCTGTCCAATGACAATAGAATAAAAAACAAGGAACTGAAATCTTTTGTAAATCTTTTTAAATGTTTTTTTGGCCTTACAAATTTAAATAATTATTTTTCGTTTAGATAATCTAAATAGGTTAAAATCTTGTAAATAGGAATTTTAATTGAGTTTTAATATGGCATTCGGGTTCAGATTAAATTGTATTGCTGTTACATTACTACCAGAAATAAATCGATTAATGATACTAAAGTGCTTTGTATCAATTCAGCTCTCTGACAACTGAATGGTTTTTGGGCATCTTTGGCACTAGTTTACTAAGTAAAATATGGTTTTATGATATGGGTCATAAGTTATGATAAAGAAGTTGGGTTTACAACATAATTTCCCAGCGTCATTTTCCCCTCAGTATTTTTTAATTTATTGTTCAAGAAATAACAGTAAAGAGAAATAATAATAGTTTATTTTGAAAATTGTGGCGCATCTAGTATTTCCATTAAACCTTTTAAAGGTGTAGGTAACTCTTGAATTTCTAGTGTTCTATCATAGTATATTAAAACTGTTCCAGGTGGCCCTTGTTTTATTTCTGGTGACCGCAGTCATGTCATATCCGTATGAACACCACGAACATGACTACCACGACCACGGGTACCACGACCACGAACACCACGACCACGGGTTCCACGTGGAGTACAAGGAGGACTACCACGACCCTCACCCCAAGTACAAGTTCGAGTACGGCGTCCACGACAGTCACACCGGCGACATCAAGAGCCACAAGGAGGAGCGCGACGGGGATGTGGTGCACGGCAGCTACGAGCTGGTGGAGGCGGACGGTTCCAAGCGCGTCGTCCACTACACAGCTGACCACCACACTGGCTTTAACGCCGTCGTCCACCGGGAACACAACGTCCACCCTCAACACTACCACCACCACGAGGAACACGTACCAAATCATCATGAGCACTCATTTAAATATTACTAAAATAGTTGTAATTTAAATTTTGTTTATCAATAAGAAATATTTATACTTTTCATGTTGTGTTTCATTAATTTCCACTATATACCCTTTTGATGTTTTTAAAATGTCAAAAAATATTCCCTTTCCTCACTCTTAATTATCGAAATATAAGTTGAAACATTTTAAATTGCAAATATGACGCAGCTAATGTTTGTTTAATGAGGCTACTTTTTCAAAGTGTCGAAATGACTGTTTCTGCATCGAATATACATTATTAAATTATAAAAGCCCCTTTTACTAGCCTGGAACGCGTTACGTTACGTAAGAAACCGTCAGAGAGCTTTTTCCTGTTTAAATAAGTCCAATAGTTTCTGCTGAGTAACCAACAGAGTACGTTTGTTTGTTAAAACACTATGCTATTAGTAACCCTATTATACTCTTAAGTGCCCTCTGTTTACGGGTAGGGTTTTTACGTAGTACGTATATTAGAACGTATTGAAAATACACCAACTAATAGTTCACGTTTTTTCAGGTATGGAGAGTGGTCGTCTTTAATGGTGCTTTGATAAGGTAAAGAATTAATTAAATATAGATTAAAGTTTAATTAATAAATTTAAAAAATAAAAATACTTATACTCTATATTTTTACGCACACAATTTATTTATGGTTTTAAATAAAGTGGTACGTATTTTAAGATATTTAACGTGATTTCTATTTTCAATGAATGCAATTTGTCAGAGTGACATAGCTAAAGCGGAAAGTATAATTTGGCTTTGGGGTGATTTTCGCCAAGTGTCGTGGATTCATTACGTGTTTGGAGGAACACTTAAAAGTAAGATTGTTGAGGTTGAAATGTACATATAGGTATAACTCATGCCTAAATAATAAGCTATTTTCATTGTTTAGATAGACTGAATGTGATTGCTATATGTCGGGGTCAACTATAATTTTCTGCGAATGGGAAATTGTGACAGAACTAGTGTGACTCAAAGAGTTTCAGACGGAAAACGTGAGATGATAAAAAATTGGTATTAGTAAGGTCATATAAGTGAGGGAAGAGTATATGATAATGTTATAATACAACTTGAAAGGTCAAATGGAGGTAGGCTAGTGATATCAAATATGGAAGGGGAAAGTATGGCGTGGACTTCATGTGAGATTTAGACAAGTTAAGGTTCATTTGATATGTGTTGAGGAATTAATCTGGTGTCGAAGTTAAATTGAGGAGGTGTTAGATTCAAAAAATTATTTCACAAATACTTACTCGATTAGAAATGATTAGCATTCACTGTTGCAAGATATTAATCGTGTTGTACGTCATACATTTTTTACCTTTTATGAAGGCAACGTGCGGTTTTGAGTCATTTTTGTATGAATAAAAATAATATTAAAAAATAAGGAATTCCAAATAAAACCTTTGGAAGTGACATTACTCACTTACTTACATTTACAATGCTATTGCGTGATAATCTTAGAGTCACGACTAGTTCACAGTTGAGAGTAGGTTTTATTGTTATATGCCTTTAAAAAAATCAAACCTTTTATCCTCCGGTCTGTTAAGACATTGGATAACATGTAAAGTAAATTATTTTTCGTTTAAAATAAGAACATATACTATTTTTACTAAGTTTATTTGCACGATATAAAGGGATGAAATTAATTAACTCAATAATTAAAAAATCAACACAATTTATTTAACTATAAAGCTACGTAACAGAATACTCTACTGTAACAGAAATATTTACAACGTAATACATTCTTAACAAATTATAAATGACTAACCGTGGGACCCTGGAGTAGGGGATCAATACGACTCTTTGGGCGAGTATTCTGCCACTTCGTACTTGGAAGTACTTCGTATTTCATACTTTGGTGCTTCGTATTTAGGAGCCTCGTACTTTGGCGCTCCGTATTTAGGAGCCTCGTACTTTGGCGCTTCGTATTTAGGAGCCTCGTACTTTGGTGCTTCGTATTTCGGCGCGTCATAGCCGTGCTTTGGCGCCGAGTATTCGTGTCTCACTGAAGTGTAGTAGTGGGCAGCTAACTTGGAGCCACTTTCGTATTTGGGACTGTCGTACTTAGGGGTAGAATACTGTTGCGTGTATTGAGGAGCCTCGTATTTTGGGGCAGAATACTGTTGAGCGTAGTGAGGAGCCTCGTATTTAGGGGCGGAATACTGTTGAGCGTAGTGAGGAGCCTCGTATTTGGGGGCAGAATATTGTTGAGCGTTGTGAGGAGCCTCGTATTTTGGGGCAGAATACTGTTGAGCGTAGTGAGGAGCCTCATATTTTGGGGCAGAATACTGTTGAGCGTAGTGAGGAGCCTCGTATTTTGGGGCAGAATACTGTTGAGCGTAGTGAGGAGCCTCGTATTTTGGGGCAGAATACTGTTGAGCGTAGTGAGGAGCCTCGTATTTTGGGGCAGAATACTGCTGAGCGTAATGAGGAGCCTCGTATTTTGGTGCCTCTTGTTTGTACTCGTATTTAGGCGCTTCGTACTTTGGAGCGTCATATTTAGGAGCCTGGCTATAACCGTATTTTGGTGCTTCGTATTTCGGTGCTCCATACTGTGGGGCTCCGTACGTAGGTTGCTCGTACTTGGGAGCCTCGTATTTGTAACCGTATGACTTGGGTGCTTCGTATTTGTACTCTTGCTTAGGTGCTTCGTAGTGTTGCTCGTATTTAGGAGTTTCGTAATTGAATGCGTATGATTTGGGAGCGTCGTATTTAGGAAAGGAATATTTTTGCTCGTACTTGGGGCCTTCGGTCTTTGGTGCTTCGTATTTGGGAGCCTCATACTTGGAACCGTACGGTTTTGGTGCTTCGTATTTAGAAGCTTCGTATTTGTAACCGTACCCTTTGGGTTCTTCGTACTTTGGAGCAGCATAGCTCTGCTCGTACTTGGGCGACTCATATTTTTGACCTTCGTATTTAGGTGCTTCGTATTTGTAACCGTATCCTTTGGGGGCCTCGTACTTTGGCTCGTACTTCTGCCCGTACTTTGGTGATTCATATTTCTGTTCGTATTTGGGAGTCTCGTAGTTTTGACCATAAGACTTGGGGGCTTCATAGTGCGGTGTGTATAACTTGGGAGCCTCGTATTTTTGAGCTGTGTACTTGGGTTGTTCATATTTTGGAGCTGCGTATGAATAAGATTGTTGTTCATATTTTGGGGCACCATATTTGGGTGCTGGATACTTTGGAGGTTCGTATTTGGGGGCAGCGTGTGAATAGCTCTGTTGCCCGTAAGGAGCTTCATATTTGGGCTCTGGGTACTTAGGAGCTTCGTACTTCGGTGCCTCGTACTTCGCTGGCTCGTACTTGGACGCGTACTGATGATCGCCCTGCTCCTTGTGGACGACGGCGTTGAACCCGTGTTCGTGGTCGGCGGTGTACTCCACAGTGCGCTTGGAGCCGTCCGCCTCCACCACCGTGTAGAATCCCTTGACGGTGTCGCCGTCACGCGTCTCCCCTTGGCTCTTGTAGTCGCCCGTGTGCTCATCCTTCACCTCGTACTGGAAGTTGTAGCCCGGATGTGGGTCGTAGGGCTCCGGCTCCTTGTAGGTCTCCTTGGGCTTGTAGTCGCCGCCATACTGGGCTGTGGTGGCTCCCACCGTCAGTGCCAACAGCACGAGTCGTATCGTCTGTAACATAATTGCATATTGTAAAACTGAACATTTATGTGGAGTTTAATACGTTGTGATAAATTCTTTTATTAACCATTCTACAAACAGAAACCTGGTTTCAGATCATGGGTAATAATTCTACGATGATTTAATCAAACTCAAAGTTTTTCTTTTTCGGGGTCCAAATTCGAAAATACCCCTTGGATTTCGACTCTTACGATAGGGGTTAATGTGATATCAATTAACTGAGTAATTTCAATACATAAACCGTTGACCCCAGCAAATAAAAATTAATTTCCAGAAATTAAGTTTGTAAATATACTGCAGAGAGTTTTTTTAAGTGTTCCAGAATAAATAATACTATGCGTCTTTGAAACATTACTTTCTCGGTGAAAATATCGACTATCTTAAAAAATCGTTATTTTAACTGTTATTTGTTGATTGTATCATAAATATGCTTTGGCATAATTTTTTCATGTTTTTAATGAAAACCTTTCTAGTTACAGTGTAATTAATTCGGAAATTTGGCTTATGTTTTTGAGCTGAAATTTTGAGAATGCGGATGAATAACAGACCTTTTTCACGTAACCTATGTGGAAAATATTTCGATACCTACACGAAATAATTTTTTAAGGCTACATTTTTGATCCGATAATCTTATAAAATGTGTAATTTTGGAGGTCTAAAAATGTTTAAAATATACAAAACAACAGAGTTTTTATCTTAAACGAGTCACTCAGGAACGATTCAACCACTTATGCGTAACGAAAAAGCGACATTAGCGCTGACCTAGCGGATTTCAGTTGTCCCTAACGCCGCTCGCACCGCCTTAAGGTTGGAAATCTAAAGTTATAGCAATCTAGTTATTCCTGAATATTATTTTGAGTGTGGTGGAATCCCGTTGAATTGTATCAACGAGATATTAAAACATCGTAATCATTTTACGAGCATTTTACCAATTAGTTTTTTTATCGAAATGTCTGTGCAAAGTTTAATAATTAAAATCGAAACAGATTTTAGATATATAAATATCTAGGCTATTTTTATGCTTTAATTCACCCTTAAAACAAGTACAAGACCACCCCTCCACCCGAAAATCCCCTTTTCATTAAAGAACACATCCCAACCGCCCTCTCACTATATCACCATTACTGGTGTAATGTTTTCTAGTTCACATCTAACCTATATTTTATGCGGACCGGTTGTGAAATCCTAATTATCGGAAGGTTTTATAATAGTTATTCAGTAGTACGGAATCCGGCCAGACGGAACCAGTTTGTTTGCCAAGTTCCAAATACGTCCGCGACGCGGCGCTGGTGTTCCGGGTCACCCCCTCCCCACCCCCTGGTACAGATACGTCCTATCACGGCCGGTGACAGTAATTAACTGGCGCTTGTATAATGTGGCGATGGAAAAAATCGCCGAGAATCGCTGTGGGCGAGGAATTTCGACATTTTTCAGAACAGGTTGTTTATCGGCTTTCCATCTTGGTCGCGTTCGCTGTACTGCTGAAATCAGCTGGGTCGCGGGAATTTTAATGAAATGGAATCCGATACAATAGGTGATCTAATTACAGTTTCATTCATTAGCTGCAACGTTCTAAATTTTTGGTCTCTCATTCTCCCCATAAACAATGTCAATCAATTCATGTGAAACACGTCTGCAAATCGGTATTTTTTTAAAACTAAATAATACTTAAAACCTCTGATATTTTGGATCATATAAAATTTCGGTTAGTTGTTTAGATTTCAGAGTTAAAACTAGCTAATATTGTTAAGAAAAATTAAAAACATTATTGTATTTACTTTCCTGTAGGAAATAGGTTAGATCATGGATAAGTCTAAAGGGAATGTTTTCGGTGCATCTAAACTGCTGTTCTTGTACCATATGACGGCAATTCCGTTAAAACACTTCCGCTGAATTTTTTAATACTATAATTTAGCAAACAAACCCCCTCCCGCTTAGACATATCTATGTCAAAATACAATTTTTGTTTTCTATATATTTTGTATTTTTAAGTATATGAATCTCGTGCCCCAGTAACGAGTTTGTCAACTTGGTGGGGTTATGATCAAGTAGTAATACATTTATCGAAATATATAAATTGAATATTGTGGTTTTAGTCAGTTGGTAGAGTATTTGGTGTTAAGAAATTATAGTTGAAAAAATGAGTAAACATTTTTAAAAAGTAAAAAGGATTTAGAATTTTACGTCGTTGTATAAAACTCACCCGGTTTCTTGCCAGTAACATGCATGAATTGCTTGATTATAATGTTTTAGTTTTTACTTTGGCTGAATGCTTTGGTTGGTTACCTGTGTAAGAACATAACTATGTACTTGGATGTACGTAAAGTTTCCAATATACTTTGTATTTATTTCGTATTTCTCATTTAAAGATTTTTAATCGTATATACAATTTTTTCTAATGTAATATAAGAACTTATACAATAAAAATCCATGAAGGAAATACTATAATTATTTTTGGATCAAAGATTAAGGGGCTAATAATTAGGTCCAAGCTTTCAAGATTTATTTGAAATTGAAATGTAGTTTTCTGTAATTTTTTATTGCAATTTGTATGTTTTTCCTCTTTTACGCGTTTTTGTCTACACTTACTTTTATGTTTACAAATATGAAAAATAAAGGTTCCTTTTAATTTCTATAGTTTAATTTAATTTTACGTTTTTTAATACACGTTGTTTGTACCTTAGTTACGTGTTCCTGCGGACAAACCAATACCGTCCCGTGCGGGTACATTTTATTCAAATACCGTTTTTCTATAATTTTATAAAAATATTTATATATGGATATTTTTTTTAAATAAATGGATTTGATTTAATTTGTAACATAATATGAGATGAAAAGAAAACTATTGTAATTTTGGTCATAGAACACCTTCAACAATGATAGTACTGTATATTTCATTACAAGAGTCGAAAGTGAAGAGTTTTTACGAGCTCAAATTGCAACGTTGAGTTCGTACGATTTTTTACGAGCTCAGCATTGTAATTTGAGCTCGTAAGAAATCATTGCTTTTGACCCTTGTAATCATATGTACTCTCATCGTCGTCTGTGTAGTTTTTACCTGTGATCTATATTGTCGTCATACTGCATAAACATATTGACCTGACTACTGTAAAAGTGAACACAGATTTTACATATGAAAGAGTAGCTTCCATCTAGTTCATCAATCGTAAACTACCAGCAAATAGTTTAGGCATCTGCCCCCATAGCATATTTTACAAACGGCCATTTCTGCAGCAGTTTCACGAAAATATATTGATGTTATGGATTCAACATAATATCAATTTGTATAATCCAATGTTGAAACGCATTATCTAACGGAATTTTAAATTAAAAGTGGCCTCTTGATTTTTCCACAATAGATTATAGGGGGTAAATAAGCAAACTATTTAATCTGAAATAAATTTTTAGAACAACCGGCTTCGAAGAAGGAATTTAGTCCTGTCAAAGGAAAATGTCAGCCTTAGTCAGTAAAAAGACAACAAGATCGCGCCACAATCATCTTAAACTACTTCCTCATTCATACTTGGCTTAAAATACCTACCTTGGTCGCCATTTCAATAATCTAATCTAATCTAATGACTATACTGTATCCCGAATTATTCGTGCAATGTATCTCTGATTAAGTCAGGTGATCTTAAGTTGCAAAAGGGAAAAGGTATTTGAAACAAATATTAGTCTATAGTTTTCTCTTTATTCGTGTTGAATTCTTCTGAAATTCGTTCAAAATAAAAAACCTCTTTCACGTAATTTAAAAAGTTAGCAATTAATCTAATTAGCATAGAAGATTTAAGCAATTTGGAGTCATTTCCACAACTGTTTTGGTAAAAACTATTATTATTTAATTATCGATTTGATTATTGAGTATATACATTTTTGGTTGACTAGATGTAATAAAATCTGACATTCATTTTAAATTAGAAATATTTAGATATCCACTGTTATTTGTTTCATGTTTTGTGTTACATTGTCATGACGTTGTATTAATGCTCAAACTGGATAGGTTAGCTATTATGGAAATTTTAAGTGTATCTTTGTAAAAATACTTCTCATTGGAGAAATGTTTTATCTTAAGAGTATGGGTGAAAGTGGGTAACATTAGTAATAAAACCGGAGTTATACATAATTAACGCTTCTTATATGTTTATAAAATAATTACAGGCGTATGTAACACGTTTTACAGATTAAAAAGTCGATTTAACAGTTTGATGAATAAGGGACGAGTGGTATATATTTTGATGCATTTAGGGAAATGCATTCAATGGAGGCTGTTGTGGTCTATCGTTAAAAAATACGAAAGAAGAGAATAAAATTCGCGTATGGTGTCCTTAATAAAATTTAAAATATGCCACAGTCGTTAGAAACCAGAAATGGTTAAAACAGATATCTGCCAAAAGTTTTAAAAAATTACTCTGAAAATTGCATTTTTGCAATGAAAATGAAATTATGAAAATCATGGATTTAAGTAAACATGCAGAAACACGATTAGATAAACATAAACATTAAAAAGTTATGGATTCTGTAATATGTCTTGGTTTTCAGTTTTAAACATCTAATTCTCTAAGTGAAATAATTATATTGTCATCCGTTTATGTTATATAGACTTATGTTTGTAGTTTTATTCACGGATGAATAAGTGTGAAACCACAAAACCAAAACACAATTATTAAAAAACGTATATAAGCTATAACATGCAAATACTTAACAAGTTTACAATTTTATAGATGAATAATATTTATACAGATATGGTTAGAAAGTAAAAAAGATGGTGAGATTAAAAAAAACACATGGTTAAAGATTACACAAATATAGGAAGACAAAAGTATATAACAGTATGTATTTAAATATTGATGGAGAGATTATTTTGGCCTCGATAAAGTTACAGTATTGTTAGAACGAAGCATGTACAGTTTTAAGTATAAATCCATTTTAATTAAGCAATTTTTTGTAAAACAGTTTTTTTATGTTACTGAAGAGGCCGGCCGGGCGGCGTGGTGACCTTGCCCGCGACCTTGACGCCTTCCTTATCACTCTTATCACTAGTGTTAGTGTTACCTGTGCTCCCATGGCGACACGCACCGCTACTGATTGATCCACGCTGGCAATCTGTTTATATACTTGTGTAATTATACGATCAGATCAGCCGCCTTTCACCTGCTGGAATGCGAGCCTTTACCGTAGAGACTTTGGGTTTTGTCATGTAACTTGCCGGTTTCCACCAGCCACCGCCAGGGGCGCCACTTTCCAGTCATTAGCCCTGGCGGCCGAGGCGCCAACTAAACCGAGCAATTCGAGCTTGTGGCTCGACGCGAATACGGGCATTTGCGCTAATCAGACACTCCGCTGTTTGGATTGAAAGGTTAGCGATTGTGTGATAATGCACGGTTGGGTGGAGAAATGCCGTGGTAAAGATTTACAGTCTTGTGTAATACTAGGTTATTGGAGTTATTCAAAAATATCATTAGGATTGATATGTGTCCCATGGTGTTTATAAAATTCTATATAAACTTATTTATACTAAAAGGATACAAAATTTGTAGTTATTAAATTCCACATTAAATATTTTAAAAGTCTCAGTTTTAATTTCCACGTAGTTAATTTCTTCTGTCTCAATAGAGAATTATATGGTTACCTAACTAGATTCTTACATATTGACATGGACATGTCTTAGCTATAGTGGAGGGTATTGGCAATCTGTCAGACCAAATTTTGAAACTTTTGTGACGTCACATGGCTATAAGGACAGCTGTTTGGAACTGGAAACATTCACTTTAGACATATGCATGATCTAAGCTATTTATCTAAGTATCTACTTCCCACAGGAGAATAAATACATTGTTGATAGCAATTTTTAACCCATATAACTGTTTTTATGTGTTAGCCGTTCGAATATTGTGGAACATTAAAAAATTGTTTAAGTACCAGCAGCTTTTCAATAATCCTATTTTATTGCTTTGAAAAAATGGTTTCGACTGCGAGAACACATCAGACTCTGAGCCGAAACTTGTGTCAAGCAACAAAATTTAATTATTGGATAGTATGAATTTTATTAATAACTCTGTTTTAGAATTACGCCTAAAACCATTCAGAATAGACACATACTTACGTGTATTTTTAAAACACATAGTGTACATCTAGTTATCCAAAGGTATCTAAAGTTTCCATTTTTAAACTTTATGGTTTGAACTACACTGGGTATTACTGGAATGGTATGTTTACTTAAAAACTATTTACTAATGCTAAAAAGTTAACTCACACAAGTTTTAGGTTAAAAAATAAAATTAAAATTACTCTTTCACAGCACGAACTGTTTTATAAACTGTAAATAATATAAAGTAAAAAATACACATTTAAAATTTGATTTACTTAGGTATCAAAAAAATTGCATTCTCAAAATATTATAAATAAATCTTAGAGATATGACTAAGAGCACGAAACATATTTTGGTGATGTTTAAAAATATTAACTATCGGTTCAGATTCTGGATTATTTTCTTCTTGGAATATCATTTTCGGGTCATTGTTACACACTGTATCCCCGTCGCGCTCCTCCTTGTGGCTCTTGATGTCGCCGGTGTGACTGTCGTGGACGCCGTACTCGAACTTGTACTTGGGGTGAGGGTCGTGGTAGTCCTCCTTGTACTCCACGTGGAACCCGTGGTCGTGGTGTTCATGGTCGTGGTGTTCATACGGATATGCCATGACTGCGGCCACCAGAAATATAACAAGAGCCACCTGGAACAGTTTTAATATATTATGATAGAACTATAGTAACTCAAGAGTATTCTAAAGCATTAAAAAGTCGTAGTGGAAATACTGAACACGCCACAATCGTCGAAATTAATAATTATTACTTAAATTTATAGTTGTTACTTCTTGATCAATAAATTAGAAAATATATAAAGGGGAATATCTTTAAAAACACTATATTGTTAATTGTTCCGGGCTATTTATGTTTCAATGACGGATCCCTAGAATAAGCTGATTTATAATACATACAATTTACACAATAATAATAAGTATTATTTTATAATATTTAATTTTATAAAAAAATAAATACATACCTGGGCCTATAGATTATTTGATCGGTGAAAATAGCAATGAAGTTTCGAGAGTAGTAACTTTTTTGAAAGAATGTTAGCTGACTAGTAGAAAAATTAACAAACAAATGCACTAAAATAAAATTAATACTTTTTAATATGTTATACTATTTCTTTTTAGAGTCACAGAATGTACTATAAATAAGTTTTATATTTTAGATTAAATTGTACAACTAACTATGTCAATACTTGTATATGAATAAGGATTATATCATAATTTGCACACTAGCGCTGCGAGTGGTGATTCGAGGAACTACCGCGTCCCATTACCCGCTGATATAAATGAACAGTATTAGTGGACTGACTCATAATTTCACCTTAAGTAAATTCAAAATATACAACCTTTAATAAAACTTTCATATGATTTAAAGTTTGTCTAAATTTAATTTAAAATGTATTGTTTCAAGAATAATCTTAGGTGAATAACTTCTTGATTAGCATTATACATATTGGTTTTACTATGGGATGAAGTAAAAACTCACGTCTTCCAACACTACTTAATATATTTATACTTATATTGTAATTATATACAAACTGTAAATATATATAAAAGTTGTTAAATTGGAGATCGATTTCGTCTAGTCACACAAGACATCATCAGACGCAAACTGAGACTGAATGAAACAAAATGGCGTCCCTGCTTGAATACTATTGGCTACCGAAAGTTTCTGTCATGGCGTCGGATGTAGTGTTTATAGGCTGGCTGAGATCCGGAAATAGATGTCTATACGTTCTTGCAGAATCAAAGTATATTCGTCCCTTATTAATTTTGCTTTATCTTTACATTTTTCTTTATAAATAAACAACTCTTCCCATGCATTCATGCTATTTTAACTAAACTTCCGGTAGCCAATAGTATTTAAGCAGGGACGCCATGATTCCATTCAGTCTCCGGGCGTGATGATATCCGGTGTGACTGGGCAAAACCAATCGCTAATTTAACACCTGTTGTAAACATTTACCATCTGTATATAGTTTACAAGTGTAAATATATTATGTAGTGTTAGAAGACGTGAGTTTTTACTTCATCATATAAATGCTAATAAGAGAAAACAAGTTAAATTAATTATTAGAAATTTTCAACCCTCACCCAACGGTAATACAAAACCTTTTTTGGGTGGTGTGATCTTAGACTGCATACCAAGTTTGATCGAAAACGGTTGAGAAACATGGAAGAAATTATTTATATAATATTCTCCTATTGGACTCAGTTCAGTGTGGTCTCGGGGTTTGTACAAAGACAGACAGACAGACATCAGTCCTAAAACAACTTCTTGGATACATGGAGCCTCAAAACGTATATATCCACTCTCAACTCAAATTCGAAAAGGTTGAGGAAAACTATACTTTCTCCATTTACTACATGTATAAGGGGTGAAAGTAAAAATTAATCAAAATATTTGAAGATAAAAACCAACACAGAGTTTAAAATCATGGGAAAAATCTATGACTAGAATATACAATACCTGGTACAACATGCTGTGATTTCTCGCCACTAAACAGGTATCTGATCCTTCTGCCATACTCTACGGTGGTCGTAGTGGCTGAGGTGGTTGTGGCTGCTAGGTGTTTTGAGATGAGTTGACAATAGAACACCAAGAAGTAGAAAACTATTGCAATCTGAAAATAAAAATCAGGCATGCTAAAATATTATCACGTCGTTTAAATACAAAATTTATCATTAAAATAACAAAATACATTATAATAAGTAAACTTGTTAATGAACGTAACTATACACTAGGATTTAGTTTTTGTTTTTTTATATTTTTTTGCATCCTAGATCTTTGACATTTCGTGATGGTTACGTATGCTATTTATACTACAATCGTTATATATTATTTAAAAGACAAATTCTCTGTAGATGAAAATCAACAGCAACACTGTTTTTGATCCGACCAGAAATTAATAAAAATCACTTAGATAAATATTTACTTTACGCCCGTTATATTTGGTTATAGTTGGATCTAAGTTCCACATACTATTTACTCATAATAAACTACCCATATTCATATAAATATTATTTTTTTACTATTTAATTTTTACTAAAAGATAGTGGTTCAGATAATAGATAATCATCTACTATCTTAATATAGTAAATTCATATAAAAATACAACTACCGTACTTCCTTTTAAATTTCAGTTTATTTTATCATGATTTGGTTCAAAAACTAGATTTCTTCTGTTCTGTTCTCACTTACGTTGTATGATAACCATGTCACGTTATTCAAATATTATTCATTTGTAAATACATTTTTCCTGCCTGGAGGTAACCTCCATTAGCGTAATTGTATGTTTTAAAACTAATGCACCTGACAAAGGGTTGAACATAAAACAAAGAATAAAATAATAAGAGTTAAAATAAGAATAAAATAAGAAGAAATAAGAAGATGGGTTTCAGATGGCGGATGTGATACCGAAAAAAGTAAATCAAGTCAAAACTCTATGGATAAGTGATGTATACGATAAAATGAAATAATCAATCCACGCAACGTATCTCAGTTGTCATGCCTGTAAAATGACAGGCTGCCTGTGAAGGTTACGCCACTCTTTCGCATTTAAAACAGTACCAGTGTATAATGATTTTTAAAAAACTTTTACAGGATAAACTCTATATATTTGGTTGAAAATGACTTGAGCACCTGAAGTAATTCAATACCATTAAATTATTAAATAGATTTCTGATTAGCCTTTACCTTGCATACTTATTTATTATTTATTATATTTTTATCCTCATTATCTGTATAAAATTTACTTTGCTCTAATATGGCAAATAATAATATGGTACATAAACATGTTGAAATACTAAATTTCTTTAGAAACTTGAGAAATAAAAAAATTCTGTTGTTTTATCGTTGTCCATACAACGAACAGGCAGTCTGATTACTGTTCAGTGTTTTTAATGTTTAACAGATAAGTTATTTATTTATGAATAATTATTTAAAAACTAGTTTATAAATTAATAAAATATTAACAAAATAATCATTTTTACCTGCATAATTTAACTTAAATGTTAACTTAGTTAACACATCATGTTAACTTAGTAATGTTAGACATCATTACTTGTTACACAATAGTCGAAAAGATAGTTGAGGTATCAAATTAAAGATAAAGTTTTTATATCTAGGAAATTACACTATCATTTTTCAATTTTATTCTCTAGGAAAATAGAATTACAATTACAATTATAGAACTTGACTAAATACAAGATGGTGGAGGTATTGCAGATGATTAAAATATTTCAACTAGTTTTACTCAAAAAATTATATAACTAATTCCTCATTCAGTCAGAACTTATTTCCGGGCAAAAAAAATTCATTGAACATCACGGAGTCAAACACAGTGATGAGATTTTAGATCGTTTCCTATAAGACGTTAAATTAACTACAAAGTACAAACGCAGCTTATGTTAAATTATTTAAAGTTATATTTATCATTTCAATGATGATTTACAGAGATGATGATATGCAAATATTTTTGAAAAAATTATGGTAAATTTGACTACATAGAAGAGGGTTACCTGTGGCATTGTGGGTGTAGTGGCGACGTGTTAGGCTGTAGGCGCTAGGCGGTGCTCTACATCGAGTCGGTCGAAACGTAACCTACTGTTACGGTTCTGTGGTCTTCCTCATAGCTTCACACACTCACTCACATTCACACGCACACACACACATACACACAAAAACACACGCACGCACGCACACGTTGTGTAACGCTAATGTCGTGTCTGATCTAAACATCGACCGGAACAAGTAGCCTGGGTAAGGTAACCCCCGAACGCGTAATGAGTTATGTCAGTATTATGATAAAATTTTGGACGTTTTTTACAAAAACCATGAAGCTTTTAATTAATTACAAATTTGTACATCCCATTTTGATTAAAATTCACTAACCTAACATTAAATTTCGTTGGAAAGTCAGAGCTTTGTCAATGCAATTTATTTTTTTATTGAGTAAATGTTTCTACATTAGCAATACATAACTTTTGTAGGTTAAATATCGTGTAAATTATAATTTTAGAGTTTATATGGTCGAATCAAATTTACTAAAGTTGATAACTTTTTTATAGGCAGCCTCTAACAGTAAAGCAATTTTAAAGCTTAAAGGATGGTTTTCATACGAAAGTTTAATTTGAAGTTTAATGTGTAGTTTTTGTAAGTTAGTTGCTGAAATGGTAACCTTACCAGGACGAGGTGTTTAAGCCAAGTATGAAGGAGAGATGAGTGTAAGATGATTGTGTTGCGATCTGACTAAGGCTGAAATGTTCCTGAAATGTGTCCTAGAACTGTTCATTAATAGCCCAACAGTCAATGGCATATCTAAGGGACCTACAGCTTAACGTGGAGTCCGAACCACTGCCTCTGAATTACGTACTGGTCTAATCATGAGGGTGGTCTTTGTGGATTAACGTAGTATTCAATAGTGCGGACGTTAATCCACACAACAGAACACTACACACACCGACCATCGCTCACAACTATTCACAATTCGTGACCTCCAAGTAGCTGGATTATAGAACACGTCACCGTCTCAGTCTTAAGACTATTTTAATTGTCAAAAATCCAAATCATACTCGTAATTTTCTAATAGTTTCTCTTCATAATAATATGAATTTATCTTATACTAATTCTTCCTTCATCGGGATGTGAGGAATCCGGCATATCCTGGTAAGGCTCAGTGATGCTTGACATCATCATGGTATATATCGGTATCGGCGTATTGAGGAATCATCATTCACCCAGTATCAGCTCCTGCTTCAACATGACTTCTCAGGTATTGAAAATATATTGTCTTCGGAAATATTTCAATTAGACCTAATCAGTTCAGATATTTCTCAAAAAACATTCAAATTCTATACTTTTTTTCTTTGTTTTTATCCATTTCTTTGTTGTAAATGGTATGCTATCATTTTAATTAATAATCATAAAATTAACCAAACGTATTTATTAGCAATTTCATTCTCGACAACTATATTCTCTAAAAATATAGTTAAAGGCTTATGATATTCGTGTTAATATTGAGTTAATAGCACTTAGGACTAACAAAATATTTTACACATTTGAAACGAGAACTAAGGTAAACAAAAACGTAAACTTTTGGATTTATAATTCACATCCATCCTACAATACTCAATATAAAAAAGAGTTTTCTATTCATAGTCCTTGTGTTCGGAGGTTTTTATAGTTATGAATCCAATTTCAGCATAACATTAAAGTAAAAGAATGGGATAAATATTAACATATTTGGGGTTTCTAGCTTGCCTTGGTATCCTTTGCCATGATCATCATGACAATTGTGACTGCCTTCCCGTATCATGAGCATCATGGACACAACCACCACGACCACGGACACCACGACCACGAACACCACGACCACGGGTTCCACGTGGAGTACAAGGAGGACTACCACGACCCTCACCCCAAGTACAAGTTCGAGTACGGCGTCCACGACAGTCACACCGGCGACATCAAGAGCCACAAGGAGGAGCGCGACGGGGATGTGGTGCACGGCAGCTACGAGCTGGTGGAGGCGGACGGTTCCAAGCGCGTCGTCCACTACACAGCTGACCACCACACTGGCTTTAACGCCGTCGTCCACCGGGAACACAACGTCCACCCTCAACACTACCACCATCACGAGGAGCACGTGCCATTGCACCATGGACACTACTCCTCACATCACTACTGAATATGCATATTTGTAAATTAAATTAAAATTGTACAAACCTAAAAATAATGGTAACCTTAGAAAGAACATAAATGCTTCACTGTTCATTTTATCACATCAAAGTCTTTCTAATTATTAGTTTCCTTCACCAATAAGATTTTTATACTGTATTAAACGTAAAGAAGTCTTTATGTTTTTTTGTTCATGTTATTAATATTTATAGCAGTTTTTTTTTAATTTTAATGAATAAAAATGTATGTAATTTACTTTTCACTTTATAACATGTTTACGTGCGTGATCAAAATATTTCCATTGTAAAGTGTATATTGAAATAATACCTAAAACTAGAGGTTTTTCATCATTTTTTTGTTAAATAACTGCACCTAAAAATAACAACCTTAAAG